>JAVXUP010000899.1:0-320110 GCA_033070095.1 Escallonia herrerae
ACTCGTTGCCACAAAGTCATCACCGCCACGGGATGGGCTCGTTACCACAAAGCCATCGTCGTCACAATCATGGGGGGCTCTATTCATAGTGCTTCGGCACGAGGACCCCTCGCAGCGGGATAGACTCGTTACCACAAAGTCATCGCTGCCATGGGATGGTTTCGTTACCACAAAGCCATCGTCGTCTTCATTCCGTGGGGCTCCGCTTGTAGTGCTCCGCGCATGAGGACCCCTTGCAGTGGGATGGGCTCCTTACCACAAAGCCATCGCCATCACAATCACGGGGGGATCCGTTCATAGTGCTCCGGCATGAGGACCCCTCGTAGCGGGATGGACTCGTTACCACAAAGTCATCGCCGCCACGGGATGGGCTCGTTACCACAAAGCCATCGCCGTCACAATCACGGGGGCTCCGTTCGTAGTGCTCCGGCACAAGAGGACCCCTCGCAGCGGGATAGGCTCGTTACCATAAAGCTATCACCGTCTTCATTCCGGGGGGCTCCGTTCGTAGTGCTCCGGCACGAGGACCCTTCGCAGCGGGATTGGCGACTCCTCTGGGACACTCTCCGCCAGGGTGCCTGCGTGACTGGCCTACATGCTCCGGCACTGGGGGCTCGCGTCGGCACCCCTAGGGACTATGACCCCCGGGTCACTCCAAGAGGGAGCAGGTCTTCGGAGGGCATCGCGCCTAGTCCACCTGGCCGCTGGGCGTTGGGTCTTCCCCACTGCTGCCAGGCCTGTGGGATTCAGTAAGGGCTTGGATAGTGGCTGGGGCAACGGGCTTACTCTGATCATGCTACCGCGGTGTGGTCAGTCTTCTCAGACAGGTAGAGCGACGCTGTGTGAGGCAGGCAACGTGAATTTGGGAACCGGCAGTCCAACAGAGAACCGGTATTTTGGGACCCCCGGTGACGTGTCACTCCCAGGGGATGACATGTGGCATTTTATGACATAAGCACATTGTTTCCTATAAATAGTGAACTTTACAACTCAAAAAAGGACTTTTGCTCATTCTTACAAAATCACTTTCTCACTCTAGAATTTGGGAGCTCTTGGATTCTAGTGAGAGAAACATAACTTTGGACCGTAACATTGGACCCCGACTCGGACCTTGACTTGGACTGTCGACTGCCGGCCCTGTTCGTCTCGGCCTCGTCTCCGCAGCACTGCCACTCCTCAAGGCCTGTTTGGGAAGCCTTGCTCTCAGCCCTTACTCCGTCCTTGCTGTCTCTCACTTTGTACACTTGGAAGCTGACTCGGACTGCAGCCTTTGTGGCACCTCCACATAGGTACGAACCCACTTTCCTTGGCATCATTTTGGCGACTCCGCTGGGGAGGTGAGCATCGTATTGCAGTTTGCCTATCTTCCACACTTAGGCACCATGCCTCCACGATGAAGAGTTACGAGGGCTACCAGCCAAGGCCTCATCCGCACCGTGCAAGAGGAGGATCACCTCGGTGAACAAGAAGGGACTAGTGCCATGCGTCTCCAAGACCAGCCACTAGCTGTCGCACCTGACATACAAGTTGCAGTCAATGCGGCCATCCAACAGTTCACGCCCGCTATAGCCAACCTACAGGACTCGCAGGCTACTCTTATGACAGTCATCATGGAAATGCAAAAATCCATGCAGGCGATGGCCCCCCAACAAACCCTTGCACCAGTCCAACCTTCCGGACCTGGGTTGGCTCTTGACGCCGCTCAGGCCCCAGTGTCGCGACCACCGCCGCCACAATCATCTAGACCTTTGGCGGTAGGACTTGCGACATCTTCACCTCCTGCAGCTGATGTGCTGCATCCTGTCAGGCCATCACGAAGACCTCAGGCAGACCTTGGTCCCGTACTGCAACAGATTCACCCTGTCACGGCCCCCCAGCCCATGCCGACACGAAGCTCATCTGAAACCCACGACTCCATTGAGATGGAGCCTAACCCTTACCTAGCTGAACAACACCAAACAACCGGTCAAGTGGTGGACATGCCTCGCCCACCCACCCATGCCCATATACAATTGCCACTACCAGCTCCTGTCATATATCAACCATCTGTTGCACCTGCCCACCAACTTGTTCCGTCTGGGGGCTCAGGAGCCCGGGCGTCCCAGCCAGCCACCACCCCTTGACCGTCCATGAAGACCCACCTCCTAACTATGTCACCCGTTCAGACTTGGAAGCACTCATGCATCGCTTGTCACAAAGCTCCACACCTGACTCCTCTACCAACCTGACAGGCCATGCCCCATACGCCAACGACATTGCCATCACACCCTACCCCCAAAGTATAAGCAGCCCACCTTTGTGCTCTTCAACGGACGCGAGGGCAACGCCCGTGAGCACTTGACGAGATTTGCAGGCTCATTGGAGCAGTATGGTCCGGGAGACAGCTTGAAGTTGAGGGAATTCCACAAGTCCCTTACAGGCTTGGCTTATACTTGGTATCACCAGATCCCTGCGGGGACTGTCCATGCATGGAACGACATGGTTCGGCTATTCCTAGACAAATTCCATTACGAGGCTGAACGCGTTACTATCGTTGACATTGCCGGCATCCGCCAGAATCAAGGGGAGGACTTAAACAAGTACGTGCACCGTTTCCATCTTAAATGCCTCGAGTGCACGGACTTCAGCAAGGACGAGACCCTAGTACCCATATGCATCAAGAACATGAGCGATGTATATCGGGTACACATTGAGAACCTACAGTTGAGGTCATGGGGACACCTCAAGGAAGCCGCCCGCCGCACTTATGAGTCGGTTGGCCCAGTCAAGCCATGGAAGCCCCGTCCGCAGAATGCACTATTGGCCACGGCCGAACCATCTGGAGCTCTACCCCACAACAACCATAACAGCAACACTAGTACCAACAACCGCAACCCCTACAAGCGTCAGTTCCAAGAAGGGGACCGGCGCCCCGACAAAAGGAGGCAACAGGAGCCTGCCCCCGAGTACCCATGTGATTTGAACACGGTGAAAGAGCTTTTGGCAGAATGGGTAAACAATGACAATAACTTCCACCTGCCACCGATGAAAGCCAATGTCACGGAAGCGGACAAAGCCCAACCTAACTACTGCCCTTACCACCGCGCCGTCGGCCATCATCTCAAAAACTGTAATGGGCTGCGAGATATCTTTGCAAGGAAGGTCGCGGCAGGCGACCTGCAGCTCCGAAAGAACAATGACGTACGTCGACAGCCTTACCCACCGCACAACAACCAGAGAGCATCAAGTACTCATGGCCATCACCGACCATGTTGAACCTATCATCACCGAAGCCTCTAGGGAGGCCACCCCGAGGGTCGTACCATGTGTGCAGCCAGCTACCCAACCACAGTCCTCGGTAGGCCAAATGACAAAGATCAAAGGATTTTTTGATGAAATGGGGTTTTCCCCGCCGCAAGAACTTACTTATCCAGCTGCCTGATTGAGGTCACCACAGGCCTCGGCCCCGAGTGCTTTGCCGCTCAAGCCGAGCTGCGACACATCCCCTCTTCCGCATTGCTTTTCTCGGACGAGGACCAGCCACCAGTCGAACAGCATAACCGGCCCTTATTTTTGGAATGTACTGTTAATGGCACGGGTTTTGCCGTGCCTTGGTAGACTGCGGAGCTTCGGTCAACATCATGCCCCTTGTTACCTTGCAACGAGCTGGCATCCCCACACGAAAAATCATACGAGACCCAATCAAAATTTCAGGCTTTGGGAACGGTCACCAATCAACCTTGGGCCATATCACTGTCGACCTTATGGTCGGGTCCGTACGTCGTGACACCACTTTCCATGTGATGGACAGCGAGCCGGCATTCCACATCCTACTCGGCCGACCATGGATTCACATCAACAAGGCTGTGCCCTCAACGTACCATCAGTGTGTCAAACTGGTGGCCGGTCCCGCGGGACACGAGGTAGCAGTGACAATACCAGCCACGAAGGCCCCGTTCGAGTGCGCGGAATCATACTTCGCCGAGGCCTCCTTCTTCACCGAGCTTGCCGAGGATGGTGAGAACGCTGCTCACATCCACTCTACAAGGCTGCCAAATTGGGATGAGCTATGCGGCAACAAGCCTCCCAAGTCCAAAACAAAGAAGGGTAGCAAGAACGTAGCATCAACCTCAGTCATACCACCTGCTGCCAAGGCCAACTCCCCTCCTGCATCCCCCAAGTCTAAGAAGCACAAGCCTGAGCCAACCTTCCAACGCATCGTCAAGGATGGTAAAGTGATCTACCAGTTATGACGGTGTGCGGGGGCTTCAGGTGGTCCCTCATCTGACCCCCTCGACCCCGACCCACTTGAGGAGACTGAATGGTGCTGCACGGCCGAGCATTGCCCACCAGATCCTGACCTCACCCCCGGCGCAGCACCACCTTGCTATGAAGACGGCCCTCGACCACAAGCCGAAGATCTTGAAGAAATCAACCTGGCCGACCCAGGCGAGGAACCACGGCACACTTACATTGGCACAAAACTCGCCCCCGGCCGAAGAGAGGAATTGGTTTCCCTCCTGCGCGAATATCGCGATGTCTTGGCATGGAGTTACAATGAGATGCCCGGACTGGATCCTGCCTTAGTCACACACCATCTCAACATTGCTACCGGATCCATCCCTGTCCGACAACACCCGCGGACATTCCGCCCCGAGCTCGAGTTGAAGATCAAACAAGAGATTGAACGCCTTCTGCAGGCAGGCTTCATTGAACCTATCACTCACCCAATTTGGCTGGCTAATGTCGTCCCTGTACAAAAGAAGAATGGCCAAGTCCGCGTTTGTATTGACTTTCGGGACTTGAACAAGGCGTGCCCCAAAGACGAGTTTCCACTACCCAATATCGACATGCTTACGGAGGCCGCCGCCGGACATGAAACCTTATCTTTCATGGACGGGTTCGCAGGTTATAATCAAATTCGCATGAACCCTGACGATAGCGCCAAGACAGCCTTCCGCACTCCTATGGGTAACTTTTGTTGGAAGGTCATGCCCTTCGGCCTCAAGAATGCGGGTGCTACCTATCAAAGGGCGATGACAGCCATATTCCATGACATGATACACCGCACAGTGGAAGACTACGTCGACGATCTCATCATCAAGTCTAAGAAGGAAAGTGATCATCTCACTGACCTCCGAGCAGTCTTTGATCGTTGTCGCCAGTACAATATGCGGATGAATCCGCTGAAATGTGCCTTTGGAGTCTCCTCCGGCAAATTCCTCGGCTTCTTGGTCAGTCGACAGGGCATCGACGTTGACCCTTCTAAAGCCGCCTCCATCCAAGAGATGCCCCCCCCCACGAGCACCAAACAGTTGAAGAGCTTCCTCGGTAAGGTCTCTTACCTCCGTCGGTTCATCCCTGCCTTGGCCGAACTCATCACACCCTTTCAGCACTTGACACGCAAGAGCGCACCATGGAGTTGGGGTGCGCCCCAACAGCAAGCCTTTGACAAGATCAAGTCGGTACTCATGTCGCCGCAAACCATGGTGGTACCACAACGAGGTCTGCCCCTCTTACTATACTTGACCTCCACGCCCAGGTCCATAGGGGCTTTACTTGCTCAAGAGGTGGATGGGGTGGAGCGTCCTGTTTATTATCTCAGTCGGTCAATCAGGGGGCCCGAAGCCAATTACTCCGAGCTCGAGAAGCACTGCTTAGCTTTGGTTTACGCCTCACAGAAATTCAGACACTACTTCTTGGCACATCAGATCACACTCGTCACCAAAGCTGATCCACTCCGCTACATGCTTACACGTCCCGCCCTGTCTGGTCGACTCACCCGTTGGTTGTTGCTATTGGCCGAGTTCGGCTTATCTATCAAGAATCCTACAGCTCTGCGGAGCCAAGCACTTGCAGACCTCTTAGCCTTTTTTCCACGCCAACAATATGAGCCGACCTCGGATCAATTGCCTGGGGAGGAGACGGCCCTGATCACCGACATCCATGAATTGTGGACGCTTGAATTTGACGGTTCATCCACTAGCAAAGGCCCAATGGAACACCCCTCCGGCAAGGGGGTGCCGGTATAGTCCTCCGGAATCCAGATGGTGTTACCACCTCCCTATCCTTCAAGCTCGCATTCCCAGTGTCTAACAACGAAGCTGAGTACGAGGCACTTGTCATTGGCCTCATGCTTGCCGTCAGTATGGGGGCTAAGGCCTTGTGTGTGAAAGGAGACTCAAACTTGATCATGAAGCAGGCTGACGGAGAGTTCGCAGTCAAGGAACCAGCCTTGGCACCTTATCGTGCCTTGGTGCAACACTTGGAAGGAAGACTTGGCCATATCCAGTATGAACATCACAACAGGTGCCACAACAGACATGCGGACAGCTTGGCCACGATCGCGTCGAAGATGGAGGTTGATGGTGAGCAGCGAATGCTAACCATCATCAAGAGAACGGAACCATGCACAGCATTGAACCTAGTCCCGAAGGACATTACTGCAGACGATTGGAGGCAGCCGATCGTCGACCAACTTAAGACGCCATCTCTTGCTCATGCCTCTACTCTTACAGACTTTTTGATGTTGGGAGATGTCTTGTATAGACGATGTCCCGGAGGCACTCTAGCCAGGTGTTTGGCCTCGGAAGAGGCAAAGCACAAATTACGGCTTGGCCATCAGAAGTGTTGTAGCCTCGACGGTCCCCCTCTATACCGTCGCCTCCAGCGTATGGGCCTCTATTGGCCATCCATGGCCAAGGATGCCTCAGATATCCAAAGGGACTGTCCCGAGTGCTTGTATGCACCGGACAATGCGGAAGCTCTTGTCATTGACGTCGAAGGTGACTGGCGTCAGCCTTTCATCCAGTACTTATCCCACGGGGTTCTACCACCTGACCGCAGCTCAGCACGATCCATCAAGCGCAAGTCAGTTAAGTATTTCGTGACGGAAGGCGAGTTGTTTCGCAAGGGATTTTCGGGACGCACCCTGCGATGCTTGCAGGGTGCCCAAGCAGTCGAGGTGATTAATGAAGTACACAATGGTGATTGCGGTGAGCATCAAGGCTCTCAGAAGCTGTATGCAGAATTGCTAAGGTTGGGGTACTACTGGCCGACTATGGAATCTGACGCGATCTCTCATGTCCGACACTGTCAACCCTGCCAGAGACACGCTGACAGGATGCACACACCGGCGTCCGACCTCCGTATGATCTTGGCCCCTTGGCCATTTCACTCTTGGGCTCTCGACCTCATAGGCCCCATCCACCCAACATCACGGGGTCACACTTGGATTATGGTGGCAACGGAACGTTTCACAAAGTGGGTCGAAGCCATACCTCTACGACGAGCCACGGGAGGCGTCATTGCCAACTTCTTGCGCGATCACATCGTTTGTCGCTTTGGTATCCCCCGGTGTATCATATCTGACAACGGCACGCCATTCATCAACAGGGATGTCCGAGCTTTCATGGAAGGATACAACATCAACCACGCTACATCCACGCCTTACTACCCACAAGGAAATGGTCAAGCTGAAGCTTCTAACAAGACTCTACTACGGGTATTGTCACGAATGGTCCATGATGCGAGTGGTTCATGGTCTGAAAAGCTAAGCCTTGCACTTTGGGCTTATCGAACCTCCAAGCACACAGCAACAAAGGCCACACCCTTTTCCCTTGTCTACGGGGACGAGTGTGTGGTACCAGCCGAGATTGCGGTCGCGTCAGCCAGACTCTCCCTAAGCAGTGGCCTTGGGGAGGAAGAAACCAGAATGACCGCCCTTGAAGGACTTGATGAAAAGAGAGCCAATGCCTTGCGCTGTATGAAGAAGTACCACGAACAACTCACTAAGGCATATGGAAAGACTGTGAAGCAACGGACATTCGTCGAGGGCGACCTTGTTCTCCAAGCTGCCAAACATATACGCGCCAACATGTCAGCCCCCAAGTTCACACCAAATTGGGAAGGACCACTTCAAGTGCATGAAGCCAGAGACAACGGCTCCTACCTCCTGCTCAACACGGAAGATGGACAAATCACGGCACCTATCAACGGCCGCTATTTGAAGAAGTATTATGCCTAACCAGCTGCAGATCGTTCCCCCGCCCTACCCGCCCAAAGCTTAGAACATCCACACACATAGCATTTTTTGTCTATGCACACCTGTTTATGACTTGTAACTTTTGCTGATTATCACAAGTTCTTACTTTACTCATGTATTGGCATTTTGGCCTAAATGCTATCAATGCAAAGATCATTTACTAGCCTCAACTACTGTATGTCATGCACTCTTTCACTTACACATTGTTCACTAAGCCGCTTGCTATGGGCGGGGAGGGGGGAACCACAACGGGAAAACACCACATGCAAGACGTACAAGCACATCAAAAGCTAAGCATCATCTCACAACAAACATAGGTACAAAATAACCACATGACTACAACATCCATATCAACCAAATGAGTACAAGCCAATGGTTCGGGGGGGGGCACTACTGACCCCATGTCTCCTAAAATAAGAAAAATGCAAAGTACAAGAGATCTAATGTAAAGGGGCAAGCAAGGCACAAATAGGATCGGAAGTGTACGCCTCCAATGTCTGCCGCTGCGCCTGAAGATCTGACCATCTGCTCTCCCACTCAGCTCGCCGAACCTCTGTCTCGGTCAGCCGTCTCTCTGCCTCTACAAGCTGGGCGCGCAGCCCCTCCACCGCCTCAGTCACTGCAGCCATCTCGGTATCAAGCACACGTCTCTGACCCCGCAATGCGGCCTCCTGAACACTGATGAGAGCCAACTCCGCCGCTGCCTCAGCACTCTGGCCTCTCGATCTGATATAGTCCGCCAGCCAGTCCAACTGGAAGCCGAGAGCTGTAAAGGATACAAGCTCTGACAGATACTGTGATATAACTGCTGGAGTCCAACCCGAAACCGGCACCGCACCAAGGGTAGCAAACCAATCCACGAGGGCTGTGTACATCGCCCTCGAGAATATAGCACCACGGACGAGGGCGGAATCAACAAATGTCTCTGGGTGCCTCGCCCTGATCATCTCCAATCGGCGTACTACTGCACCCGATAACTCCACACCATCCCAGGGGATCGCGTCTGCCCCGCCGACAGGAAACCTCCCACTGGCAGCACCAACCTCTGAAATACCACCACCGGCCGACTGCGCATCAACTGCACCAGAGTGCATCGACAACAGTATATCACCAGCATCTGCTGCCGAGCCTGACAACGTCTCAAGAACAGGCCCCGCTGCGGGTAGAACAGGTACATCAGGCTGGGGGGACGGACCCGCAGTAGGTGTGTGTGCAGCAGCAAAAACATGATGAACTCCAGACGGAGCGTCTGGCTCCCTGACCGTCCACCAATCCGACCCCTCGAACATGTGGGAACCGTCCATCTGACTGCCCAACGGGGACTCGACTGCCTCAACTAGTACGGGTGACGGACTCGGACGACTGACTGGCTCTGCCACATACTCGGCCGCCTGCTCTGCTGCCACGGCCCCCTCAACAGCATCAGTCTCCATAGGACGGACCTCACCAACAGTCTCAGCACATGGCTCATCGACCCCACGGCTCCCCTCAGCAGCACCAGCAACCGTCTCACCATACTCATGGAAATCATCAGCTGTCTCGGCGCCTATCTCGTCGGCCTCATTGGCTGCCTCTACGTCCGTATCATCGGTCTCACCAGGTGTCTCAGCATCCATGCCTCTGAACTCGTCAGTCTCTGCCTCGGTATCCTCAGCTGTATCGTACGACTCGGCACCCAAATCATCATCAAGCTCCTGACAAAAAAAAGGGGAAGAACGATCTTAGCACATGACTAACACAGTGATCGGCGACTATGAAATAAAAGCAAAACAAAAAATGGTAATACTAACCTCAGAGTCAGAATACTCCAATACCTCCCGCGGCCTCTTCGGCCCATGACTGCCGCCCGCTGAAGGACCCGCGCCGCCACGCTGCGCACTCTCCATCATTCCCACTCTCACTGACGAGAGGGGACCCTTGCCGGCTCCCGGCATCCTAGGCACGTGGGCTGGCGCGGGCGCATGTGCGGCAATACCTCTACCACCGCCCCCCCGGGATCTCGTGTCGCCGCGTCTGCCACGACTGCCCCTAGCCGCATCCGCCTCAGGAACACCTGTGATCAGTGCCATCATACCCGACTGCTTCGCCACCTGCAGCGACACCAAGCCCAATCCTCTGTCACCAACAAAGACGTCGACTAGCTGCCTGTCAGCTGGCCCCTGCACCAACCACTCAGACCACGTAATCCGAACCCTCTCCCACCAACGAGCATACGCAGCTGTGACCACCCCGGTGGACAACGAACCAGGCCTCCTCCACTCGTTCGTCGGTGTTGGCCACGAACGTGCCTTCCTCCGCAGGGTATACCGAAAAGCCGTATCCACATCCCAAGGTCGAGAATAACCGCAAGGGGGCTCCAGATCATAGCCAAAGGCGAGAGACAAGCGGTCAGGACTGTAGCGTGCAACATAATACCGACACACAGCCGGCTTCCCGCCGTCATCAGTCAGTACTGGCAGCCATCCAGGGAAAAAGGCTACCAGCAGAGATATCTCAAGGTCTGTCAGGTCGGCTCTGCTGTGTAACTGTGAATCGATATCCCGTAGGTGCATCCAAGGTGGAGTCCCGTACGAAGAATGCATGTTGACATACAGACGGCTGAGGCACGCGTCTCGTACGTCAAACACCTGCGATAGCTCGCATGCAGGCCTCTTGCCACCGGCCCACGCATATACTCGTCCTCCTGCATACCACTTCGCTACTACCATCGACTTCCCCGGACGCGTCACTGTCCCCTTCCTCGGGCACGGATGTACCTTCGGATACCCCAAAGGCCTATACTCTACATAGCACTCGAACAGATACCTCTGTAAGAACATCCAGTCGACGTAGGTCGACACCTGATACCGCCCATACGATCTCTGCATGTCGTTCGCAAACTGGTCTAGACGCGAGTACAGCGTGCCCAAGTATATCGGCGCCAACCCAACACGTTTGCCTGCGGCCATCCGCACTGCTAACGGGAAGACCTTCTGGGCAATACCGTCCTCGGGTGTCCCCTCAAACACAAACCTACAAGTATATAAATGTGACACACATCACGACCGCCCCACCCTAGCATGATATGCAGCACGACACATAGCAGCATGCTACGCTACTCCTCTTCGTTCTTAATATGGATTTTTTTTTCTAAGTATAGAAATCAATAGACTACATGTACAAGAACAATGCTATGCAGCATACGAGTAATGCAAAGATCAAAGTAATAGGACAGCGTACCTCGATAGAAACATGGCAAGGAAGGCAGCTAGCTCGTATCTCTCGTCCCTGTAGGCAGGCCCACTGTGGAAATCGTCATCCGACATCAACCTCTGCCCGGGCCGCATGACCACTGTGCCATAGAAATGCTGAACCCACCCGCTATATGTGCACTTACGGTTGAACCTCGTCTCTTGCAGAAAATCAATCAACGCCTTGACAGCCAGGCATTCCTCCGCTGTCAACCTCAGTGCGTGGGCATCCTCTGTCCCGTGCATCGGTAGGCCGGTCAACGTCACGACGTCCAGCAGCGTCGGACCAATCTCCCCGAACTCTGTAACGAAGGTATGAGTCTGCGAGCTCCATCGCGAAAGTAGTAGTGTGAGGCCGCTAATGTCCCTGCCCGGCTCGACACTCTTGTACGTCGCCTCAATCGCTGCCACTAGCCCGAGCACCTCCAACCTCTCCCTCCAAGCTTCGCGCCCCATCATGTATGCACACCAGAAACTCCAACCTACCGGCATGGTATTGTGGCCCTTGAACATCACAGGCGACCACGGAATGTCCTCTCGCTCGGCCAACAAACCCGGAACGTACCGCGGCGACATCACCGGAGCAACCTCGAAGCTCGGCGCACGGACATACGGTGAAGGGACCATGGAGCCATCACGCATCGATGCAGAGCTCCAAGGTGCCGAAAACACGTCAGCAGACACCCGTCGCGCCAGCTCCCTCCACAGCCCCTCGGGGGGACACCCGGGCACCGCACCCTTCGCGGTCAGTAACGCGTTGCTACGGCTCGGCGTCTGATCAAAGCTCCTCATCCCGTCATCATCGAAACCCAAAGGCACACCCGACGCGTCGGCCGACACCGGTACGTCCTCATCATCGTCATCAAGCCCGTCACCCCGCGGCAACTGTGAATGCCCACTCGCCCCGCCACGACGGCGCGCACTTTGCTTCTTCCTCGACTTTTTCTGCGATCCGTCACCCATCGCCCCGTCGGCCTCGGCCCTGGCCTCAGCCTCGGCCCCCTTCCCCTTCCCTTTCCTTCCTCCTCTCTTCTTCTTTCCTTCTTTCTTCTTCCCTTCTTCTTCTCCTTTCTTCCCTCTCTTCCTCCCTTCTTCTTTCCCTTTCTTCCCTTTCTTCCTCCCTCCTCCTCTCCTCCCTCCCTTCCTCTCCCTTCTCCCTTCCCCCTTCCCCACCCGCGCCGGTTGCGCCCCACGTCGGCCTCGGCCACCCGGTCGGCCGGCCTTGCGCCCCCCCTTCCCTTCCCCCAACCTCCCCCTCCCTTCCTCCCCTCCCAACGTCGGCCTCGGCCCCTCGGTGTGCCTCGGGGGCCGAGGTTCCTCCTTGGAGCCTTCCTCCTCTTCCACCTCTTCCCCCATAGCTCTTACCTTCATGCATCCTTCTTGCTTCTTGGGTGGTCCTCAACCTCATGGATCTTCAAGCCCTTCCTTCTCTCCTTCTCTTCTCCTCTCTTTCTTTCCTATCTTCTCTCTTTTTTTCTAAGTTTTTTCTCCTCTCTCCTCTCCCTCTCCCAAGTCTTGAAAGTTCAAGACTCTACCTAACTTCCCCCATTTTCCCCAAACCCCAAGTCTTTTAGCGCTCCTTTTTTTCGCTAAATCCTTTCTTTCGCGCTTTTTTTTCAAAGTCATACCATCCTTCTACGTTAATAATTTTAAGCCGCTATCTTTTTTTCGCATTAACCCATTTCCGGATAAATTCTATTATGCGCGCTACCTTTCTTTTCACTCACCTAACGCTAACGGAAGCACATGCTTCATTTTTTTTTCTCGCCGCTCCTTTTTTCTCTCGATATCGCCGTTACACTGTGCACGCTACCGCGTTATTTTGCAAAAAAAAAAACTCACAAATTTCACGGAAACCTACGCTCCATCATGTCTTTCGTTACAATAGCGACCGTTCCTCAAGATTCGACCCCGGCAATTTTTTTCGAAAACCGACGCTTATGCGTGCGGCGCCCGCTCGGGTCGACCCTCCGCGCACACCACACGCAAGGGGCTTATGTTCCCAACCTATTCTGGTAGACCCAATGGCCCGCTGGGGGTCCCGCTTCGCGCAGACACGTCAACATAGTGAACGGTCAAATTTTCAGCGCATCAAACCGGTCAGCGCGCGCACGCCCAAGACACGTGTTTTTCTCGCTTCGTGCGCGACTTAGGCACAATTTATTTCGTTAGCGTGACTCACGAGAGCGCGACCATCACGCCGAGATCACCTGAGCACCTTTTCACCAAAAACATCGACCGATGGCACAACCAGAGCGACGGGGTCAAGAGGCAAAGGCCTTGGCCAACCCCTTGGGGTCGGCCTCGGCCTCCCCCAAGGCCATGGGGTCGGCCTCGGCCTCCATGGGGGGTTGGCCTTGGCCTTCCCCCCAGTTGTTCCCTCCTCGCGCAAAGTCCTATTCGCGCTTTGTTCGCTTCGTACACTTCGTATGTGACTTTGGCACCTTGTTCATCACGTGGGTACGATTCACGTGATACGCTCGTCGTAACGCAACTTCCGGATTCATCTTTGCCTATCAAAACACCAACCGTCGGCACGCCCGAAGTTCACCAAAAGGAGGAAGGTGGCCTTGGCCTCGGCCTCCCCAAGGGGTCGGCCTCGGCCTTCCCCCAAAACCCCCGGCTTTGCCCCCTTTTTGCGCACACTATTCTGAACCATGTTTTGTGCTGGCACAAAGCTTACTAACGCGTACACAACAACCTCGTGACGTCCGTCATCCGATGTCCGCGACCGTGCGTCGCTCTCGTGACGTTCGTCGCTCAAAGTCACGCGCTACCGCCGAATGACCCGTCGCCGACGAACCCCGTGTCATCATCCTCAACTTTGTCATCACTACATATTGCACTCATTATTTTGGTATAACAGGCACACTCAACTCACGTCCCGTCTCCGGACACCCGACACGCGCCCATGCACTGTCTATGTTCGTCCCGTGCCCGTGCGCCATTCTCATGATGCGTGCCCCCAGCACCAAGTATTGCTCGCGACGTTCGTCGCCGCGCCCGTGCACCATTCTCATGATGCGTGCCCCCGGCACCAAGTATTGCTCTGCGACGTTCGTCGTCGCGCCCGTGCGCCATTCTCATGATCCGTGCCCCCGGCACCAAGTATTGCTCCGCGACGTTCGTCGCCGCGCCCGTGCGCAATTCATGATCTGCCCCCGGCACCAAGTGCTCTGTGACATTCGTCACCGCTCCCATGGACATGTGCCAGGTATGGTCTCGCGACAGTCGTCGTCGTGCCCATGCACCACAATCATGATACAGGCCTTCGGGTATCACACTTATTCACCACACCATGCCCCCCACCATGGACGTGGAACATGCTTTGACCCACTCTCCGGAGTGTGTAGCATTCCAGGGGGCTCCGTTTGTAGTGCTCTAGCCTGAGGACCCCTCGCAGTGGGATGGACTCGTTACCACAAAGCCATCGCCGTCATAATCACAGGGGGCTCCGTTCATAGTGCTCCGGCATGAGGACCCCTCGCAGCGGGATGGACTCGTTACCACAAAGCCATCGCCATCATAATCACGAGGGGCTCCGTTCATAGTGCTCTGGCATGAGGACCCCTCACAGCGGGATGGACTCGTTACCACAAAGCCATCGCCATCACAATCACGGGGGGCTCCGTTCGTAGTTCTATGGCACGAGGACCCCTCGCAGCGGGTTGGACTCATTACCACAAAGTTATCACCGCCACAGGATGGGCTCGTTACCATAAAGCCATCACCGTCACATTCATGGGGGCTCCGTTCGTAGTGCTTTGGCATGAGGACCACTCATAGCGGGATAGGCTCGTTACCATAAAGCTATCGTCGTCTTCATTTTGGGGGGCTCCGTTCGTAGTGCTCTGGAACGAGGACCCTTCGTAGCGGGATTGGCGACTCCTCCGGGACACTATCTCCGCCAGGGTGCTTGGGTGACTGGCCTACGTGCTTCGGCACTGGGGGCTCGCGTTGGCACCCCTAGGGATTATGACCCCTGGGTCACTCCGAGACGGGAGCATGTCTTTGGAGGGCATCGCACCTAGTCCACCTGGCCGCTGGGGGTCGGGTCTGCCCCACTGCTGCCAGGCCTGTGGGATTCAGTAAGGACTTGGATCGGTGGTTGGGGCAACGGGCTTACTCTGATCATGCTGTCATGGTGTGGTCAGTCTTCTCAGATAGGTAGAGCGACGCTGTGTGAGGCAGGCAATGCAAATTTAGGAACTGGCAGTCCAACGGAGAACCAGTATTTTGGACCCCCTGGTGACGTGTCACTCCCAGAGGATGACGTGTGGCATTTTATGACATAAGCACATTGTTTCCTATAAATAGTGAACTTTACAACTCAAAAAGGGGACTTTTGCTCATTCTTACAAAATCACTTTCTTACTCTAGAATTTGGGAGCTCTTGGATTCTAGTGAGATAAACATAACTTTGGACAGTAACATTGGACCCTGACTCGGACCTTGACTTAGACTGTTGACTGCCGGCCTTATTCGTCTCGGCCTTGTCTCCGCAGCACTGCCACTCCTCAAGGCCTGTTTGGGAAGCCTTGCTCTCAGCCCTTACTCCGCCCTTGCTGTCTCTCATTTTGTGCACTTGGAAGCTGACTCGGACTGCAGCCTTTGTGGCACCTCCACAAAGACACCAACCCACTTTCCTTAGCGTCAGTGTGTGTTGGGTGATGTGTGTATATACACTGGATAGTGTGTGCAGGTGTGATTTTGTGTGTGCGAAGGGAGGACATGGCTGCCCTAGCAACCCTAAATTAGTGCGTGTAGCGGTGTTTTAGTGAGTGGGTGTAGGTAGCAGTTTTGGGGCAGTGAGTGTGTGGGTTCACAGTCGTGTTTACGGCTGTGTAGAGTGTGTTTCTGTAATTGCGTGCAACTAAGTGAGTTGTTTGTGAAATCCATTGGGTATAGGAAATCATGGGTGAGGGTGTGAAGCTACGTGTGTGCGCTTTGTCACAGTCCAGTGTGTGTGTGTGTTGCAGAGAGTCTGTGGTGCATGTAATTTGTGTGTGTGTGTTCAGTGAGAGTGTGTGCAATTATGAAGTGTGTGTAAATGTATGTATATAAGTGTTTGCGTTGTGTGAGAATGTGTTTTAGGTGTGTATATATGTGAAATTGTGTTGGTGTAATGGGTGAAGTGGTATGTTGTGGGAGTGTGTTTGGCAGCGGAATTGGTGAAGAAGATGAAGATTGTGGGTTATAAGGTGTTCGAGTGTGTGTGTTTAATCTGAGTTGATATGAACAATAGGTGTTATTGTCACTAAAGATATGAAATTATGCAGACAGATTTTAATTTGAATTTTTATAAATAGTTAGAGCCAAAATTAGAGAAAGTGCAAAACTGCAACCCTAGATATTTTTACGTACGCTTTAGAATTTTTAGAATTTTCAGTATCCACGAAGGGTGCTAATTTGTGGTACCGATTAAAGAAATTTATCGAACTATTTAGCATAACAAACCAAGCTATTTTGATTTAAATTTTTTTGAAAAATCTTATTTTACTGATATGATTCATATTAATTTTGGACCATTCTGAGGCTGCTGGGTATTTTTTGCGAAACTGACCTTTTAGCGTTCGGTCCAGACACCGGTTCAGGATTTTTGATAGAAAATTCTCTAAATGCTTTTTAGCCCAAAAATGACATGAGGATGTTTAAAATACCATTTTAAGATATTTTGGGATTTTTCTGGTGCAAAAAATCCACAGGAGTATTTTGATAATTTGCCACCGGGGAGGGGTATTTTGGTAATTTATTATCACGGGGGATATTTTGGTAATTTTACAGGAAAAAGGTACTTTTGCGTAAAGACATACAGTAAGGTTATTCGAGTAATTCTACTTACGGGAAGGTCGTTTGGATTATTTAAATCTGAGAGGGGCATTTTCGTAATTTTACACCTACGGCATTTCAGTAATTTTACATTCCCGGTGAGGGACGTTCATTTTGGGAGTATGTGTGAGTCTGTATTAAGTTATAATTCTATATTGTAGGCTGTGTTCTAATGATTCAATTGTTCCATTTAGGTTAAAGCTAAAGACCTTCCGGTTAGGGTAATTTAGCTACGGATCCAGGTAAGGGATTGTATCTGAACCCTGGGTGAGGACTTTTGTCCTAACCCTTAATTTGATAACTTGTACTTATAAGTACTCCTTTGGTATATTTATGACTAATGTCGAACTCTGAATTATGTATTGATATCTGCATGTTATTGCTCATGAAACCCAAACATTGAACCAGAATTGATTATTTGAAAATCTTGTGATGATTTCCTGTTATTGCATGCTAAGTAAATTTGTTAATTGTTTGTATTCATTTTTCCGAATTGTCGTGCCTGAATTCGCTAAATATTCACAATTATTTTTGCTGTGTA
This sequence comes from Escallonia herrerae, assembly GCA_033070095.1. Lineage (NCBI taxonomy): Eukaryota > Viridiplantae > Streptophyta > Magnoliopsida > Escalloniales > Escalloniaceae > Escallonia > Escallonia herrerae. The sequence goes on from JAVXUP010000899.1 coordinate 17,624, forward strand.
TTTGTGATTTTCTTCTGGAATTTCAAATGTTGACTTATGTTAGTATGATTATTGTTATTGGATTTCGAATTAAGGTTGGTAAATTGAGCTTATGTTACAGCTCATTGATATTGTTGATTTTTTTGTGCTGACCTGGGTTTCCGTTTTGTGGGAGGGGGTAATAAGGCTGGTTTAAATCCTGCATGAAAAGCAGCTTAGTACCCAGTGGGACTAGTATTTATTTTGGTACAGCATGCATGTGTACACAACCAACTTTACCTGAGTGGCATTGTAACCGCCCAGGATCAGCGTTGATTTTTTATTTTATTTGCACCATATGTATTATGATTGTTACGGAAATGACTAAGAAAGGATTATCTCACTTGGTTTGAAATACCTCGAGAAAGCTTTGCTGTATTTGAGAAATGATGACTTTGGAAATAGTCTTTTATTGATAATTTTGGAATCCATCACGATGGTATTTGTCTATTTTGGTATTTATTTCTGATGAATTTGGATCCTTTTGGAAAATCATTGAATTTTTTGATCGTTTGAAGTACTATGAAAGTCTTCGTCAGCTGGATTCTTGGAATTGTTTTGTAATTCTTTTGTTGGTCCTTGTACGACCTTACGGAGCTCTTAAATGCTCACTCTTCATTTGATTCCCTTTTACAGGTGATGATAAGCTGTAGCTAGTTTGGGAATGGGTTAGAGTCTGTGTGAGGTTTGGGTAAGCCCGCCACTACAGTGATGTGAGACCCTGCGTGGGTCGGGACTGTCACATTGTTTTATAAGGACTCGAGTTGTAAAGAACTAGGTTTTAATATACCAAGTTTAAGCAGTTCTGTAAGCTTGTATTTGAAGAATTTAAGTTGGTATCGAATTAAATGTTTTGAAGTATGAGTTAGTGAACATATTTGACAGGTTTGATATGATCCGGTAGGTTAAAGACCTAGAGTTCAGGGCGGCGGAGCTCTGGATTTTTGGGGGCGTTACAGTTGGTATCAGAGCAGTTTGGTCTTGTGGTATTTAGAGCTTAAGTATATGATTATGTAGGCATGGAACCATAGAGTATAGGTAACATGATTCTATATAATCCTATTCCGATTAATGAGAGTGGGGTAGGATGATGTTAATGTAAAGAAGTCTGCCTTTGGCTGGTCATTCTGTTGTTCCTTAGACCCGTGATGATATAACCCTAATAACTGTTTATTGTATTAGAATGGTCAGCATTTGAAGCTCTGGCAGTGGAGATGGTACGGAGGGCCTAGAGGTCTTCGATAGATGAGATTCCAATTGACTATATATGATGAACAGGGGTTCATCCCCGGCGTTGGAAAGACCTGACAAACAATCTTTAAATTGGGAAATGCACTATGTGGAAATCTTATGGTTGTAAAGGGGCACCTCTACCTAAGAGGGGGGAACAACAGAACCCTAAACTGATGGATGTAGCTCTGAACATTAAAAACCTGACTCTGGCTTGATGTCGCAGAATATGGCTAACAGTAACCAGGAGTACCAAATCCGGTTCAACCATAACCATAACATCAAGATGAAGATGAGAGTATCTTGGGGGGAACTTAACAAATAAGATGCAATTAGTTTTAAGGGTTATTGGACCCTATAGAGGCAGTAAACTGGATTAGCAAAATTGAGGAAAATTTTAAGCAACCAATTATATAAATTTTGAGTAACTGTAAGTGAAGTGACGAAAGATTGAATTTGTTGTATATAAACTAAGAGAGGAGACCGATGAGTGGTTGAAAATGGTAGTGAAGAGTCCAACTCATCAGCAATTGATTGATAGCACTTGGGAACAGTTTAAGAAATTACTTTTGCCCAGTATTTGTACAAGATTTTATAAATAGATGTTCAGGAAATTTGCTCGATGTGATGCAAAGAGATTAGGAGTCGATAGAAGAATTTAAAATGATGATTTATTGTCTCACTAAAATTCACAGTAAGGATGTTATTGACGAAGGCAGATAAATACCAGAAGTCTGAATGGGAGATTAGGCTTGAACTGAGAGATATAATGATCCCAGCTCGATCGACGAGCTATATGGAACTTATTTATTTGACATATGTTCTGGAACAGTCTAAGTCTGACAATGGAGGAAGGCATGAGTAAACACATGGCGGATAGAAGAGAGATAAGTAAAACTTTTCCCTAAACAGATTTGTAGGATCTGACAGTTGGTAGCAAAATTTTTTACAATCAGCATAGCATGGTGCCTAAAGTTAAAGGTTGTGCCAAAATCAGGAATTCAGGGCCACTTCGGTTCGGTTATATTGTGATCTGGATAGAGTTTTGAAATTTGATCGAGGCATGATATGGGATTTAAGGGAGCGCAGGGTGAAGGCGCTCAACCAGCTCAAAGTACTAGAGTTGAACCATCACAGAGTTCCAAAGTTTGACCTACCCAAAGTACTGATCAGGGTGGCGGGTCAGTTTTTTGGCCACCCTATGTGGTAAGTACGATAGAAGTCAGAGTGGTGAGCTATGCAATAAAGTCCCCGGATATTGTGTTAGGCATGGCAATGTGGAGCATTAAGCTCGAAATTGTTTGCTTGTAAGAAATAATCTGTCGTGTACCTATTGTGGTATAACATCGAGTAGTATACCTCAATAGGAAAGAGGACAATGTTGGTAGGGGCAGAGGCCTTGAACATAAGCTAAACTTTATTCAATGTCCGCTTAGGATGTTGTCACGTCTGATGACATAGTGTCAGGCACTTTACAGGTTAACCCATTAGATACGTGTATACTATTTGAGTTGGCATAGAAATTGAGGATAAAGATCTGTCCTTTAAGAACAAATATTGTGATAAGTACTCTGTTAGGAGAGTCTTGGCAGTTTTGCGATTCTCTGTGAATGTATAGTCTATGTTTGGGATAGAGATCCTTCTATGGACCTTATTCCATTTGTTGTTCAGGATTTAAATATCCTTCTAGGTATGAATTGGTGATTTGCTAATCACGTATCCGTATATTTTCAGGGAAAACCCTAGTCGTATCTGGGAAGTTTATAAGGTACGCACAACAGTTAAATTGCTGAATTAATTTATGAGTAAGAATAGTAATTTGAAAAGATGATTGGCATTAAGACTGAAGGTTTGGTTTAAAGGTACAAGAAGGGATTTGGAATTTTGCTCTATCTGATTCATTCTTTTGCATATTGAACTCAAGTATGACTTAATTGAATGCCAGCTTACCCTAAGACGTCGGGGAAGATGTCATTCATGTTCAGTCGGCTTATCCCTTCTTCAGAATATTTACTTGTTTATTTTTTTCGAATCTATTTGGACTTGATGGGGAAGTATCAGACCCACTGGCCATGGGAAAGTTATGAATACCGTTAAGGACCAATAACTCCTTCTAATTTTGATTGTTCCGTATCGTTGGGTTGACTTGGCTCTGCCAGACCTTTATCAATGTTTCTGTATCCGTCGTTTCTTCTAGAATGTCACAAATTTCTGTTTTGAACCCCGAAAGCCAATATGCATGATTTTTGTGAAAGATTTTATGTTTTGATTGCCTGATTACAATTATTGTTATCATTATTGGTATAGTTCCCCTACCTGGATATGAGGTTAGGTAGATTCCTAAGTCTCAGATAATTTGGGAGCAAGAGTAGATTCTGAGAATGTTGATAAGGTTTGGATAAGCTATTCGATGATTTGGTCTATGATTGGAATCTTAGTTGCACACGTGATAATCGACAATATGTTACTCGCTATTAATAACCGAAAGGTTTTACATGTTTAGCTGAAATGGATGATCGAAGGATAAGGCTATGAGCCTTGTGTAAATAATGTGACTCTGAATCAGAAGTGATGTGATAATTTAGAGCTTTAAACTTTAGTGGAAGTGCAAAACATGTGAATGCAAAATCATATTTCGCGTTGTGTTAAGATAACACATCTCTCTGTAATGACTCTGGTAACAGTTTGGACCTATTTGATTTAAGGCACCAGGGTGTGCAACGAACTCATAGTAGCTATAGTTTTTTGTCATTCTATGAAGTGTATGCAAAACTGTAAGTATGTAATACAAAGCTATGTTAAGATAACACGTCTCTCGGTAACAAATTCGGTAATAGTTTGGACTCGTTGCATTGAGGCATTTGAATGTGCAGCGGAAGTTGGGTGGCTACAACTTTTGTCCTTGATTGGCTATCCCTGTTAGGAACTGCGAGGTGTAGGTGCTTATAGCGATTGTTATCACTGATGGCCTTGGTAGACTGCAAGTTACAGGCAACTATGGCTTGACATTTTAATATGCCTTAAGCTTGTTGCAATCGTTAGGTAAATTGTGCAAATGATATAATCTCTCATATAGTATTAGCATTATGCGGGGGTAGCCTGTTGTATTAGAGCTTGATTTAATCTGCTGGATATACATTGGATTCGAAGCGGTTTAGGTTCTGCTCGGTGGATTTTGTACTAGTTAAGTCGTCGTTCGTAAAGTTCTGGAATGGTTAGGGCGAGATGTTCCCTCAAAAGAGTCAGGATTTAACAGCATGAATTTAAATTAATAGTTGCGTCAGGTATTCACAAAACAGAAACTTGGGTGCAAAGTTGAATATAGCTCCGCTAATATATGACACTTATCATAACGATGCAATGGAAGCAGAGTACCTAGAAGTTGAAAGGGATAGTGTTAGCCCTATGGTTGGATAACCTAGGCTTACATCTTGTTTTGATGATAACTACACATTGATTATGTTCTAATGTGTGCTTTGAGTGGATTCTTAATAGATATATACATGACACTCATGAAGACACATTTGAGAAGTTGGATAGATGGATTAAAGCCAAAGAAGCTTAAAGTTATAGTGGACATGCTATGGAAGCTTCATCAAGTCCAATGTCAAAGAGCAAGAAAGGATGCAAAGGCTAAGTTACTATCGATTATGATTGATCTTTACTATTATGTAACTAGTCTTGGTTTGATGCTTGGATTGATGACTATGACCTAAAAAGACCTTAGGACACCTTGTGCATTGCATGTGAGTTCATAACCTTTCACACAAGTGTGGTTCTTGAAATTGAGTGAACTTTGGAGCTCACTCAGATTTTCTAAAAAAAAATTTTGGTGCTAATATTTTCATATTTTGATAAAATTTTCATTAGCTTTCTAATGCAAAAAACGGCACCTCAATCCAATTTTTGGGATTCCGTGAGGCAGCCGACACCCAGTAAGGTAATACAATCGACTGCATTGGAATACAATCGACTGCATTGGTCACCAACAGCTATTTTAGAGAGAACCTAGTCCACTGCATTGGGAATATAGTCGACTGCAATGGCAGTTTTGCTCATATAATGCCCATAACGGCTATATTTTATATCTTCTATATATAAATGATTTGGGGCTTCATCATACACAATGGAAACCACATTCTAAGCCTCCATTCATTAGAGAAACATCAAGGCTCATAGATTAAACTTTCTCTCTTCATCTTCATGATTTTACATCATTAAAGAGAGCATCTTTGTGAGCAATTCCTTAATTGAGAGTGAGCATACTTCAAGTCATCAATTCTCTCATCTCTCTATTGTACTAGAGCTTCAATTGTACTCATTTCTTTTCAAGAGGGTTTCTTTGTACACATTTGATCTTTGTAAAAGGATTGTGATCAAGGCTTGGTTTTGTCAAGTCTTGGGTGAGCTTTGTGGATTCAAGGCTTGTGCTTGATGTGGGGATATCACCAAGTGTTGTAAGGGTTTTGATCTTAACCCGGAAGAAGATTGTTGCTAGTGGATTCTAGTGCTCTTGCAAAGGACTTCCTTGAAGAGGTGGATGTAGGCTTGAGGGTAGTTCAAGGCGAACCATTTAAATCTCCTTATCAAGTATCTCTAACTCAATCTCTTTACTTATTACTCTATAATTGCTTAAGATTGTGTACTTAACATCTTCATTAAAATATTGCTTGGCTTGATTAAATTTCATGATTGTGTTTTGTTTAAGTTCCCCATTAATTTCAAAAACCCTATTCACCCCCCTCTAGAGTTGTTTTATTGGTTTCAGATAGGATATAATTTTTATATGGGGGGAAGAATGTAATAACTGAACTTCGAAAGTCGATTAAAATAACTATCTATACCACAAAAATATATGAGCAATATTTTTTTAGCAATGCTCTAGTATTAGTAGATTATTGATGCTTAAAAAAAATTTGGAACAAAAATATAAATTTTGAAAACTTTGGGGGCAAAAATATAATTTTTAAAACATTTGCGATCATTTTGTAATTTTGAAAACTTTGAGGGTCAATTTGCAAATTATAGAAAGGTGCACTAATGTGTCAAGATCTTAGAGATAATTTATTTGGGAAGTGCCACCTCCTACTTAATCTAACTTGACTAAGCTTTTTTTAATTATTAAATAATGTTAATTGGGATAAGAGGCAAACTTGGGTAGTAAAAAAAAAGACAAGAGAAATAGTAAAGAGAAGCAATAACAAAAAATAGAGCATGAGAGAAGAGGAACAAAGGGAAACTAGAGAGTTCGGGGAAAGGAAAGAAAAAGAAAGAACAGAAGGGGAGAGGAGATGAGAGGGGAGAGAGAGAGAGAGAGAGAGAGAGAGATAAGAGATTGGAGGAGTCCTAAAGGATAATTTCTTTTTTTTTGTTTGTGTTTTTAGTGTGTGTTTCGGTGTGTGTATTAGTGTGTTTGGGTGATGTGTGTATATAAACTGGACAGTGTGTGCAAGTGTGATTTTGTGTGTGCGAATGGAGGACAGGGCTGCCATAGCAGCCCCAAATTAGTGTGTGTAATGGTGTTTTAGTGAGTGGGTGTAGGTGGCAGTTTTGGGGCAGTGAGTGTGTGGGTTCACAATCGTGGTTACGACCGTGTAGAGTGTGTCTATAATTGTGTGCGACTAAGTGAGTTATTTGTGAAATCTGTGTGGGTGTAGGAAATCGTGGGTGAGGGTGTGAGGCTATGCGTGTGTGCTCTATCACAGTCTAGTGTATGTGTTGCAGAGAGTCTATGGTGCATGTAATAGGGGGTGGGGGTGTGTGTGTGTTCAGTGAAAGTGTGTGCAGGGATGAAGTGTGTGTAAATGTGTGTATATAAGTGTTTGTGTTGTGCGAGAATGTGTTTTAGGTGTGTATATATGTGAAATTATGGGTGTAATGGGTGAAGTGGTATGTTGTGGGAGCGTGTGTGGCAAGGGAAGTGATGAAGAAGATGAAGACTGTGGGTTCTAAGGTGTTCGAGTGTGTGTGCTTAATCTGAGTGGATATGAACAGTAGGTGTTATTGTCACTAAAGATATGAAATTATGTAGGTAGATTTTAATTTGAATTTTTATAAATAGTTAAAATTAGACAAAGTGCAAAACTGTAATCACAGATTTTTTACGAGACCTACGCTCTGAATTATTTTTGAGAATTTTTGGTGTCCGCAAAGGGCGCTAATTTGGGTTACTTATTAAAGACATTTATTAAATTATTTAGCATAGCAGAACAAGCTGATCTAAAAATTTTAGAAAAATCTTATTTTACTAATATGATTCATATTCTAAAATTTTGGGCCATTCTGAGGCCGATAAGTATTTTTTGCGGAACTGAACTTTTAGTGCTCGGTCTAGATATCGGTTTGGGATTTTTCGGACGAAATTTCTTTAAAATGCTTTTTAGCCCAAAAATGACACAAGGATGTTTAAAATAGCATTTTAAGATATTTTGAGATTTTCTAGTGCCAAAAACTCCCAGAAGTATTTTGGTAATTTGCCACACCGGAGGGGTATTTCGGTAATTTACCACCCTGAGAGGGTATTTTGGTAATTTTACACGTAAAGAGTATTTTTGCATAAATTGACATACAGTAAGATTATTAGAGTAATTCTACTTACGAGAAGGTCGTTTGAGTGATTTAAAATCCGAGAGGGCATTTTGATAATTTTACACCTAAGACATTTCGGTAATTTTACATCTCCGGTGTGGGAGGTTCATTTTGGGAGTATGTGTGAGTCTGAATTAAGTTATAATTTTGTACTGTAGGCTTTGTTCTAATGATTCGAGTGTTCCGTTTAGGTTAAAGCTAAAGACTTCCGGTTTGGGTAATTTAGCTGCGGATCCAGGAAATGGATTCTATCTGAACCCTGGGCAAGGACTTTTGTCTGAACCCTTGTTTTGATAACTCGTACTCATAAGTATTCCTTTGATATATTTATGACTAATGTCGAACTCTGAATTATGTATTGATATTAGCATGTTATTGTTCATGAAACCTCAATATTGAACTAGAATCGATTATTCGAAAATCTTGTGATTCTCGCATGTTATTGCATGCCGAGCAAATTTGATAATTATTTTATCCGTTATTCTGAATCGTCATGCCTAAATTCGATAACTATTTGCAATCGTTTTTGCTGTTTATTTGTGATTTTCTTCTGAAATTCCGAACGCTAACTTATGTCAGTATGATTATTGTTATTGGAATCTAAATTGAGGTTGGTAAATTGAGCTTATGTTAAAGCTTATTGATATTATTGATTTTTTGTGTTGACATGAGTTTTCGTTTTGTGGGAGGGCGTAATATGGCTGGTTTGAATCTCGCAGGAAAAGCAAGCTAGTACATGTAGGTCCTTAAACACACCTAGATGGGGGGGGGGGGTGAATAGGTGTTTACAACTTACAGCAGAAATTTAAAAAACTGAATTTACAGAACAATAACTAAATTAACAAATATAAAGCAACAGAGATTTATACTGGTTCGGCCCACCAGCCAACGTCTAGTTCCCGAGCACTCCACACAAGGGAGACTTACTTGAGCCTTCCACTAACCAGCTAGCTTTGGGTGCTAGCTCAAACCCCAGTACAATTTCTGAAATCCCTCCAAGGTTTCCAACAATTTACAATTGAAAAGAAATTTACAATGTAATACAACAGATAAACTCCTTCTTGAGTAGATGTTACAATGAATAAACTAAGACTAAGCCTTCTTAGGTGGGAAGATCTATATTCTTTCAAGAACCAAAACTAAGAAGCTTGCAATATACTTTCTCAAAGATGAATTCACTCAATAGAGAATAAATGAATGTGTGAGAATAAGATGAGAGAGTATTTTGAGAGGAGTAAGTAAAATTTTCTCAGATTGGCAAGAAGTGTATTAAATGCTCTCAAGGATCCCTTTTTATAGTAGAGAAGAGAAAGCACCGTTATGAAGGGAAAGCCTAAAAGATGATTCGAATGAAAGTACAATTCTGAGAAATCAGTCGAATGAAAAGTCAGTGAGAAGAGATGTTAAAGGCACTGAAGGATTGAGTAGAATGGAAATTCAATTTCCTTTGACTGAAAACTTTTCTTCGACTGAAAACTTTGGCTTCGACCGAAAACTTTGGCTTCAACTGAAAGGTTTAGCTTCGACTGAAAAGATTAGCTTCAACCGAAAACTTTGGCTTCAACTGAAAAGATTAACTTCGACTGAAAACTTTGGCTTCGACCGAAAACTTCGACTTCGACTTCGACTGAAAGGTTTAGCTTCGACCGAAAACTTTGGCTTTGACAGAAAGGGTTTAGCTTCGACCGAAAAGTATTTTTAGGACAAGATAAGAAAAACTGCACGATTGAGTCGAATAGAAATAGTTTGCCTTCGAATGAAACTTTCAGATTTTGGTTCTTTACTTGAATTTATGGGAGATCTTTTAAAAAGACTTAGAATCAATACAAAAAGGATAAAAATATACTTCAATCACTACATCTTCAATGCAATCCGAGTTCAAGTCCGAGCTTTGTCCAAGGCAAGATCTTTTGTCTTCGTTTGATTAGGATAAATCCTGAAATATTTATCTTAATAATGTTGTCAGTTTAATGTTAGAAATAATCAATTTAGAATCATCAAAATCGATAAGTCAACAATCTCCCCTTTTTCCTGATAACATTAATTCTAACATTACGTAAGCAAACTCCCCCTTGATTAGATAACATTCAAACAGGGCAATGACTAAAATAACATTTTTAATATTCACCAAATAATTGTTAAAAATGATTACAATGAATTATCAATTGTTCTCCCGCTTTGTCAAATAAAAAGAGGGATAGTCAATCCAAAAAGTCAAAAAAGAAATAAATAGAATCTGAGGCCGACGACGATGAGCACTCTATGCAGAGGAAGAAGGATCTGTAGGTGACAGAGTAGAGTGACGAGCACCCTGAGTGGAGGAGGAGGGATCAGCAGGTGGCGGAGCAGTTGTGGGTACTTCAACAACTTCGATGACATGAGGAGAGTGTGGCAGTGGAGGGTTGTACTGTAGATGCGGGTTAAAGAACCATTCAGTCAGTATGCCCGTAGTGAGATAGGCCTCTCAACAATGAGTCTGAAGAGCCATGCTACATCCTAGTCAAACTCTCAAGATTAGAGGCAAGTTCGTTAAGAAGGGTGTGAAAGTCTATTTGGTTAGAGAGAAGCTAGGCTGAGGATTGTTGAACGGATTGCTGAATAGCAGCAAGCTCGTAGAGAAGGACGGTATGGTTGGCTGCAACGGAGGTAGCAAGAGTGGTTTGTGATTCAAGTATTAAATGAATCGAAGTAGAGAGATGAGAAAGGTGCTCAGAGAGTTTGGAGTTGTCGGAGGATAAAAATGCATCAAAATTAAGGTTGGAAAAGTCATTAAGAGGACTGAAAAAAGGATCGAAAGGGTGAGGAGGCGTGGGTAGGGCAGAATAGAAAAAGGAGGGGTCGGAGGGTGGAAATGGTATAAAGGGAGAAGGATCACTAGGTGGTGGTGGTACAAATGGGAAAGGGTCAGAAGGTGGTGGCAGTTGAATTGTAGGAGCGGGAGATGTAGCAGGAGCAGGAATGGGCACATTTTGAGTCAAATCGGTAGATGCGGCACGCTCGAGAGAAACAGTGTTGGTAGTAAGGTCAGTGCGAATAGTGAAACCCGCACGACGAAGAGATGTCTTGTCAAGAATTTGCTGACTCGGAATAGAGATACATTTCGAGAGAGAGGTAGGAAGGGGAACATGAAAATACTCAAAAACTCGAGTCAAGAGTAGACCAAATGAAAGATGAGCAGAGGATTTCTTCTTCCGGGCATCCATTACGAGCCCCGAATGAAATGCATAATGAGAATAATGTCGAGATATGTAGAGGTGGTAAAAGAGCCATAACGGCCCGAAAGGAATAAGGTGAAGTACACGATGAAGAGGAGAAAGGTCACCTGAGATGGGTTTGTGGGGTCGAGAAATGGACGGGTCTCCTAAAAGGGTTTGAGTTTGTTGAAGAGGGTAAATGAACTACTGGTGCACCACGTGTTTTTGGGAAAAACAATGGTGGAGGATTGGTTTGTAAAACCGAGTAGTTGGGCTAAAGTGGTGGCATCGAGGTGGATGGTGACCCCATTAACATATGTGGTCAAAAAGGCTGAGGACAGGGTATTAAATGTCATAATCGAATAGAACATTCAAACAAGATAAGGGTAGTAAATGGAGGGAGGAGAGAGAATGGAGGGACAACCGATTCGATCAAAGAGACTAGTAAGACCAAGTTGAGTCATTAAGTTGACATCACTTGGACGACCCGATACGACCTCCCGATTAACGAAGTTTGTGTAAAAGTGGATTTGGTCATCTGCAAACTCAAAAGAGTGGGGAATATGAAGAATTTGGGTACGAGAAAGATAGGGACAGGTGGGTGGCGGGCAGGTAAGAGGAAAAGCAGATGAAGAGAAGGCAGCAGGAGGAGGATGAGTAGTACATGAAAAGGATGGAGGAGTAGTAGACGTCCCTTGAGCAGGTGCAGTGGATGACAAGCACGATGGAGCAGTCGACGTCTCGCGGGTGAGGCGACGTGAGGGAATGGCTTCAGTCTGAGTGGTGATAGTTGCGGGAGAAGGTGGAGCAACTACATGAGGTAGTGGTGCAGTGGCAGGAGGAAGTGGTGCCACGTCGGATTCGTCTTCGCTGTCTGAGATGTGCACCTAAGGCGACGGCAACTACGTTGACGAGGGTTTGAGTCCATGGTGGGTCCTTAAGTGACAGGAGTGCAAGAGAGAAGAAGAGTGAGAAACTGTAAAACTGGACAGGAACAGTGAAAAGGTAAACAGTAAAAAGTAAAAAAATGACAGGGTAAATATAGACGAAGGGTTTTTGGTCGACCGAAAAGATTTGAGTCGAATGAAAATCCATTTTCATTCGATCGAAAAGAGAAGTTACAAAGGAATAATAAAAATTTCATTCGAAGTGAAAGTTTTCGGTCGACCGAAAACTTTTAAGTCGAATAAAAAACATTTCATTCGAAGGAAAACTATTCCTTCGACTGTATCGATCAAAAATGATGAAATTTTAGCTAGGATAACAAATTCCTAAGCAACGACGAAGATAACAAAAAGAAGATTCCGCTAGAGGTTTGGTAAAAATATATGCGAGCTGATCTCCTGAACCAACTTTCTTGAGTTCTATTAAACCTTTTTGAACATTTTCTCAAAGAAAGTGGTGACGAATATCGATGTACTTAGTGTGAGAGTGTTGGACATGATTTTTACTTATATCAATAGCACTACTACTATCGCACATAATAGGAATATGATCTATTGTGACACCGAAATCACGCAAAGTTTGACGCATCCACAGTACTTGGGCACAACAGCTTCCAGCCCCAACATATTCCGCCTCAGCTGTGGAGAGAGCCACATATGTTTGTTTCTTACTGTGCCAGGACACTAATGCATCACCAAGAAATTGGAAAGTGCCACTAGTACTCTTACGATCGACAAGACAACCGGCATAATCAGAATTGAAGAAACCAACTAGATCTAGAGAGGAATTACGAGGATACAAAAGGCCTAAATTTAAAGTCCCAGAGAGATATTTGAAAATACGTTTAACCGCAGTAAGATGAGATTCTTTGGGACAAGCTTGAAAACGGGCGCAAATACACACACTAAACATTATATCAGGTCTAGAAGCGGTAAGATAAAGTAAACTACCAATCATCCCCCGGTAAAGTTTGTTATCAACATCTTTACCATTTTCATCTTTGACAAGATTAACACTGGAAAAAATAGGGGTACCTCTAGGTTTAGCCTTATCAAGACCAAACCTTTTCAAAAGCTCTCGTGTGTACTTGGACTGACTTATGAAGATTCCTTCCTTTGATTGTTTGATCTGAAGTCCGAGGAAAAAGGTGAGTTCTCCCATCATACTCATCTAGAATTCTCTGCTCATGCTTTCAGCAAACTCTTGACATAGATCATTGTTAGTAGCACCAAAGATAATATTATCAACGTAAACTTGAACTATAAGGATATGCGAATTCCTATATTTTGTAAAAAGAGTGGTATTGACTTTGCCATGATAGAATCCATGATCAATAAGAAAGCTGCTAAGACGATCGTACCATGCTCGAGGAGCTTGTTTTAGACCGTACAATGCCGTTTTCAATTTGAAAACATGATTGGGGTATTTTTCATTTTCAAAACCAAGAGGTTGTTTAACAAAAAACTTCCTCCTGAATTACCCCATTCAAAAAAGTACTTTTCACGTCCATTTGAAATAATTTGAAATTCATGTGACATGAAAATGCCAAAAGCATTCGGATAGCTTCAAGTCGAGCAACTGGTGTACAAGTTTCATCAAAATCAACCCCTTCAACTTGATTATATCCTTGCGCAACTAGTCTAGCCTTGTGATGAACAATATGGCCATCTTCATCAAGTTTGTTCCGAAAAACCCACTTGATGCCAATGACCTTCTGTTGAACAGGAGGCGGAACCAGTGACCAAACATCGCTTCTCTTAAATTGATTCAATTCATCTTGCATGGAAAGGATCCACTCAATATCCTTTAGAGCCTCTGAAATGTTTTTAGGCTCTATTTGAGAAAGAAAAGTAAAATCTGCACAAAAAAGATTTATCGTAGATCGAGTCGTAACTCCACATTCAACATTCCCAATTACTTGTTCTAATGGGTGACTAGAGGAATATCTCCAGCTTTTGGGTAGAGGATAAGTCTAGATATTGTCTTTGTGAGATGATGTTGAACACTCCCCCTCGTTTGAAGAAACCTTTAGTTTATCGTTTAAGTCCAGGGAGAGTTCATCACAATCATCACCTGCATGCTTTCTGGGATTTTCAATGTTAGATTCTTCAAATACAACATGCATAGATTCCTCAACAGCAAGAGTTCTACGGTTATAAATTCTATATGCTCTACTTTTATGCGAATAACCAAGAAATACTCCCTCGCTAGATTTCACATCAAACTTACCCAATTTCTCACGATTGTTCAAAATAAAATATTTACAACCAAAAACCTTAAAATAATCAATTTTTGGTTTTGGATTTGAGAAAAGTTCATTAGGAGTTTTATCAAGGATTGGTCTAATGAGAACCCTATTCAACACGTAACAAGAAGTGCTGACGGCTTCAGCGCAAAAATATTTTGGTAAAGAATTTTCATGAAGCATGGTTCTGGCCATCTCTTGAAGAGTTTGATTCTTTCTCTCTACAACCCCATTTTGTTGGGGAGTTCAAGGAGCAGAAAACTTATGAGTAATGCCATTTTGAGCACAAAAAGTTATAAAATATTTTTCAAATTAACCGCCATGATCACTTCAAATTTTCACAACCTTCAACTCCTTCTCATTTTGTAAAAGCTTTACAAGGTTAAAGAATTTTTCAAAAGCTTCATCCTTATGAGTTAGAAAAAGAACCCATGTGTATCTTGAAAAATCGTCAACAATGACAAAGGCATAAAATTTTTCACCCAGGCTAGCGTTTCTTGTAGGGCCAAAAAGATCTAAATGAAGAAGTTGAAGAGGATGGGAGGTAGAAACAACATTTTTTGCTTGAAAAGAGGTTTTAGACTGTTTGCCGTATTGACAGGCATCACAAACCTTATCCTTGAAAAACTTTAACTTTGGTAAGCCTCTAACAAGCTCTTTCGAGAGAAGTTTCTTGATTAGATCCATCTGCACATGACCTAATCTACGATGCCACAACCAAATATCATTGTGCTGAACAGAAGGCATACTTCTTGAGAGGAACCAGATGCATCAAAAGACAAAATGTAAATATTACCATCTCTCTTACCGACCAAAGTGCCTCCATCTGAAGCATGATTGATTAGGCAGTGATCGCCTTTAAACTGAACTTTGTGTCCACTATCGATTAGTTGACTAATGCTTATCAAGTTGAACTTTAAGCCTTCAACGAAAGACACATTATCAATAGAAATTGAACCAATACCAATTTTACCTTTACCAATAATCTTCCCATTTGAGTTGTCTCCAAATGTAACAAGACCTCCATCCTTTGGAGTGATGTGTGAAAATAGTGAACGATCACCAGTCATATGCCTTGAACATCCGCTATCAAGGATCCATTTGCTTGAATCCACCTTTGCTTTCAATCATACCTATAACAGATTCTGGTTTTGTTCCTTTAGGTACCCACACTTTCTTGGGACTTGGAAGATTAGACAGACAAGATTTTGGCACCCAAACTTGCTTTATTTTATTTTTATTTTCAGAGGGAAAAACCCGATTTTTAATAGCTTTCAGAGGACAGTTTTTAACCAAGTGACCTTTCTTGTTACACGCTGTACAAAGTGTAAATGGAGAGCAAGAAGCTAGATTTTTGTTAAAGAAATTTTTATAATCCTTTTGCTTTTTTGAAGGATCATAACCGATTCCACCTTTTTGAAAAACACATCTTTGTCTCCCCAAAAGTATTTACAGATTCTCTCTTCCTTGTGTAAATTTGGAAAGCGTGAAGTTCAGATCTTCGATCTCCTTCTCTAAATCCCCTTTTGTGTATAAATTTTCTTCAGTTCAGATTTTAAAGACTCATTTTCTACAAGGATTTTTACACTTCTGAGAGACTGGATTTCGAAAGATAAATCAAAATTTTCCTTCTCTGAAGCAATCAGATTATCTTTTAAAGAAGCATTTTCAAAATTTTAAAACTCAATTTTTTCATCTAGCTCTTCTTTTTCTCCTTTCAGCTCTTCAACAGTGTTTATCAAGGAGAGTACATTTCTTTTAAGATCAGTATTTTTGACTTTTAACTTTTCATGGTTTTTACTGAGTTCGAGAAAAGCTAACTTAAGTTCATTATAATCAAGATTTTTAGCAAAGATTACCTCATCAGAGTGATCATCTTTGGCCATAAAACAAAGTTGAGCTACGTCATCATCTTCGCTTGTTTCTTTATCACTCTCGTCGGAATCATCCCAAGTCAGTATAGCTTTTCTGGGTTTGAACTTCCTTTCCTTGATATCTCGCTCATTGCTGCTTACTGACTTGTTTTTGAGCTGTGGGAAGTACTTTTTGGTATGACCAGATCTACCGCATTCATAGCAGGCATCATAATTTTCTCTTGTATTCCAATCAACATTATTTCTTTGATGTGATTGGTTTGTCTGATTTCTCCTGATCTCGCCATCTAACTTCTTGTAATAAATTTCTTGAACCTTTGAGTGATGAGTGCCATTTCAGGGTTTGAATCATCACTACTCTCTGTAGGTTCATGAGAAGCCTCAGCTTTGAGAGCCAAGTTCTTCTTCTTAGAGAAGGTTTCCTCTTTGTCATAAATCTTCATCATGATTTCATGAGTCATCAAGGAACCTACCAATTCTTCCCACTTCAGCACATTCAAATCTTTGGCTTCTTGAATGGCTGTGAGTTTTGCTTCCCATCTCTTTGGAAGAGATTTGAGAACTTTTCTAACAACTTCCTTTTTTGGGTAGTTTCTACCCAAAAGCTTCAGTCCATTTATAATGAGTGTAAACATGGAGTAGATCTTATTTATGGACTCATGCTCCTCCATCTTGAAGGCTTCATACTGCTAGACCAACATCTTAATCTTGGTCTCTTTTACCTGATTTGTACCTTTGTGAGTGACTTCCAGTAGCCTCCACATTTCTTTGGCTGTCTCACATGTTGAGACACGATTGTACTCATTTATGTCGAGGCCACAGCTGATGATGTTCTTTGCTTTGTCATCAATGAAGAAAAGGTGTGCTTCATGAGCATCCATTTTGAGAATTCCTTTAGGAATTTTGGTTTCGTCTGATCCATCCTTCATTGGAATTATGGGGCCATTCTCTACAACATACCACACCTGAGCATCCTGCCTTAGAAGAAAGTTCTTCATCAGATTCTTCCAGTAGCTATAATTATCGTTCTTCAACAATGGTTGTCTGGTGGTTGCTAAACCTTCTTCCATAATGCGATCTTTAGCTCTTGATTGTTAAATCACAGATAAAATACTAGAGCACACGGTTCTCATACCACTTGTAGGTCCTTAAACACACCTAGAAAGGGGGGGTTGAATAGGTGTTTACAACTTAGAGCAAAAATTTTTAAAACTGAATTTACAGAATAATAACTGAATTAACAATTATAAAGAAACACAGAGATTTATACTGGTTTGGCCCTACCAGCGTACGTTCAGTCCCCGAGCACTCCACACAAGGGAGAATTACTCGAGCCTTCCACAACCAACTAGCTTTGGGTGCTAGCTCAAACCGGATTGGGATTCCCTGTTGTAACCCATGGTTACAGCAGGGTGCTGTACCCATTTCTGTGAGAGAGGGGGGAGAGAGAGAGGGGGCTGTAACCATGGTTACTCTCTCTCTCTCTCTCTCCCCCTCTCTCACAAAAATGGGTACAGCACCCCTGCTGTAACCATGGGTTACAGAAGGGGATCTGGATCCGCTCAAACCACAGTACAGATTCTGAAACCCCTCCAAGGTTTTCAACAATTTATAATTGAAAAGAAATTTACAATGTAATACAACAGATAAACTCCTTCTTGAGTAGATGTTACAATGCATAAACTAAGACTAAGCCTTCACAGGTGGGAAGATCTATATTCTTTCAAGAACCAAAACTAAGAAGCTTGCAATATACTTTCTCAAAGATGAACTCACTCAATAGAGAATAGATGAATGTGTGAGAATAAAATGAGAGAGTATTTTGAGAGGAGTAAGTAAGATTTTCTCCGATTGGCAAGAAGTGTATTAAGTGCTCTCAAGGATTCCTTTTTAAAATAGAGAAGAGGAAGAACCGTTATGAAGGGAAAGCCTAAAAGATGATTCGAATGAAAGTACATTTTTGAGAAATCAGTCGAACGAAAAGTCAGTGAGAAAAGATGTTAAAGTCACTGAAGGATTGAGTCAAATGGAAATTGCATTTCCTTCGACCGAAAAGTTTGGCTTTGACCGAAAGGGTTTAGCTTCGACCGAAAAGTCTTTTTAGGACAAGATAAGAATAATTGCACGATTGAGTCGAATAGAAATAGTTTGCCTTCGAATGAAACTTTCAGATTTTGGTTCTTTACTTGAATTTCTAGGAGATCTTTTAAGAAGACTTATAACCAATACAAAAAGGATAAAAATACTTCAGTCACTACATCTTCAATGCAGTCCGAGTTCAAGTCCGAGCTCTGTCCAAGGCAAGATCTTTTCTCTTCGTTTGATTAGGATAAACCCTGAAATATTCATCTTAATAATGTTGTCAGTTTAATGTTAGAAAGAATCAATTTAGAATCATCAAAATCAATAAGTCAGCAGTACCTAGTGGGACTAGTATTTATTATGGTACAGCATGCAAGTGTATATGCTGTACCTAGTTCGGGAATGGGTTAGAGTCTGTGTGAGGTTCCCGTAAGCCCGCCACTTCATTGATGTGAGACCTCTGTGTGGGTCGGGATTGTCAACTTATTTTATAAGGACTCGAGTTGTAAAGAACCTAGGTTTTAATATACCAAGTGTAAGCAATTTCGTAAGCTTGTATTTGAAGAATTTGAGTTGGTATCAGATTAAATGTTTTGAAGTATGAGTTAGTAAACATATTTGACAGGTTTGATGTGGTCCGGTAGGTTAACGACCTGGGAGTTCGGGGCGGCGGAGCACTGGATTTGTGGGGGCGTTAAACCTCTAGTCCCTAATGTAGGCAACCTCAAGCTCCTAGGGAGGAAATAGGGGAGACCAAGGAAAAGACGGAGGAGAAAGCCATTGACAGAACTTAGTTCACTTCTGATGATAAACGTAATAAAATGCTTCAGAGCGAAGTTGATGGTTCCTGGAAGAGTTTCCTTTGCCTCGAGTGATTAAGCAACTTATCCTTTCTTTCAAAGAATGGATACTCAACTTAAAGTGAATCTTACTGCTAGCTATGGAAAAGGATTGCCACTTGCTTCACCTTTGAGCATTGTTAGAGATGTGGAACTATTAGGCTACCAGAGCTACAAAAACTAGCGTGCTATAGGACCAAGACTGAAACATGCATGTACGAGGGACATGTGAGGCCTGGGTTTGGATTCTTTCTTCATCCTTTCGCCATAGCATTCTTCAACTACTATAGGATGGTGCCGAACCAACTCAGCCCTAATTGTTGGAGAAAACAAGTCGGTCAGATTTATCTAGTGCATACTTCTAGATTCAAGGTGGAGGTCAAAGATTTCACAGAGATATAATTTGAAATGTACTTCATTAAAAAAGCTGTGGGATGTCCCAGGTGGTATTACATCCATAACAAGCATAAAAATTTTAGTGACAGACTTTTACCAACGGATTGTCCGTCAGAAAAAGTCTAAGGCGTCTTCCCCAAACACTTTCATTGATGAGCTTGTTATTGTGCCAAACTTGAGTTCCTTATAGGAAGGGGATCCCCCTTCTGATCCTGTGACTGTTCAGGTCTATTAACAGTGGTGCCCTCCGATTTGCACGATGTGTAAGTGTTTCAGACATACTACCCTGTCTTGTAATCGGACTGAGAGAAATAATCCCCCTCCTCCCTCAGTTTTTGTACCGAAGTGATCTGACATGACCCTTTCTGCCCTGTTGCTGCTCTAGAGAAACAAGCAGACTGGAAAATTATGAAAAGCAAGGGCAAGGACAAAGTCACCAAGGGTTTTCTTCTTCATCATCTCTTGATCGTATTTAGCAGAGCCGTAGTCAACAGGAGATTAGACACTAGCAGGATCTTGGTATCCAGGTTTAAGTTAGTAACCAGCATACCTCTTCTCATTAGGAGGCCAGTGTTCAGTAGTCTACTCTATCTGAGGTACCATGTCATTTTCATGATTTGCCTATTGGTGATCCTACTTTGCACTCTAACTTGCATCTTCATTCTGGTTTGATTGTGTACTCTGAGCCGAGCTCTAATCCAGACTTTGATTTAGATTTCATTCCCTACTCTCTTACTCCAAAAATAATATGTCTTATCATTCTAGCAATAAAATAAACCTTGACTCTACTGCTAATAATAAGAAGAAAAAGAAAAGAAAGAAGAAGAAGTCTCCCCGTAGGGGAAATTTCACCAGACTCTTACTTTTAGGTTTGTAGCATCTTTTTGGTATTTTAATATAATGCATAACATCTTTTCCTGGAATTCTTGAGGATTTAATACAAGTGGTAAGCAAGTGGAGGCACAACATATGATTGTCTTAGGTGTCATGCTTTTTGGGATCATGAAAACCAGAGTAGCTATTCCTAATGCCTCGGTTATATATAACCGTAGATTTCTTGGATAGTCCTTTATAAATAACTACCAATTTTTTGTGAATGGTAAAATTAGGATTTTGTGGAATCCCAAAGTAGTTTATGTTACTTGTCTTGGTATGGCAGATCAAATAATTCACTGTCAAGTGAACTTAATAGATAGGTTGTTTCCTTTGTGTATGGATCGAATGAATCTAGTGAGAGATATGTTCTCTGGTAGAGAATGATCATTGGTTATTACTTGGCAATTTCAATGCCATCCAGAGTCCGAGTGAGAAGTTAAGGGGTAGCAATAGGTGGCCTCACTACTAGGGGGTAGCAATAAGTGAACTCCATGAATGTTTGATTGCCTCGAAACTTTTTGATCTGAAGTATTCTAACTATTTTTATACGTGGGCCAACTTTCAGGATGATGGTAATACTATATGTAGGAGCTTGATCATGTTCTTATTAACAACACTTGGATCTTTAAATTTTCAAAATCTGAAGCGGTTTTTCGTCCTAAAGGTATCTCTAATCATTCATCCATCCTTGTCCACTCTTTTGTCAAGGTTGACAATGTGCCTAAGCCGTTTAAATTTTTTGATATGTGGGAAAATCATCATAAGTTATTGCCTTTGGTTGCTAAAGTGTGGGGCACGTCCCTTGCTAGTTGTGCTATATTTAGGATTGTCAGGAAGCTAAAGCTGCTTAAGCTACAGCTTAAAGACTTTAATAAGGAACACTTTAGCAACATTTCATGTGGAGTTAATGCGGCTTGGGCTTCCATGGAATATGCTCAGAACATATTAGCACTAAATCCTCTTAACTCAGTGTGGTGTCGGATTGAAAAGGAGAAGCTAGAACTTTTTGCTAGAGTGAGAGGAGAGGAAGAGAGTTTCCTCAAGCAAAAATCTGGGATTCACTGCCTTCATGTGGGAGATAAAAATAACAAATTTTTCTTCAAGTCTGACAGTACTATCCTTGAAGACTTAGATTTGGTTAAGCTCGATTGCTGACCATTTTTAAAGTTTGTTAGGGAATCGTGGTCCTGGTCACTATTCAGGATTGAATGAGCTAAGGAACTGGATGTCAAAATCCCTTTCAGATTTGGTTAAAGCTTCGATTGTTGACCATTTACTGAGGACAAGATACAGAAGGTTTTCTTCTCTCTCAAGGATGGTAAGTCCCCTCGTCCTAATGCGTATAATGCTCTCTTTTTTAAGAGGGCATGTCATATTGTGGGGAAGGAGATTGTGGAAGCGATTCATGATATTTTTTTGGTAATGGTCAGCCTCTCAAAGATGTTAACCATACTTTTGTTGTCTTAATCCCCAAAGTGACTAATCCCTCGAGCCTTAATGATTACATGACTATTTCTTATTGTAACACGATTTATAAGTGCATAGCTAAGATCATTGCTAATTGTGCTATGGTGGTGCTGGGGGGGGGGACATTGATCCTTCCCATATGACCTTTGTTGCCTATCGGAGTATTGTAGATAACATCCTCTTGTCTCAAGAGCTCGTCCGAAACTATCATCGGGAGGATTTCAGGGTTCCTATATATGCCATGAAGGTGGATTTGATGAAGGCTATGATTTTTTGCACTGGGATTTTCTTTCTAATGTGTTGATTTGCCTTCGATTCCCCCCCCCCCCCCCGATTATTGAGATATCAGGCAAGGGGATCCGATGTCCCTATACCTTTTTGTTATTTGCATGGATATTCTTCTAGGGATGTTGCAGATGCTAGTAGTTGGTAGCTAGTTTTGCTACCATAGGAGGTGCCAAAAGGAAGGTATCTTTCTGTTTGCCTTTGCTAATGATCTCATGCTTTTTTGTTGAGCTGACCTTCTTTCAGTTCAAGTCTTGAAACATGGTCTCACTATATTCCAGTAGTTCTCTGGACTCATTCCCAACCCTAATAAAAGCCATGTTTTTTCTCTGGTGTTGAGCCTATTACTAAGGCTTTGATATCTTTTTGTCTTGGCTTTCTTGAGGGAGAGCTCCATATGCGGTATCTGGGAGTCCCTCTCATCTCTACTTGTTTGCAAAAAGAGGACTACCAGCCTCTCCTGGACCGCATCGTGGAGAAAGTCAAGCATTGGACTTGCAATTACTTATCGTATGCCAGAGGGTTCAATTGATTAGATTAGTCTTGTTCTCTATCCAGGTATATTGGGCTTCAGTTTTTATCCTTCTAAAGAAAGTGACTCTAGAGATGGATAGGATATTTTGAGCTTTCATTTGGAAGGGTATAGGGCTTTGTACCACAAGTACCGAGGTGGTTTGGGCTAATTTATGTTGTCCTCAAGAAGAGGGTGGTTTGGGTATTAAGCAAATTGGGGTGTGAAACGTTGCTACCATCTCTAAGCACATTTGGTCCATCATATCATTTAGGTTGGATTCCCTCTAGCCATAGTGGGTAAAGTCCAACATTCTAATAGGAAGGAGTAGAGATATGGCCTGACCCAGCCCTAAATTAGCCCGGCCTTGCCAGGCCTTAACATTGAACAGTGGCGGCCCTACCCCGTAAGTCCTTGGGCTAGGGGCTAGGGCTAAGGCTAGGCCTGAATTTTTTTTCATTTTTTATCCGACCCAGACGGGCCTAAAAAGGCCCAGGTCAAGCCCTAATAAACGGGATGGCTCAGCCAAGGCTCAAGTTGTGGCCTGCTTTTCGACCCTTTTCTGGCCCGGCCCTTTGGCCTAAATTTGGCCCTAAACCATTTTGAGTTACTTAATTTTCTTTTTCCTTCTTCTCGCGCCTTATTCTCTCTCTACCTCATATTTTTCTCTTTTTATTTAACTTTTTAGACATGCATATTTCTTTTCTCTTCATCTCACTATAAAATTTTGACTACAATATACTCCCGCTTGTACCATTTGCACATAACTCAACTAATTTGATGGTTTTGATTAAAAATAAAATTTGTAAACTAGTCACTAATCATCACCAACTTTTTTGCATTTTTATTTTTATTTATGATCCAAAAGACTTGCTTTTTGTGACAATCTAAATTTACGATTTGGTTTGTAAATCAATCATTAAATTAGCTTTAAGTTGTTTGTAATTTATTTTTAAATTTGAAAATCAAATTAGTAATTACATATTTCTCCTCCCTTATATTATACTTCAAGTGCATTATATCTCTCTCACTCTCTACACTTTTTTTTCTTATTTGTGGCATGAGAATCTATCCATTTGTTGACATTAAGAGGTGTTTTTTTTGTATATTAATTTATAAGTAAGTAATATAATAGCACGCTTATGGAGTGTTGAAAAATACTTTCTGCATATTCTCATGTGTTTTTTAATTATTTATTGTTGCTAAAAATAATTGTTAACTTTTTAGCAACGACCACAAGGTGGAAAGAGACTCTTCCTACATAGTTCAGTATTTTAAAATTATACAACAGTGTTCCCGTGTGCAAAACACACTATCAAAACTAGTTTAGGTAAATATTGTAATTAATGTACAATTAATTTGCTTTGGATACCTAGAAAACATGTTCACGTAAAAGCAAGTAGTTAAATTATCTATCCAACTTGCAAGAACATGTTACACTTTTTTCTCTTATAGATGTTAATATCACATTATTTTTCTAATATGTTACGAACTAAAAATAACTAGAGAATTAGTCGAGGCTATCAATATAATATCTTGAAATGAAGTTGATTTTATATAAATTTAAATTGTCAACAACATTTAACTTTTTTGCAGCTATTTATGCACTACTATCATCACGCAGTGCAACCAATACATTGAAATTATTTATCATAATATGTTCTGCATCACAAGCCAAGGGAATAATTATAAAAAAATTATCACATTTTCATTTTATATGTGTTCTAAACATAAATAAAAATTATGTACTTTAAATTTCTTTTTCTTTCAAACAAAAAAAGGTGAATTGAATTCTAAATTTAATTCCATGGAGTGAGTGAAGTGTCAAAGGGCCTTGAGGAGTAACCTTATGATTTTGAAAATGAATTTTTGAAAAAAAAAGTGTTGGGCCCGGGCTCGGCCCTAAATATTGGGCCCGGGCTCGGCCCTAAATATTGGGCCTAGGGCCAGGGCTTGGACTAGGCCTGCATATCCCTCTACTCTGGCTCGGTCCGGTTTCCCACTCCTTCAGCATTGCCCCGACCCATTTTCTAGGCTGGGCTGGACCAAGCCCAGCCCATTGACATCACTAGAAATGAGCTTTTGGAAAGTCTCTTGTCACAGTGATTATAGCTAGTCCTGGCGCAAGATTTTCATAGGTAGGGATATGATTCCCTCTTTCCCCCATTACGTAGTTGAGGATGGCAGTAAAATCTCTCTGTGGTTTGATTGGTGACATCTAATAGGTCCTATCATTCATATGCTTGTTTGTAGGATTATTTCTAACTCGTGTCTGGGTAGATGAGCGACGGTTTTTGACGTGATCTTGGGCTGCTCGTGGTGTTGGCCTGTGTCCAATAGACTTGAGCTTACAGAGTTACGCAAGAGGGCCCTCGCTCATTTCATCCCACCCCCCAGATATGCCTGATAGAATCATTTGGATGGTTAATGGTTCTGGGGAGTTTTCCATTACGATTACGTGGGAAGCCCTTCGACACAAGCGACCTTTAGCTAGATGGGCTTGCCTACTATCATTTAAGTGGCGTGTTCTATAGCATAACTTTGTTTATGGCTGGCCATTAGGAAGAGGTTAAGTACACAGGATAGGCTTTTTGCTTTTTATGTCATTCTTAGCATGAGTTGTGTTCCTTTTGAGTCCCATGATCATCTATTTTTTAGTTGTCGTTACACATACAGATTATGATCTATTATTCAAAAGAAACAAAATTTTAAGTGGTCTCTGTTAAGTTGGGCTGGTTACAATTAATAAAGCTTTCTCTGAGTGGTAAGGCCCTGGTTCCCAGCATTGGTCTGTCAGATAGCTTTTGTAGTGCTGGTATACTACATCTGGAGAGAGCAAAATTTTCATTTTTTCCAGAATAAGTATATTGTATATCTTTTCTTGTTCTACAGGTCCTGTGGAGGTTGTTCTCTTGTAGAAAAGTAGCCAATTGCCCAACTAACCGATGGTTATAGGCTGAATGGCAGCTCCCCAACTCCATATTCGCTTGATTCTGTCCTTGTCTTGTGCCGGTCATCCGGTGGAGGTTGTTCTCTTCTAGAAAAGTAGTCGATTCCCGACTAACCGATGCTTCCAGGGTGAATGGCGGCTCCCCGACTCTATATTCGCTTGATCCCGTCATGGTTTGGTCCGGATTGGTATCTTGGGGGTCGGTCCACGTACAGATAGACCCTTGTAGCCATTGTTTTAGGTCTAATTATTAGCTCTAGTTTAGGTCTACTTATTAGCCATTGTTTTATTCCTTAGGTTTGCTCATTGCATATGTTATACTATTGTTTCATCGGTTAATATATATTTTTATTTATCAGAAAAAAGAAAAAGTCTTTATCTTTTAAATTATAATGATCTTGATCGAGCAATTTTCGGAAACGGCCAAAACTCCGTCGCTAAAGGTGATTAAAACAAAAAAAACCCTACTTTTGTCTCTTTCTCCCTTAGTGTCTCTCACACACATACACACTCACTTTCGCTGCCCACCTTCCATGCCATCCCACCCCCACCTGCTCTCCCACCCCCACCCCACTACCGCTCTGGCATTATAGAGAAAAATTGCCAGGCTCCTCCTACGCCCCAGCACTTCGATCACCACCATTAATACTAAGTCGTCTAGAATCCGTATCAAGTCGATGTCATCCCTCCCAATGCCTTCATCAGCGATCCGAAAAGGACTCCTATTGAGCAGACAATTTACAGAGACACCCATATGCCTATCAATTGCACTTTCTGGGGTAGTTCTAGAGTCACTGTCGTTCGGTAATAAGATCATTAGTTCCTTTATCCTCTTTGACAATTTTTGTTTGTTTTAATTTTTGCACATCCTCTCATCCGAAGGATATAGTTTGAATATTTGCAACACTAGCAAGTACATATTTTACGAGATTAAATGTGCATTTTGACTAAGTTAAACTGCAGTAAAAATAACCGATAAAGTCAACGTTCCTAACTAAAGTCAAAGAGACAATATTATGAAATATGGAGTAATGTATGAAATGTGTGTACATAATATCGATTTTGAGAAGAAATTAAGAAAAGTAAAGATTTAGAGTTACACGATAGTACTAGTGATTTGTTTACTTTGCTTTGTCAATGTGATTGATTTTGGTCGTTTCACGTATTGAAGGTGAAGCCAACTGCCTCAGAAAAACTCCTACACCCAAGAAATGTCTAAAATTTAGGAGTCACCATCTTGTTAAATTAAACATATGAAAAACTTGGAAAATGATCCCAACAATGTCCAAAAAGACTACTAGTCCATTTAAAACAAGAACAATAACATTAATCCTAAGTTTATTCAAATATTCTTGGTTTGAACACGATAACAAGGATTAAATCGCCTATGCATCTGGATGGACAAACGAGAATCAAAACCACTGTGGTTCGACTCTGATCCTATGGGTGATGACTTATGCTTCGGTCTTAAACTTGAACTAAGAGCTTAAAAGACTCTTTTATATGATTTTTGAACTAGAAATAAAATGTGATCGCAGGAAAGGAAAGTTATTCTAGAGCACTAAACTAACCTAGAAAGTAGTAAAATGTACCTCGCAAGTCTGCTTGCGAGACTTAAATGTACCTCGCAAGACTTGGGAACACTTTGTTAAGAATCCAAGATGAAAATGAAAGAGACTTAAAAGTCTTTACAGGTGAATTATGAAATATTATTTTCTCTTAAGCAATTATATATCACTCCTAAAAGAAATGGTGAATGCTTTTAGGGGAAAAAGTTGTTCCTTCAAAATGTAGGCCAAAAGGTCCCAAATGATGTGATGAAAATGACCATGTCAATATGTGATAAAAATTGCTGACTGAGAAAGTCACAAATGATAAAAATGACCATGTCAATATGTGATGTGATGATAAAACAAAATATTTGGTAAAAGTTGCTGACTGAGAAAGTCAATTAATCGGCCGATTTATTGAAAACTGAGCAGTTCATCCCATATTTAAAAAAAAATCCCTGAATTTTGAGACAACTGACCCTAAATCAGTAATTATCTCTCTTTTATTATATGGGATGTAGGGGTGAGCACGGTTCAGTTTGGGGGTCAAACCGTAAACCAAACCATTACCCCTCAATTTGAAAATTTGTGAACCGAACCAAACCAAACATCATCGGTTTAAACGGTTCGGTTTGGTCAGTTTAGACGGTTCGGTTTGGTCGGTTTAAACGGTTTATGCTTACTTAAAGACTTTGTTCGTTTGCACACTATTATTGGATCTAATAATAATTAAAAACTAAAGTTATATTTTTCTAAATTGCATATAATCTTGTTACAATTGATATATAAGTGTTCACTGATGTATGGAAAAGAATGAGTAAATATAAAACAGTTATTGGTCATGAAATTATTGTGTTATAAGTGTTCTCAATACTTTTCTTTTATTTTAACTTTCAATATTTGTTCACTTGAACTTTTTTAGTACCATATATGTGAAATTAATGAATGTTACTAAAAATATATTAACAAATCATAGGTCGGTTCGGTTTGGAATTGGTTTAAAAAATATAAATCGTGAACCGAACTGAACCAAGGTCGGTTTAAGAAATATGAAATTGAGCCATTAAGATCTTTGGACAATTTGGATTGGATTGGTTCGGTTTGAGCGGTTCGGATCGGTTTAAACGGTTTGGTGCTCACCCATAATGGAATGTACCAAATTTGACAATTATCTTCATATTTCATGCAAATCAAGGATTTAATCACTTCTATCAAAAGATAAATCACAAATAGTTTTAGAAATCTTCTAAGTAAATCACACTTTTGACATATGAACTGGACCCACCTACTAAGGGGACTGGGCTCAATTACTGACTGGACTAGACTGCTGGACGGGATTGGACCAACTAATGGACCCGATTAAATTAATCAGGTTATATTATCAGGCCTATAATTTGATATTAAACTCTAATTAATAATGAAGGCCAATTATTATTTAATTAAAATTGACTACAAATATGGGCCGCATATAGAGTCCCTCAGTAAGGGAGCTCACCTGCGGGTGAACATTACCAAGAAATAGCACACTTTTGTTATGAAAAATGGAACATAACACAAGACTCTGAATAGACTCATGGATTATGACACACATATAAGGTTGGACCTTTGTAAGGCTTCTTACGTATCCCGTAAGGAAGAATCAAACCGATGTAGTTCTGATAAAGCGAAGGTATTGTTCAAAGCTGGAGCCAACAGTAACATCGGTTGGTCGTTGAACAATGTCATAGGATAAAGTGAAGGAGAACCTTGTCTGGAGCCAGAGCCAACAGTAACAGCATTCGTCCCCAGGCAAGGGGTGAATCCCTAAAAGTATGGGGCCAATGGTAAAATAATTGGTTGTCTGAGAATACTGAAAAAAGGTTATGTCAAAGATCTGCAGCCAACAACACCTGGATATGGTTGGCCGCTTAGCCATAAGAAGTGATCCTAAGAGCCTGAACCGACAAGGCATCGAAGCGGTTAGTCGCTTAGGAACATATCCAAGAGTCAGAGCCAACAACCATTGAAGTGGTTGGTCACTTGAAACATGAAAGGATGAACCTAATAGCCAAAGCGAATAACACGTCGAAACTGTTGGTCGCTTAGGGAGACTGTAATTTATCTAAAAGTTAGAGCTAACAACGCGTTGAAGTGGTTGGTTGCTTGGACATATAAAAAGCTGAAACTAAGAGCTAGAGCCAACAATGGTTCTCAGCAGTTAGTCGTTTAGGAATAGTGTAATATTTCCAAAAGCCTAAGTCAACAACACGTTGAGGCGATTAGTCACTCGGACATATAAAAGGGAAAATCGTAGTAAAATTACTCAAAGCCGAAGCCAACGATGTTGAAGGACAGTTGGTCATTGAGCGTTGAACCTATTCCTTAATTGGTTAAAAGAAAATGTCGCTTCTGACAACAATGGATAAGACACGATACTGGCCTTACACTGTATCATACCACTGAATTGAGCAACATATTGGGAGAATCATAAATTTTCAGTGATTTGGAAGTATAAGAATGCAAGCACACGAGCACACAATAATCACATAAATCAAAGAACACCTTAGAACTTTAATAGGAGCATGCAAACCTACAAGTGAATTTCAAACAAGCATAAAAGCACACAAAACAATTGTTTTTAATGGAACCTAAAACCGCCTGGTTGATCAGAGAGTTGGAAAGGCCAAAATAACATGTTGAAAATTTTCGGTTAGTCAGAGATTTGACATATCTAAATGGAAAACCCAACATATTTATTCGTTCTTATGGTTTTTTCACAGACTTTCAATCATAATCTATCAAGTTTCTCACACTCTATATATATATATATATATATATATATATATATATATATATATATATATATATATATATATATATATATATATATATATATATATATATATATATATATATATATATATATATATATCTGTGTGTGTGTGTGTGTGTGTGTGTGTCTATATATAGTTCGACCCCATGAAGGATTTTTTTCCTCTCTAATCCTTCTCCAACTATACTTCTCCTCTATAAATCCTCGAAATCCCTCCTTCTCTTTCATTAATTACGATAATAGAGATGGAATTTCAATTCATAAGAAGGGGACACGAAGCTAGGGAACAAATTGGGCGAGTTTCATGCTTTCGAACGACAATTCGGACGGATGACCATTTGATCCTAATGTGGAATCAAGACACACCCAAGCCATCACTTTTTCGTGGATGAGGTATTTTTTAGTTACACACACCATTTCACACTTTTTTCACATACTCATAATTCCGATGTAAACTAGGGCCCACAATAATTTTGTCTCATTTTTTTTCATGAAACCCACGTCAGACGGTCCTAAAAAATTTTCTTTTTTCTCTGGATTTTGTGCAGCCCCTCCCTTGAATATCTATTGGGGGCTACCCAAATCTGGTGCAAAAATGGTAGGGAAAGGTACCCAATTCGGTGGAGAATAGGATTGCTGATACCGGTTTCAACCTATTTTTTAATGGTTACAAGCTTTTACCCAGAATAAAAAGTATTTGTTGAGCATGGCGGAGCATTGGTTGGATTTTACAAATACGTTCCATCTACCTTTTAGGGGGGCTACACTTACCCCGTACAACTTACGATAATACGCGTTTGAGGGAGGCCTATCCCATATAATCTCAACAAGGATTGTGACCTCGTGGTCAGGTTGCTTGAGTTCAAGCCGTCCTACAAAAAAAAGGTTCTATTTTGGTACTTTTGTTCCCATTATAAGGGTAAGACTTTGGATGATGCTGACAAGGCATCCATTGATTAGTACTTTTGGGGGTTTCTGTTTTACGTCTTGGGGGAGATGTTGTTCAGCAACTGGGATGATTCAGTGTCGATCTACTACTTAAGAGCTTTAGAGGAGATTGGGGAGTACAACTGGTGTACTTCAAGTATGGCTCATCTATATCACTCGATAGGCTTAGTATCCCGGGGGCAATCCTCGAGCTTTATGGGATACCGTGATGTTTGGAAGGTACGTCTTAGCTTTTGAGCTTTGTCTTATTGTCTTATGCATTTGGTATGCCAATCTCTCAAAAATTGTCTTTGATCACAAATTTGGGTTTTCGAGGTTATAGGGTCGCGTTCATGGCAACTGGGGCAGGGCTACACAGATGAGACTTAGCTGGCAATGTATGAGTGAAATGTTTTTGATGAGCGAGTTGGGGCCACGGTGGGGACCTACCAGGTTTGTTTCAATGGCTTTGCTTACCACCTAGTGAGTTTTTCAATCAAATGTAAATTTCCCAGTCTTTTGACACTTATTGGTCAATACTCGCATCTGTTCATCCTTCATGAGTCCCTGTTCAAGTGGCTAGGAGAAGAATTTTACCTAGAGGAGTGAGTTGGAGCTCATTCGTTGCCAGGCTCTACTTGTGGAGTACTCCTAAGAGGAGTTCTATATGGGAGAGATTGTGCTCTTTCAGCACCACTTCAATGCCTAGGCCCCTACTGCTTCTCGAGTGGAGATGTATCAGATGGGGACTTTGGATCGGGGACGGAGACAGTTTGACTCGGGAGATAGCTGTGTACTCCTTGAGCTGGTCAAATGAACCTCATAGCCCCAAAGCATTTATGAGATAGAATTTAGCCCTTTCTTTGACTGGTGGAGTGGGCAAAGAGGGGCGGCTCTGGACAGGAAGGGAAAGGGCAAGGAGAATAAGGAGGCTACATAGGGGGAGGGGGATCCTGTTCCCTTTTTCAATGATGCCAGTGTATTTGGGGGGTAAGGATCACAAGATGGAGGAGATCCCCCAGATAAAGAAGGACGATGATGTGCTAGGGCTGAAGGAGCTAGCTCGTGTCAAGACGTAATCTTGAACCCTAACTTTGCTTTGCTTTTAACCATACGGTTTTCCTTTTGTAGGTTTCGAGCTCTCTATGAGGGATGTCTATTAGATAATTGATAGTCTGAAGGACATGGTACCCACTCTACGAGACTTAATGAAGGCATATGGGCCATTGACAGAGATGGTGAAGATGCCTACACCTACCCCTTCGATGCCACCAATGCGAGGTGGATTAAGCTCAAACAACGAGAGAGCACCACAGAGACTACTGCCACTTCCATTTAGACCCCTACACGGGGAGCTTCAGTACCGTGGATGGGAGGCTAAAAGAAGATTAAAATGACAAGTCTCGTCCTCCTCAGGTCCAAAGCAGAGTTCATGCCGCCTAAGGAGAAGGAGACCACGAGTGCAAGCAATGAGAAAGCCCCAGAAAGCTCTACAACCAAAGTCCACTGACATGTTACATGATGAGAACAATCTGGTTGCTAAGAAGATGAAACCAATGTTGACTGTAGGTGGTTTTATTATTCGGCGTTAGGTCTAGCTAGAGACAGGTTTCGCCGGTTAGATCTAGTCGTGGTTGGTCAGGGGATTAGCCATTTTAGTGACGTCAGTATGGAGGGGAGTCCTGGCGACTTAGCTTTTTGCGGGTTCGGCAGGTGTAGATTTCTTTTGACAAATCTAGGTTCCGTCATTCTGGCTTCCTCAGGCACCTTCATATTTTGTTTGTAGTTTGTGGAAGCTTGGCAGTATCTGGCCTCAATCTAGTAAGAATCTGTTTGGGTTCTCATTTTCAGTCTCGATTGATAGCTCGCCAGTGATTTTTCTTCTTCTCGCCTTTTTCTGGCGCTACCATCACCGTTGATTCCCTTTCCCCACCCTCTCCCCCTTTTCCCTCTTCCCCCCTCCTCATCCTCTTCCCCCTTCCCTTCTCTTCCCTGCTGCTCCCCTTCCTTGCGCCTGTAAGACCCTTCCCCCCAACCCATTCCCCTGCTAGATTTCCCGTACGCCGGCCCTAATTAAGGTTTGCATTGTGCTACGCCGGCCCTAATTCGGGTTGCCCCTTTTAATTTTATTACTATTTTTTTATTTTTATTTTTGTTGTAGTAACCTTTAGGATTTTTTTCGTATGGCATCTTCTGATCTCCTTCATGGCAGTGGTTGCTCATTAGTGGTACCTGCAATATTTGGGTATCTGATTTTTTAAAGTTGCAAACTATGTCTGCACATGATAATGTCACTTGTGTTCCTAGTCTGGAGGATTCTCCCTCCCCGCTGCTACCTTCCCCGCCGATCAAGCGTCGGGAGGCTAGCTCTGGCCCTTTGGGTAGTGATTTTCAGGAATGTCCAGCCCTAGAGAGAATAATGGATCTCTTTCGAAGATAAGTTATGGGTTAAAGGGTTCTGATGAGGAAGTAGTCGCTCTAGCAGAAACTATTGGATTATAGATCGCTTCTTAAGTGGTTCATTGTCGGCCTGTCAAATTGAGCTGCTTATAGAAGAGCTTGAGTACCGGTGATACGTTGGTGATGAGAAATGTGTCTTGCAGGCAAAGGTGGATTCACTTCGACGACAACTGGGTTCAGAGTCGGGACTAGCGTCTTGCTCTCTAGACACATTAGGAACATGAGTAGGCACCTCAAGCAGTATAGATTGTTGACTACTGACCTCCTCATGAGAACAAGTATACTGGGCACTAACCTATACCTGAATACCAAGCTCTTGCTGGTGCCTAGTCTCAAGCTGAATACCGACCAGAGATGAAGAAGAACCCCTGCTGACTTTATCCTTACCTTTGCTTTTTACGGTTATCCACTATTTATCTTTAGCAAGTGCAGCAATAGGGATAGTAGAGGTTGTGTCAGACTGGTTCGGAATAAAAATTGAGGGAGGAAGAGGTTTATCTTTCTCAATCCGTGCACAAGATAGGGTAGTATATCCAAAAACTTGCACACCGTGCATATTGGAGGGCACCACTGATAATCTGCCCGTACAGTCACAAGATCAGAGGGGGAATCCCCTTCCTGTAAGGTACTCAGGTTCGGCACAATAACAAGCTCATCACACAAGCTCCCTGGTGGCAGAAACCTCAACACACACTCGAGCAAAATTAATTCTCTCACAGCTCTCAGTAAGCGAGTCCACATATAGTGGCTTCCCAATGCCACTTGCTACATAACTCAACCTACTAGTTGTTACGTACTTAACAGGGATGTTGTAGAGTCTAACCTATAATGGTAGAACATTGAGGGATTCCTTGCACAAATTCATTCCAAGTCTCCAACCTTGCAAGACAATTAACTTATTCGCAAAGTGCCATGCACCTGAATCTAGAATCTTGTCTACCGTATCCATAGAAAATAATTTGAAAAAGTAAAAGCCCTTGTCATTGACTAAGGCTTCAATTGTTGACATTTTTAGAGCTTATTAGGGACTCGTGGTTCGGATCACTATCCGGGATTGAATGAGCTGAGGAATTGGATGTCGAAATCCCTTTCAGATTCCCCGCAACGTGAGATGGGTCATGAGCTTACTGAGGACAAGATACAAAAGGTTTTATTTTCTCTAAAGGATGGTAAGTGCCCTGGTCCTGATGGGTATAATGCCCTCTTTTTTAAGAGGGCATGGCATATTGTGGGAGAGGAGATTGTGGAAGCGATTCAGGATTTTTTTTATAATGGTCAACTTCTCAAAGAAGTTAACCGTATTTCCTTGTCTTAATCCCCAAAGTGACTAATCCCTCGAGCTTTAATGATTACAGTCCTATTTCTTGTTGTAATACAATTTATAAGTGCATAGCCAAGATCATTGCGAACCATGTTATGGTGGTGCTTGGGGACCTCATTGATCCTTACTAGATAGCCTTTGTTGCCTCTCGGAGTATTGTAGATAATATCCTCTTGTCTTAGGAGCTCATGCGAAACTATCATCGGTAGAATTTCAGGGTTCCTAGATGTGCCTGAAGGTAGATTTGGTGAAGGCCTATGATTGTTTGCATTGGGATTTTCTTTTTGATGTGTTGGTTTGTGTGATGCCCCGAACCTAGGTTTACCCAATTATTATTACTTTAGCTACAGTTTCTAGGAGTGATGTTCTTTTGAGTTCTTAGTGATGATTGGCTTGAGTAATATTATCAGCGGCAATTGATAATACTAGTAACTGTAGATAAAATATTGGTGCAATAAAGAAACAAACGAAACTTACTCAATGACTCTCGAGAAGTTACAAGTAAATTAGGCCTTATTATGTAAATATCTATTCTCTCATTTTAATTAAATTAATATTGCATAAGGAAGCTGAGGACAAAGATTTTCGCGATTTGAAATGAAATAGAAAGATATGAAAAAAAAATGATGCATGTCTATATATATATGTATGTAGGTAAATTAAGAGAGGAGAGGGAACTAAAAAAATAAAAAATATATATTTTTTTTAAAACAA
The DNA here is from genome assembly GCA_033070095.1 of Escallonia herrerae. Classification (NCBI taxonomy): domain Eukaryota; kingdom Viridiplantae; phylum Streptophyta; class Magnoliopsida; order Escalloniales; family Escalloniaceae; genus Escallonia; species Escallonia herrerae. Next base: position 52,908 of record JAVXUP010000899.1, read on the forward strand.
CAGAGACTGGAAACAGATAGTGAAGAGACAAAGGGGAGAGAGGTGCCGGCCCTAATCCAATGTCGGCGTGATCTCCGGTCAAACCCCTCCCATTTTTGGCTACACACACGACCATCGTGTCCCTGCCACCAAAGCTCCAGCAGCCTTCCATCATGCTGTGATGCTCTTCAAACCAACTGCCATCGCCAACCAACTCAGGTGGGCACCTTCGCCAAACGCACCTCCCGTCGCCTCCATCTATTGCCACCACGCATCGATCACACCAGCCACGGACCACCACCGGCCAGTCGTCCGTCTTCTTCTCCAACTGCTGCCAGTGTCGTTCCCCCAATCCACGCTCCGCTCCTCCAGGTGTTGCACCACAGTCTTAGGTACCAGCATCGATGGACCCCGCCGCCCCATGGCCTACCCAAATAGCATCGCCAGTGTCGTCGTCGTCAGCCGCGAAGTAACGGCGCTTCCGTTAAAAGTTGTCAAATTTATGAGTTTGTGGGATTTTAGGGTGGTTTGGGCCGCTGCTTTTATGGGTTTCATGGAATTAGTTATGGTGGTGTAATTGTGAGTTGGTGGCGGTGCAATAGTGGTCATTTAGCGGTAGTGTTAGCGGTGGCTGAAATGGAATGAGTTAGGTGGGTTATGTGTGCGACTGTGGGTCTACGGTATGTGTGTTTGGCAGGCGTGTAGGCATAGTTATTGTTAGACCACTACGTGTAACAAGTTGTGTATGTGGAGTACATGTCCTCGGTGAGGAAGGCGAGGTTAATGGTGTTGTGTGTGCATTATTGGTGGTCGTAATTGCTTGGACGTAGAGGGTATGTCTACATAGAGACTTGTGGACGCGGGCGTATATGTGCATGGAGGGTTACGTGTGGTGGCGTGTTGAGTACATCGGCATACAGAGAGTGTGTGGACTGTGTGCCGTGGAGTGTGTAATGTGGACAGCCGTGTGTAATATGGGTGTTGTGCGGTGGTATGTTTCTTGAGCGTATGCGGTGGATATATGTTAGTATGTTGAGCAACATGTGGGCATTATGCGTGTAAAAATGTGCAACATGTCGTGTGCATAATGTGGGGTGTGCTATAGAGTTTGTTTTTGGGTGTAGAGCAGTAACAACGATGGTGGGAGACTAGTTGCGGGGTTGTTAAAGATGGCACCTGTAGTGGTAGGTTAGTTGTGGATGCTAGTAGCCGATGTGTTTGGTCTTGGCGGTATTGACGAGGAAGTGGGGGTTCGATGGTACTAGTTCAATATTGTTGATAGTTAACAGTTGTGGTTTAATGACAACATTTATGGCATCTGGAATGGACTGCAGTGTGACTATTCATGTGTGTTCAGTTATTGTATGGGGGTGCGTGCGACTGTGGGAATATTGTTGTGCTAGCTTTTATGGGTGAAGTGGTGTATCCTAGGCATGTGTGTGCATTTTGGATAGGGAAGTGTATAGGTTAGGAGCGCGTGTATATATATATATGGTTAGCGTGAGTTCTAGAGATTAACGGAGTACTATTTAATGCAAGGTTACTTGGTGGGTTATTAAAATAGGTGAATTAATGGATGTTCAGCAACGGTGATGAATTGCCGTGAATGACATGGTGAGCTGGGCACAATATTGGACGGGCGTGTAAAAGACGGGCAGTGGACTGCGGCATTGAGTTACTGGAAGACTTGTTCAACGGGATTTTGTGTCATGATCGACGATGCCTTGGGTTACAGTAAAACTGGGAACTTGAAGATAAAATAATGGCCTTGAAGGTTCTTTTCGTCAGATGTAGCAGCATGATCGTTGATCCAGAGATTTTGACGTATAAATGCGCAGCGTCAAGTAAGTGATCCTTTGATTCAACTAGTATTTTTACATATAATGTATATGTCTTCTACGGTTAAAAGTGATATTTATCAACATTGACTGCTTTAATTATGTTTAACTGCTCTGGCTTAATTTACCAAAAAGCTTTAGTGTTTTATTTCTCACTAAAGAGAAACCAGACCAGCATGTAAATGATGTTTGCTTAGAAATTGAAATGGAACTCGGATTTGAAATGTTTAGTATTTGACGTTATTGTGAATATTAAACATCTTGAAAATTATTAAAAGGGTTGAGGATGGTTGACAATCAATTGATGAGTGATTCGTTTACGATAAACCCAAAGGGGGGGTTTTTGGTTTATTCGATTGTTGTGCCCCATATCTAACGGGGGAAAGTTGAATTTTGGGCCCTGGTCAACAGGGCTTGTACGTTAATGCACAGTACTATTGCTTGTGCTTCGCCCTTGCATCCGCATAATTTTATCCCAGATGGAGGAGGGATTTCGGGCCCTAGTCAGTGGGGTCTATACGCTGACTGCAGCATATCGTTGAGCTAATGTGGGATTGAACTGGTTGTCGTGAGTTTTGTGCTAATGATTTTATACTTCAATTTTTGGTTTAATGTACTCTATTTTGTCTTACCTGATAATTTTCAACTTTATGATTTTAGATGTCTTAATGTGGCTATAATATAAAGTGAGTTATTTTCTACATGCTTTGGTCCACCTAGTTGAATTATTGGTTATTTACTGAGCACGTGGAAGCTCATCCCTTACTTATCATTTCAGGTTGAAAGTAAGGTGATGGTGAGGATCATAGGATGAGACAATTTGGTGCAGATGAGTCGCTAAATATTTAGATTGCCGGTTTAGCTTTAGTTGTTGGCAATCGAATTTATGAAGTGTTTTACCATAAGTGATGTATTAAAATGAAAACATGAAAATGTATCTAAGATTTTGTAAAAGTTTTAATTTTCGCTGCCCTTTATATTGGTCTTTTAACACGTAAGGCCTGGCAGAGCCCTCTATTGGAGCCCATTGGGTTTGCGGCCGGTCACGTGCCTACCTGTGGGTTCGGGTCGTGACAGTTTGCCTTAGATTTCCCCCCACAGTTACTAGATGGATCAAAGTCTGTCTCTATCACGAGTTTTTGATCATCATAAATAAGGAATCTAATGGTTTTTTACGGGTAGGTGAGGTATCAGGCAGGGGGATCCGATGTGCCGCTACCTTTTTGTTATTTGCATGGATGTTCTTGCAAGGATGGTGCAGAGGCTAGTACTTGGTAGTCAGTATCATTACCACTGGAGGTGCCAAAAGAATGGTATCTTTCAGCTTGCCTTTGCTGATGATCTCATGTTTGTTTGTCGGGGTGACCTTCCTTCAGCTCATGTATTAAAACATTCCAGCAGTTCGAGATTCATTCCCAATCCTAATGAGCCATGTTTTTGTCTCTACTTTTGAGCCTATTACCAATGCTTTGATCTCTTCTTGTCTTGGCTTTCTGGGAGTCCATTGATCTCCACTTGTTTGCAAAAATAGAACCGACAGCCTCTCTAGGACTACATCGTGAAGAAAGTCAAGCATTGGACTAGGAATTACCAGTCGTATGCTGATAGGGTTCAATTGATTAGATCAGTTTTGTTTTCTATCTAGGTGTACTGGGCTTCAGCTTTTATCCTTCCAAAGAAAGTGATGCTAGAGATGGAGAGGATTTTGAGAGCTTTCCTTTGGAATGGTATAGGCTTTGTACAGCGAGAGCCAAGGTGGCTTGGCCTGATTTATGTTGTCCTGAGGAAGAGGGTGGCCTGGGTATTAAGTAGATTGAGGTAAGGAACTTTGCTGCCATCTTTAGGCACATTTGGTCCATGATATCATTTAGGTCGGATTCCCTCTGGCCACAGTGGGTTAAGTCCAACATTCTGATAGGAAGGAGTTTTCAAGAAGTCTCTTACCCCAGTGATTATAGCTGGTCTTGGCGTAAGATTCTCATGGTTAGGGATATAATTTGCTCTTTTCCCTAGTATATAGTTGGGGATGGCAGTAGGATCTCTCTGTGGTTTGATTGGTGGCATCAGATAGGTCATATCATTCCTACCCTTACTGATAGGATTATTTCTGACTCAAATTTGGATAGGCAAGCGAGGGTTTCTAATGTGATCTTGGGCTCCTTGTGGTGTTGGCCTATGTCCAATACACTTGAGCTCATGGGTTACACGAGAGTACCCCTATCTCATTTCGTCCTGCTCTGGATACGTTTGATAGAATCATCTGGATGGTTTGTGGTTCTGGGGAGTTCTCCATTACAAGTGCATGGGTAGCCCTTTGACACAAACAGTCGTTAGCTAGATGGGCTTGTTTACTATCGTGTAAATGGCGTATTCCAAGTCATAACTTCATCTTATGGCTGGCCATTAGGGAGAGGTTAAGTATGCCGGATAGGCTTTTTGCTTTTCATGTCATTCCTGGCATGATCCATGTTTTCTATCTCATTCCTTTTGAGTCCCATGATCATCTATTTTTTTAGTTGCCCTTTCACATATATTATGGTCTATTATTCAAAAGAAATGCAATTTTAACTGGCCTATGTTGAGTTGGCGGCAGGGCCCTAGATTCCTAGCATCGGTCTATCAAATAGCTTTTGTAGCATTGGTGTACTGTATCTGGAGATAGCAGAATTCTCGTTCCTTCCAGAATAAGTATATTGATGTAGTTTCTTCATCTGTAGGTCTTGTGCAGATCATCTAGTGGAGGTTATTCTCTTGTAGAAAAGTTGCCAATTCCCCAACTGACCAATGGTTCCAGGGTGAATGGCAGCTCCCCGATTCCATATTTGCTTGATTCTACTCTGTTAAATTTTGATGATGTTTGATTATGGGTGGGATTAAGTCTACATCTATTTTCATTGGGGAGCTGAGATATGGCACTCGGCCATGGTAATGATTTAGGGCACTACCCTGGGTAGATTGCTAGAGGGATGAGTGTGTCTTTCAGAGTGATGACTGTGCCTAGTGGTGGTTTGATGAGGTGCTTCCTACGGTTATCATACCTTTTGTCGATGGACGAGAGTAAGATCCCTCAGATATGGCTCTTTCCCTTGTCTCCAACTTTATAAGCCAGCTTATTCTCTCACTCTTGTCTTGGAGGTGAGTTCCTAGTAGCCTCTTAGCTAGATGGGTTTTTTTTTCCCTACTCACTTGTTGTTCGGCTTGATTGGCTTTCATACCCATATCCATGCTATGTCTTCATCAGCTGGATTTGATTTATGTTATTCTATTTGTGCTTATTTATGAGTTTACTTCTTTTGTTGCTATATGACCTTGGTTATGCATGTGGTTGTACTTATGTGCAATTATAATGTATTAGTTATGCATTGAACATTACTATGCGTTCTTGGTATGCCCCTTGCATATGTTGTTCCTATTTCACCGGTTGTTATAATTTAGCAAAAAGTAGGAGAAAATATCGAAAGGAAGAAAAAAAAAGTGTATTCTTGCTCTTGTTGTTCTTGTTAGCTTCCCAGGGTATGCCTCTAGTATTTATTTTGCTGAGGGCCTTTTGAAGCTTTCTATGTTTTAGTATCTTGTTTTTGAGGTGTTATTGATATTGTCATAGGGGTCTCCCTCCCTGGGGTATGCCTCTTGTATATTGTATTCCTCGTTGATGTCTGGTGTGTGGAGACTTTGGTTAATGCCAGGTGCGTCCGTTCTCCATGTGACTCTCTGTTGACTTGGTAGGTGTAGCAGAGTAAGGAGTACTCCTTACTCTCTGTTTTTGAGTCATTGGTTTTGCGAGATGGCTTGATCCAGGTGGCATTTTCACCTGATAATGGTGTATCCTTATAATGACTGTTGTGGATTGGCAGGTTTTGCCAGTTTGGTATCTGAGGGGTTGATCTACTTACAGATAGACCCTTGTAGTTTTAGCATGATTTGGCACTGTTGCTTGTGTGATTGATCATCCTATCAGGATCTTCAGACTCTCCAGGTGGGTTCATATGCTGATGTTCCTTCATAGCACTATTGGTCTTTCTGTTTCCTTACTTTTGTTGATTTGGCTTTAGTGGTTACGTATTACCTCTTTTGTTTTGATGCAAGTGTGGAGTATTTTAGCCTAGTTTAGGTCTACTTATTATGTTTAGAGAAACTTGTGTTTCCATATTGTTGTATTCTTGGGGTTTGCCCCTTGTATATGTCGTACTGTTATTTCATCGATTGATATATATTTTTATTTACCCAAAAAAAGGAGAAAGCCCCTGCCCCTCCAAATCGAAGAAATTGTTTGTCAGTAGATCGACTTGGGTTGCGACCATGCTATACAAGACATGTGGGAAGCCCAGTGGATTGTCAACCGAGCCCCTGACATTTGGAGTCATCCTCCGATCCCGAGTACGAGGATTATAAAGATAAGAGGACAATGAACCCTTATGATCTAGTGACGACGAGGAGCCCAACCCCAAGAAACCCTGGAAGGACTAGTCTACTTAGCTTGTTAGCCTAGTCTAGGGTTACGATTTGGAGTTCACTAGGAACTCATTCATCAAACTTTCTTTTGAGTAAAGAACACATTTTCTTTTTCTAGTAGAGATTTCTACGTTCTTCACCACAAATCACTATGTAAATGCTCTATCTTAATGCGTATATGCTCATTTGCACAGAAAGAAATAGCAGGAAGAAAGATGGATAGATGGATTGAAATTAATTTGGGATTGGATTGAGAACAGGTAAAGGGTTTGGCCTCCAAATAGCAAATTATGCAAAACCCCATCAACGCTGACTAACCGGCCGGTTAGTCAGTGAGAATAATAATTTTTCTGATTTCGGGCTTAAAAACTGGGGTTGGTTAGAAGAAGTTCTCAATTTATTTGGTAAAACCAGACAGTTGGTCAGAGAGACTGGATTTTTTCTAAGAGAATTAACAAAAGGAAAACTGTCCTGTTTGTTGAAAACCATCTAGTTTATTCTATAAGTTTCTCCGAAGTTTTTAAATTTTCAATCCTATCTCTGTACACTTGTGCTTCCTCCTTATATATTGGAGGTTCACCTTTTAGAAGAGGCCAACAACTCTTATTCTCTCAGACAAATCTCGATGGTCTCCAAAGACAACCCAACAATCTTCAAGATTCAATTCTGATCATTCGCCAACTCTTTCAACAAGGTGTAGCTAATTCACTTTGATGGGCGCTTTCATATGTAAGCGGTTATGAGTTTGTGTACAGTTGTTCTCCATGAAGATATTCTCCGGGCCGCTTCCAAGTTTTGGGATTCTTGAGACCATGTTTTTCAATTCAGGCTGGACGAGCTTCACCCTACTTATAAATAACTCTTGGCTTTGGTAGATTTCACTGCCAATTTAGCCACTGTTGTTCTGGTCACTCAAGAGGGATATCTTTTGTCCCTCATGAGCTTATTAAAAGTTATCACAGAATAGGCTAGGTCATTTATTTGAGGTGAGCTTATTCTGCTTTCTCCTCTAATTGAATATTTTTCTGCCAAACCAAACAACTGAGGTATGTGAGTGAACAGGTGCAGCTTTGGGGCTATATCTGGTGGCCAAGTGCCTTACCATTATAGGCCCAGGTGTTTCTGATGTGAGGTTAGCTGAACTGATACCTCAGATGTCTTTTTGAGGGAGAACCTTGATTCTATTGTGATAGCTGAAACTATTAAAGCCATTATTAAGAAATGGGGATCCTACTGCTGCATTTAGGCGGTAGCCTCTTGCTTCTGGATCATATGCAACTGATAGCTACACCTGCTGAGATGAGGTATTACTCTCGCTCTTTCTGCTCTAGGCCTTTACTTTTTGAGCTCCGTTCAAGTATAGATACTTGAACCCGCTTTTTCTATGTTAGAGAATCCAAGGATATTTTCTGGTATTGTAACTGGTGGAGGTCCATGGTATTGTAACTGGTGGAGGCCCCATGGACCTACTCTGCAGACTTTTGGGTATCACTATGTTTACCTTTTAGGGCTGCATTCTTCATCTATTTATTTTTCTTGTTGGATTTTCAGGCAATTTGTTATGAGCAAGTTATTCTGACATCTTATAGTGATTTTTCTACGATGAGAGCACTTACTCCTTCGCTGATCAAGCCTATTTTCCAAGACTAGGGTCCTCCTCCGTATAGTCATAGTTCCATAGGGGGTTAGGTCGTCATAGTTCCATAGGGGGTTAGGTCGTTTATTACTGATATGGACTTGGTTGCTCCACTGTTGTCAGATGCTTATATCCATTGGCTTTTGCCCCTCATTTAGAGATGGTGTTGTCTACTGAGGGCGAACTACGAGCACAACTGAACTTGAAAATTTTGGGTGGCTGTGAGATTAAATTTTTGGAGAAAGCTAAGGAGGAAGCTCATTCTGAGGCAGGTTTAGGGCCCGATCCCCACGACTCCAGTAAATCAATGCAGAGTATAAATCAAGGTTTCCTTCGACCCCAGATAGGCAAGAAGGCTCGAGTCATATGGATCCGATGATCTTGGATTGGTTCCCAGCTGGTTGAAGACAAGTTTTGTGTTACTGGTTAAATGCTAATTGTTGATACTTCGATATTTGATAGCAAGACATGATTGTTCCATTTCCTCTAATATTGTTATTAGATTATGTCATTATTGCTTGATATCTTACCATTTGTTACCCTACTGGGCTATTTGAACTCATCATTTTTTGTCTTCTTACCTTGCCTTTGCCACGGGTGAAGGAAGTGACTCTTGATTCTTATGGCAGCTTTGGAGAGCTATGAGATTTTGCTTTTTGGTTTGATAAACTTTGTAGTTATATTCTTTTGGGAACTTTACCCGGTTGGGGTAATTTGATAGAATTGTTTGTATAACTATTTGTCCACTGCGATTAGAAATTGTTTTGTAATAGAACATTCAGTGGAAGAAACACTTGAGATTGGATAACTTTCGTTCTATGGATATATATATGTATATATATATATATATATATATATATATATATATCATTTTGGAGGTTTTAGTTGCTCTGTTTATACCGTTATCATTTGAATTGTAATAGTATATCCTGAGGTGTGCTTTGTAATTGCAGCCTCCCAATTTGGGGGCGTGACAACGTGTTTGGGGCCAAAGTGTAATTATGTTCAATTTTGGGGTCATAATGTAATGAGGGAAACATTTTGCGGCCGTTTAGTAATTATGCAAAGTTTTGGGGGCTATTTTATAATTATGAGAATAGGCATCTCTCTCTCTCTCTCTCTCTCTCTCTCTCTCTCTCTCTCTCCCCCCCCCAAAAGAATTCCTTCCTTTGTTTTTGTTTCCCTATTTGTGTTTTCTTTTTCTCTTGTTTTCCTTTTTCTTTCTTTCCTCTAAATTTTGTTTTATCCTTGAATTTATGATTAAACTTAATTAGAAATAAATATCTTTGGTAATAAAAGGGTGATAATTTTGAACAATACTCGGGAATTAGTCATGAGAGACTAAATTGATTTTGGGGCCAAAGTGTAATTATGTGTAGTTATGGGGTCAACTGTAATTATGAAAATTTTTTGGGGCCATTTTATAATCATGCAAAGTTTTGTTGGCCATTTTTCAATCACGAGAATAGGCATATGTGTATCAAATTTTTAGAGAAATTGTCTTAAGCGACGGCCAACTTCTACTTCATTTTATGGTGATTAATTAAGTTTAATAATAAAGTAATGGATAAAATAGAATTTGAAGGAAAGAAAGGGAAAAGAAAACAAAAATAGAGAAACAAAAAAACAAAGGAAGAAATTCTGGGAGAAGCTTCGACGGAGGAGAGGAAGCTAGGGGGAGGGGAAGAGGGGGAAGGGGAGAGATAGAGAGAGTTTTTCTCTTCTTTGTTTTCTCTTTGTAGAATGAAGATGGTTCAATAACCTCCCTTTCCAGCAAATACCCAGTTGCTGCTACATTCCCTTTTCCAACAATTAATTAACAAGTTGTCACCTTCGTGAGGTATTTTAACTTCCTCTCTCTCTCTCTCTCTCTCTCTCTCTCTCTCCCTCCGTATACATATTATGTACAGTAGTATATCTCGACGCTAAACAAGCAAATGTGAATGCAATTCTAAGATGGGTAGGAGGTTAGCTCTCTGTTCGTCTATGTGTCTTTAACATGAGAGAGAGTGATGTGTGCATGTGTTCGTTCAGTGAAGAGTGTGTCTGTGTGTGTGTGTAATATCCCGCACTTTTTGAGAAGTTTAAAATAATTATGGGTGACCCAAAAAATAAACGGGCAATAAATTAAAGCAATGCTTGGAGAATAGTAAAGCATAAATTATTAAAATAATTTGGGGCAAAAATATAATTTTTAAAACTTTGAGGGTCATTTTGTAATTTTAGAAAACTTTGGAGGCTAAATTGCAATTATGAAAAGTAGGCATTGTGTGTCAAATTTCAGAAAAATTGGTCATAATGTGGCCAGGCCACCTCCTACTTCCTAGTTGATGACTAATTTAACTAAATTATAAACAACTAAGTGGATAAAGTCTTAAGGGAGAAAAAAAAGGAAAAAAGCTAAAAAATTTGGGAGAAAAGAAAAAGAAATAAATAAGAAAAATAATAAGATGAAAAATAGGGACAGGAACAAAATTGGGGGGGTCGGGGTAAGAAGAGAAACGGGGAGAAAGAGGGAAAATTCAAGCCATTTCTCAAGAGGTAATCCCTCAAATCTTTAGTATATGTGTTCTAGTGTGTGTTTGCGGGTTTAGTGTGTGTGTGTTTTTTTTAGCTATTATGCAGTGTGTGCATGAGCTATGAACATGGCTGTGGAGGGGGAGCATTTCACGGGTGTTGGATGCATCGAGTGTGGGTTAGAGGCTATGGTTTTGTGCGATTTTGGCATATAAGTTAGTGTTTAATGGATTTGTGTGCTTGTAGGGGTAAGGGAGTGAGGGACCGTGGCTATGCAGTTGAGTTTTGTGTGTAGTTGCATTGAGCGAGTTTCGTTTGAGGGAGTTTGTGGAAAATTATGTGTATAAATTCTAATTATGTGGTGATATTGTGTGTTTAGGAGAGCATGGAAGTGATTAGGACTGTATGTGTAAATTGTGAGGGTGTGTGTGTGTTTGAGTGCGTAACAGTGGCTATCTGAGTGACACTGTGAGTGTATGCGTTCCGGTGGTGTATGTGTGTATAATTGTGTATGTAAAGTATGTTAATGTGTGTTTAGGTGTATTTAGGGTGTTTAGGAGTGTTAATGTGTGTGTGTGTGTGTGTGTGAAGTAGAGGTTTTGTGAGAGTGTAGGGTTTGGCAGTGAGAAGAAGAAGAAGAAGAAACTGTGTGTAACTTGAGTGAAATAGTGTAGGTTTAAATGAGAATAGTGATTGTAATTGTCACGCGTCAGGAAGGGTTAGGCAGATTTGTGCGATTTTTTATAAATAGTTCAGATCGAAATTTGAAAATTTTCAAAATATAACCCCTTTATTTTTACGAGACGTACACTGTGGAAAAATTCGAGAATTTTTGGTGTCCCGACGGACACAAAATTAAGATATCAATTAAAAGAAATTCTTTAATATAATAAACTAAGCTATTTTATTCTGAAAATTTTAAGGAAATCTTATATTACTGAGATTTTTCATTTGCTAAAATTTTGTGCCATTCCAAGACTAATAGCTATTTTTAGCAGAACTGATTTCTGAGCGCTCAGTCTGGATACTAGTTCGGAATTTCCAGTTAAAAATTTCTTAAAATACTTTTGAGCCCAAAAAGAACTTCAAGATGATCAAAATAGTGTTTTAAGGTATTTTTTTTAGATTTTTTTAGTGTCAGGAATTTTCGGGGATATTTTGGTAATTTGCCACCTATAGGGGGTTTTTTTTTTTGGAAATTCACCTATAAAAGGTACTTTGGGTAAATTTCCATGAGGTAGGAATATTTTAGTGTTTTACTTACGGGAAGGCTGTTTTGCTGATTTAAGTATGAGACGGGTGTTTTTGATAATTTTACATACTCGGTGAGGGCTATTTTGGGAGTATGCGTGAGTCAGTACTGAATTCATAATATCGCAGTATATAATGTATATTAATAATTGAATTGTTCCATTTAGGTTAAAGCAAAAGACTTTCCAATTAGACTAGCTTAGCTTCGAATCCAAATAAGAGTTTTTATCTAAACTCTGGGTAAGGACTTCTGTTTGAACTCCAATTTCAATAACTTGTGTTCGTAAGTATTCTTTCAATTTGCTTATGGCTATTGTTGAGCACCGAGATTTGCATTGATATCAGCATGTTATTGCCAAGAAAACCCCAACATTGAACTAAATCGATTATTTAAAAATCTTATCGATGTTCGCTTGTTATTGCATGCTGCGCAAATTCGATAATTGTTTGCATTCTCTCTTCTGAATTGTTGTGCTTAAACACAATAATTGTTTGTATTTGTTCTTTCTATTTGATTGAGGCCATTCTTGAATCCTGAATGATGAATTGATATCAACATGTTTAAATGTCATCAAAACCCTAATTGATTTTGGTTATTTGAATTCATCTTGATGCTTATTTTATTGCATGTCAAGCATTGAATTTCTGTGTTGACCTGGGAATCTGTTCTACAAGGAGACGTTATAAAGGGTCTGAACCAGCGTAATTATGCAAGGCTAGTACCTTAATGAGAAGGTCTAGTTATCGTACATCACGCATGTGTACATCCTAAGTGCATTGCCTCTGCCCAGGATCAATACCTTTGAATTTGCTTATATTGTATCTTACAATGATTATTTTGAAAAATGATGTTCAAATAAATGTCTTTTTATTTGATTGAAGGGAATTGAGTTGAAACTCTTCTACATATTGTGATCAAACTATTTGTGAATGTATGAAACCCTTCCCCTATTTTCCTTTGAAGTATATGTGTTCGTTTCGAAATCCTTTGGAAATTTATCGTTGCATTTTAAAATGATGGCTTTGAAAAATGATCTTTAATGTTTGTTCGGTATCTATTTGTGATTGATTATGATCGTTTTAGAAATCATCAAACTATTTATGATTGTTCAAAATATTTTGAAAAATTATCATAGGCTAGTGTAACACCCCGATATTTTAACGGATTATTAAAATAAAATTTAGCGGCGAATATATTTTTTTAGCATCAATATTTTTATTAGCGTTGACGTATATTTCTAGCGACAAATATTTCTTTCAATTAGCGTTGATATTTTATTTAGTAACTTTTAGCGACAATTAAAATTTCTTTTAACCTTGATGTACTAAGTAACGACTTTTAGTGACAAATATTGAAACGGGGTCTTGTGGCAAACCTATTAAAAATCTTCTATCACGAAAAACATATCATGAATATTATAGTAGGCCACTTTGATAAAAAGAAAAAGGTTTTAGATAAAAATAGGAATAACTAAAGAAATTTGGGGGGGTTTGGTAATTATGCCTTTAGGGTTTTATATATATATGGCTGCTATAGATCAGCCGATTCCCCAGTTCTTCTCCTCTTCAGATTTGCGGCAGAGAGAGAAGTAGTTCGGCCGAGAGGGAGAAAGCAAGAGAATTCATAGAGAGATTCTGAAAGAAAGACAAGGGAAGAGATCAAGAAGATTTTTCCAGCGACCGGCCTTGATTTCTTGGTAAGTTCGTAAAACCTTTTTCTTTTAATAGTAGTTCACGAATTTATGGGTTTACGGCTATCGTGGCCCTACAAAATGGTTTGTGCTTTGTTGTGAGATGGGCCGTGACTTAGAGAGAGGGAGAGAGAGTTTGCTATGAGAATATGGAGTGTTGGTTGGAACGGGAATATGGTTTTGACATGGTTCTGTGGCCAAGTGAGAGAAGTATATAGGTTTTGGGTTAATCTGTAGAGTGTTGTGGGTTCATGGCCATGATGAGTGAAGCAAAACAGATTTGTGAAGATGGTGACTGCGATAGGGAAGGAAACCCAGATTTGCTGTGACTATTGTGGGCTATGCCAAGCCATTGCTGCCATGGAAGAGTTGCCGTGAAGCCTGTGGGTGATGGCCACGGCTGTCCCTGGTTAGTGTTGTTGTTTTGTGACTTCATGTGTTGAGAGAGAGAGAGAGAGAGGCAGCTTGGTGTAAGTGTTGTGCAGGTGTGCGGCCATGTGTGTGTGTGCGTTTATGTGTGCTGCGTGGTGCATTCGAGTCTATTTGTGTGTGTGAGTGAAGCTACTACGTAGCTATGTGCGTATGTGTGTGAGAGTTGTGTGCTTGGGTGTGTGTTGTGTGTTCATGCGTGTGTTAAAAGCTGTCAAGAAATAGCTTTGGGTATAGTGAAGCTGCCAAGAGGCAGCCGAGTGCATGTGTGTGCTAAGTGCGTGTGTTGTGTGCACAAATGTGTGAATATGTGTGCTTGGGAAAGGCTGTCTTGAAGACAACTGTGTGTGCATGTGTTCGTGTGTGCAATTGTGTGAAAAGATATGAGTGGCAGGGTTGCCAAGAGACAGCTAGGTATGTGTGAGTTGTGTGCTTGTGTTAGTGTGTGTGATGCATGTGTGTGTGAGCTGCTATGCAGCCATATGATAGAGTGTATGTATTGCTGCTATGTGTGGGCTGTAGTGCTGTGTGTGTGAGTGTTTCATGGGTGATTATATGTGGCTGTGCATGTGGGTTAAGCCCTGGATAAAGAAGATTGGAGCAGCTATGTCTCAAGGCAGTGGGTTGAGAAATATGTGAGCTGTGTGCGTGCTCATAGGTTCATATGTATAGTGGGTTTTGGGTTGTTTGAATGATGAGTAAATGGGTGAAGGATGTGTCTAATGTATGCATGTCTGCTGTATGCAATGAGACGAGGGAGACTGAGTGAGTGAGGTTTTACAGGAGAGTGTGTGTGTGTCACATGTATGTGTGCAGTGTGTGTGTGTGTGTGTGTGTATATATTCTGTGTAAATGGGTGAAGGATGTGTCTAATGTATGCATGTCTGCTGTATGCAATGAGACGAGGGAGACTGAGTGAGTGAGGTTTTACAGGAGAGTGTGTGTGTTCACATGTATGTGTGCAGTGTGGGTGTGTGTATATATATTCTGTATGTGAGTGATGTTGAGCGGGCATGTGGGTGTTGGAGAAATAAAAGAGAAGACAATGGAGGGGAGGTGATGCAATCATATGTGAGTGCATGAATATCAGAGTGTGAGTTGCAATTGTGACGTGTGAATATGCAGAGTAGCTTGAAGAGTAGTGCTATTTTGAGTGCAATTGTGAAATAATGGGTAACGGTTTAGCGTTGAGCGAAATGCGTGCAAAGGATAGCGTACAGTAATTGTTAACGCTTAAAATTTTAAAGTATAATACTACAAGCTAAATTAGAATTTCTGGAAAATTTTTATAATTTTCTGAGATTGCATGAATTTTTAGTGTTTTCTGTAATTTCAGATTTGGAAAATCCCTTAGGAACCTTTAAACCCTGAAAATGTTCTGGGGAAAATTAGAGTAGTGTTTATATAGTATAATAAATACTCAGTAAAAATTTGATGATTTTTTGAGTCGATTTGTTATCATTTTCAGTATCGCATTGAATTTAGCAAAATGAAAAAATAAAGATATAGTTTTAGTGTCTTTTAGATTCTATAATTTTTATATATATTTTAAAGTTTGTATAAAAATTATGGGACTTATTTTTCAGTTGGAAGTAATTTTGGCAATTTATGGATTTTTCTTGCATTTAAGGAAATTATTTTAAATTTGAAAATATTCAAAAATTCAGAAAATTCATATTGGACTTTTAATAACGTTTTAACCTATAAAAGTGTTTTAGAATAAATTATTATTAATCTTAGAGTGTCGGTACATATTAAGAAACGTACGAGGATTTCGGTTAGGATAGCCGTGTGCGGGAACCGTTTGAGTTGCGCGATTTCGGCATTAGAATTGAGCGTCGTCTGGGTAGTTGATACTAGGTTTATAGTATATTAGTATAGATTAAGTTCTAACAAGTGGATTGGTAGCATCGCTTAGCTTGGACCGAGGTAAGGGATTCTATCCGAACCCTGTTTTCATTATTCTATTTTCAAATGCTTATAACAACAGTTTTACAAACTAGTTCGAATGTTGATTTTTTTTATTGATTAATATAAAAAAAATGTGTTTTTCAATTGCCCATGAAACCCTAAATTGAGCCTTATAGCGATTGTTTGGAATTCTGTTTTATCTCATCTTGGAATCCATTGTTCATTTGATATGTTTATTGACTGCTCGTCGTAAAGCATTTTTAAATTCTATTTATTACTTCTCAATGTTGACATGAGTTAGTAACTTGAGAGCCATAAGGATGGTCTGTATTGTTGGCGTTATAAGGATGGTCTGTTGGATGGGTTAAACTAGTACCTAGATGGACTAGTCAGTGTACATATGCATATGTGAGTGTATCGAGCACTGCCGGGGTGGCTTTGCTTCTGTACTGCTCATGTTCAATGTTTTCCTGTTTATGTTTTATTTCACTTGAAATGTTTTGAATATTATCCATTCATGTTTTATTATGCCCAAAGTGTTTCAAATGACTATTATTTAAGGGATTGAGTTAAATACTCATCCCTATGTTTATATCGTATTGTAGTGATTTCATCGAAAGCAAAACCTCTCAAAAAGATGTTATTGGACTTCAATGTAAAATCGTTCGTTTTGTTCGTCTTTGTCTAAATGTTGTATTTCAATGAAAATACTCTTTAAAAAGTATTATATGAAAACTTGTCCGAATCGTTTTACTGTTTTTAAATCTTTGATCGACTTTACTGAGCTCTCGAAAGCTCACTCTCCTTTACCTTCCTTTCCGCAGGTTGCCTGATTATGGATTAGAGCTAGTGAAAGCGAAAATGATTTAATTTTTGGTGTTGATTGTTAGAACCCCTACGTGGGGTGAGTTGCTAGTTTATTATTATGGTTTAAATTTAGTTTTCAAGTATGAATGTACACAGAGAGAAAATACGTTGATGGATGTTTTAGTTGCTCTGACATCTTGTGGTATTATTTAGTTAAGTTTTGAGAATAATATTGCTTAGTGTTTACCATCGATCGAGTGTTTAACGTTCCGGAAAATTCCGGGATGTTACAGATAGACTCTTGAGTCGTTTGTAATTCCTTCGGTTGTCCTTCAATGATCTTATTGAGCTCTTAAAAGCTCACCCTTCATTTGTTTCCTTTTTGCAGGCAATGATCAGCTGTAAAATGCTTGGGAAAAGGGCTTAGAGTTTGTGTGAGATTTCGGAGAGCCAATAGTTATTGTATAGTAAGACCCCTGCATGGGCCGATACTATTAACTTGTTCTATAGAAACTCGAGTTTTTAAAGAGCTTAAGTTTAATAGTTTATGTTCAGAGGTTTTGTAATCTTGTATCTTTAAAATTTTGAGTTAATGTCTAGTTAGATGCTCTGAAGCATGTGTCATGAAATAGGATTTGACAGGTCTGATATGATGTTGTAGATTAACGCTCCGAAAGTTTCGGTAATGGAGCTTCGGATTTTCAGGTTATTAGAGTTGGTATTAGAGGAATATGGTCTTGAGGTATTAGAGTATACGTAAATGATTCTATAGACACGTAACCGCAGAGTATATGTAAGACAATTCTGTAGAATCGTATTTCTGTTAACGAGAGTGAGGTAGGATGATGGTAGAGTTAAGAAGTCTGCCTTTAACTTGTAATTATATAGTTCTTTAGACACGTATTAGTATAACTCTGATAACTATTCATTGTACCAGTATTGCTCGCACTCGTAGAACTGGTAGCAGAGATAGTACGGAGGGCTGGCAGGTCCCCGATAAAGAGGTACCTCAACCTAATAAGGAGGAACAGTAGAATCTAAAACCAATGGCTGCACTATAAATAGTATAAACCAAATTATGAACTTGATGACACAGAATCTAGCGAACCAATAACAAGGAACACCGAATCCGGTTCAACCATAGGTTTGACCTCAAGACAAGAGTACTTTGGGTGAATTTAAAAAACAAAATGTGACTAGCTTTAGGGGGTCATTGAACCCAATTAAGGTAGAGAACTGGATAAACAAAATAGAGAAAACTTTTTGAGCCATTCACTGCAGCGAGAGACAAAAGGTTGAATTTGTTATCTATGAACTGATAGATGAGGCTGATCAGTGGTGGAAAATGTGGAAAGGAGTTTGACTCATCAACAGTTGGATGAGATGACCTGGGAAAATTTTTGGGAATTGTTCTTCAATTGATATATTTTCAATGAGTTATTGTGAAATAAATGTTGCGAGAATTTGCCAATATCAGGCAAGCAGATCAGGAATCGGTAGACAAATTTGAAATGAGGTTTTTGCGCCTCACCAGATTTGTATTATGGATGTTGTCAATGGAAGGAAATAGATGTAAGAAGTTTGAGTGGGGTCTTAGGCCTGAATTAAGGGGTCGAGTGATTCTGCTCAGTTAATGAGCTATATGGATTATGTAGACTTGGAAGGTGCTTTGGAGCAGTCCAAGTCCAACAACAGAGAATGGTTCGAACAGAGGAGGGGCAGACAGAAGAGAGCTAGGCAAGAGTTTTCCCATAACAGATTTATGGAGGCTGACAAGCATCAGCAGTTTGCACAGTCAAGAATTCAAGGCCCCAGAATGGGGCAGAGTCAGGAATTCAGCCCTGCATTGGCTCGGGGATTTAGACTTGGTCTGGGTATTGGATTCAGATGAGTATAGGGTGTAGGCACTATACCAGTTTAAAGTACTAGATTTGGACCATTGTAGAGTTTGGAGCTCGACCTACACAGAGCACTGGTCACGGTGGCAGGTCAGTTTTTCCTGCCTTTCCATGTGTCATGTGTGGGGGATTTCATGGTTGTAAGTCAAACTATAGATTTATCGGAGGATGTTTTAGGTGTGGCAATATGGAGCATCAAATTCAAGACTGTCCAATTGTTAGAGATAATCAGTCAACTTTTCATGCCGCACTTATAAGTAATGCATCAACAAGCAGTGGTCTTCATTGGGAAGGAAGACAAGGTCAATAGGGATAGACTTAGCGTCTCAAGTCTTACGAAGGTAGAGGCCGGGGACATCAGCCATACTTCACTCAATGCTTGCTCAAGATACTACTACATCGAATGACGTGGTGTTAGGTACACTATAGGCTAACCCACTAGGTGTTCATTTATTGTTTGATTATGAATCATCATATTATTTTCTATCCCTTCCTATTACATAGCGATTGGGGATGAAAACCCATCCTTTAGGAACTGATCTTGTGATAGGCACTCCGTTGTAAGAGTCTTTGATTGTTTTTACGGTTCTCTGTAACTATAATGTCCATGTGGGGGATAGAGATCTTCCTGTGGATCTCATCACATTTGTTGTTTAGGATTTCGATATCATACTAGGTACGGGTTGGTTATAGTCCAATCGTGCATTTGTAGATTATTAGGAGAAACCCTAGTAGTGTTTGGAAAGTTCGTAAGGTATGAGTAATAGTTAAGTTAGTGATTTGATTATGAGTGAGAATAGTGCTTTTTGGAGAATGACTGGTGTTATGTCTCAAAATTCGTTTGAGAATACGATAGAAAGTATGGGATCCTACTTTGTCATCTCATTCATTCCTTGTATGTTGAATTCAATTGCAACTTAATTGAATGCCAACTTACTCTGAGACGTCGAAGAAGATGTCATACTGAGTCTTCTTATTACTTTTTCGGGATATTTATCTACTTCTTTCGAATATATTTGGACTTGATGGGATATTATCGGACTCAGTGGCCATGAAAAAGCTAAGAATCCTATTAAGGACCAACAATTCATACTGATCGTAATTGCTTCGAGTCATTGGGTTGACTTTGCTTCGTCATAAGTATACCATTGTTTCTGTACTCGTCATTTTTTTTTGGGATGTTTTAAAAATTGTATTGCAAATCTCGAGAGCTGAAAAGTATGATTTGTTAAAGATTTTTTGCGTTTTGATCGCTCAGTTGCGATTTTTATTATCATTTGACACCTAAATGCTTGACTGAGATTATTGTTTGTTGTGATTAATGTTGGATGTTTTGTTGTATAATCACCACTGCTTCTTTGTGATTAGTCTTTATTTAATATGTTCCAAAATGGCAACATGTTATGATTATTATTCTTACCTAATCTGACTGTCAAAATTCTACTATTCTTTACTCTCAAATGATTTTAAAATTGACAATATATTATGTATGTGTATCTTTACCTGATTTAGGATTTGCATGGTTTCATTGCATAAATGATATTATGTAGAGTCTTAAGCCTTAGATAATTGGTGAGTGAAAGTAGACTCTGAGAACATAGATTAGATTTGGATAATTTATTTGATGATTTGCTTAAAGATTGAGATTTTGGCTGAACACGCGATAATAGTTGCATGTTACTTGCCCTTGGAACTGAAAGATTTTAAACGTTTAACCGAAACAGTTGATCGAATGATAAGATTATAAGATTTTTCTAAATAATGTGATTATGAATTATAAGTGACGCGATAGCTTAGAGCCTTAAACTCTAGTGCAAGTGAAAGACATGCGAGTACATAATCATATTTTCCGCTATGTTAATGTAACACGTCTCTCCATTTTGAATTTTGTAACAGTTTGGACTCGTTTGATTTAAGACACCAAAGTGCACGGTGAAACCGTCGTGGTTACAGTTTTTCCTCTTCTGTGAGGTGTAAGTCCTTATAGGAGTTGGTTATCCTGTCAATGTTAGCTTTTGGTACAGTGGAAGTCATGTGTGACCATATATCAGTATAATGCATTGGAAGAATGACGGATTACAGACTATTTTGATTCGTTTTATATGCATTAAATTTGGAGTGGCGTAGATTTAGGTCAGTGAGTTTCATAATAGTTGCTTCATCATTCGTGAAGTTCTGGAACATTTAGAGCAAAGTGATTGCTTGACAAGGTTTCAATTTAGCATTACGATCTAAAATTTAAATAGTCACATTCTTGTTTTCGTGAAATTTGGGTGCAAAGGTTAGATGTAGCTTAACTACTATGTGATAACCCGAGAATTTGGAAGCATAACGCCTAGACATTATATGTAATATGAAACCCAAGATCAATTTCAAGGACGAAAGTTTTATAAGGTGGGAAGAATGTAGTATTCTGCATTTTTCGAGCGGTTTAAAATAATTATCGGTGACCAGAAAAATAAAATGGTGATAAATTTGAGCAATGCTTGGAGATTAGTAGAGCGTCAAATATTATAATGAGTTTGGGGCAAAAATGTAATTTTAAAAATTTTGGGGGTCATTCTGTAATTTTGAAAAATTTTGGGGGCTAAATTAAAATTTGAAAAGTAGGCATTATGTATCAAATTTTAGAGAATTTGGTCATAGTGAGTCCACCTCAACTTCCTAGTAGATGACTACTGTAATTATGTTATAAATTATTAAGTGGATAAAGTCTTAAGGGAGATAAAAAAAAAAGGAATAGAAACTAGAAAATTCGAGAGAAAGGAAAAAGATACTGGAGAAGAAGAAAAAGAGAGGAAGGAACTAAAAAGAGCATGGGGGTGTGGTGAAGAGGAGAAACATGAAGAAAGAGGAAAAATCCAAGCCATTTCTCAAGAGGTAATGTCTCTAATATTTAGTATATGTGTTCAAGCGTGTGTTTGCGGGTTTAGCGTGTGTTTTTTAGCTACTATGCAGTGTGTGCGTGTGTCACGACCTAAACTCACGGGTGAGCCCATGAGCTAGAACCTTGACCAGCTGCAGGCCCATCCGAACATTCACCCGAGGCTCTGCCAGGCTTTATTACAACATGTATACACGAATCTATAACCAAGTAATTTAAAACTGTTTCCTTGAAAATATTTCTAAAAATCACACTTATAATTTCTCAAATGAATCTTTGATGATATTCTTTATTTAAAGATTAACATAGATCATTTTTTTAAGAATTCGGTGGAGATCTAATCTATGCTACTAAAATTCTCAAATTAAAATACTAGCATACCATCCAAAGATTTATTGAATAATCTAAGAGGTCTATAACTCCTCTAGCAGTCGTCTACCCCATCTACATCCTTATGGCCCTCGTCAATGCCAATTCTATTTAAATAATTTTTTGAAAAATGTTTTAAAGAGTAAGCTTAGAGCGGAGTAAGTACACATACCATATCCCTAAAATAAGTTTTGGAATTCAAACATGCCATGATTTCTTCTTTTCTTAAAACTTGTGACAATTTCACACACACACACACACACACACACACACACACATATATATATATATATATATATATATATATATATATATACATATGTACTTTATAAAAACAAATCATGCTTCGGGAAAACTCTTTCAGAACGAATGCATAACAATAGTATTTAAACTTTGAGTGCAATTCTAACTCTTTTCGCGGAGTGCTGCGGTCAACGTGTGGTCCCATTGACTAAGACCCAGAATTCCTCTTCCACCCGGGATAAACAATATTGTGGACGTAAGGGAGAATCACGATGCAACAGTACTAAGCGTCAACGTATGGTCCCATTGACAAGGACCCAAAATCGACTTTTTCCTGTGGATATGGGGCATAACAGCCAATATTAACCTCTCAACACTGTACCGCAATTCACACAAAGTTCTCAAAACAACGCAACACATACCATGACAATTTTAATTCAATTTCTCATTAACCAATTTCACAAAAGCAGAGGTATAACAAAATACTTTAAAACTATCATTTGGTTACATACACATATATTGAAAAATAGTTTCTACGAAGGAACATGGTTGGAGTACTTACTTGGATAGCTAAGCGGTTCTTGTTCCCAAGTCTGCCCTAACTCTTGTCTATCAGAACCTAAATAATGGGTATTATTTATTGTCGTTCAATTATACCTAGGTGCTAAATTTCTCCAAGTGAGTGAAATTATCAAAATACCCTTAGACTTGTATAAAATTACCAATTAACCCACCCCCTACCATTACACCCCCCAAAATAACCCAAAACATATTTTAAACAACGAGGTGAAGTTTTTGGACAAGAATAAATTTTCTAGAATTCTCCATTCAGAACTCTAAACCGCTTCTTAAATTGAGCTTTAAGGTCTATATTTCAAAAGTATGTCAAATGGGGCCAGAATGCGTCGAAATTTCAGACGTTTAAGCGTCTCATGTAAAATCTCCGGCTAAAAATAATTTTTTTTAGTATGCCAAATATTCAAAAAACTGTTTTCAAAATAAATTTATTTCAGGCCCTTCGTACGCCCCCAAAAATTCCAGAAAATTCTACATCGAAGGTTTCGCAAAAACAAAGGGAGTTTTAGTTTTGTACCTTGCCTAAATCTGTTAAAAATAGTCTTTAAAAATACTTTAGTTACTGTTGTGATAGTAAAGCGCGATACGATATCTGATCGAGTGCTATGCGACATCCAATTGAGCGCTACGCGACTAACAACACTAAAAATAACAAACGACATTAAAAAAAATTGAAACTTTGAAAAATACACTATCTTAGCTACAGAAGATTATTGTAAATGTTTCAAAATTTAATAACTTATATTACTATTTTAAAATATACCAAAATCCCTTGTTCGGATAAAATCATTAAAACGCTTTGCCAACTCAGAAAAATCCCAGAAAATTCTAGGTTGTAGGTCTTGAAAAAATAATATGAGTTATTCTTTTGGATTTCATCCAAACAATAACTCATATTATTTTGGATTTCATTCAAAATAATATGATTATTCTAGGTTTGTCTTAAGAATTGGGAAAGAAACTATAAGGAACTTAATGGTTTTTAGCGACATGTCTGAGTTCAAAGTTTGAATTCTCAGTTTTTCTCGCTATCTGCGCATCACCTTAGAACTCTATCTAGTCTCTCTTTGTGCAATTCAATATATAACGTAGCCTTTCCCTTCTCTAATACACACACACACACACACACACAGAGAGTTGTACAACACACTAAAACACCCAAAAATAAGATGGAAGGAGGTCAAAACTTACCGAAAAAATTAGTCTTTGCCGGATTTTTCCTCTATCGGTCGTCCCTCTCTATCTTCTCTTATTCTCTCTATTTTTCTTCCTGCCAAGACTCTTTTTGTTTCCTGGTTAACACCCTTTCTCTTTCTCTATGTAGATCTCTGTAACCGAAAATAGGATATAACCCAAATACTATAATTTATCCACTTTCCTCTTTCTTTCTCTTTGACCTTTATTTCCTTCCCTTTTTTTCTTCTTCGTCTTCTTTGATAATGTCTTAATACCCTCCTTAATCTCCTCCCTTGGTTCCCTCACTTTCCAATTTAAAGAGTAGACATAAGTTTTTAAAATAACGTCAGATTTGTTGAGATCTTTTAATTACTCAATAGTCTTCAATTTAAATGTAGTTGTATAATTAACCCCGCTTCACTAATCATCTCTAAAAGTTGCTTATAAAATATCGACGCTAACTATAGGTATAAAAATTATCACTAACGGTTTTTAAAAATACTGTTAACGCTAACCGGTGCTACAGACCTTAATCAATATCAATTATATCTGCTATCCTTAAAATATAACTTATGATTCTAAAATTGTCGCTAAAGATCATAATTATAATGCTTCCCAAATTTGTCACTAAAGGTTCAATGAAAATCGCTTAAGCCAATTGACGCTAAATATTATGTATAGTTATTGTCGCTAACAAAATAAATTAACTGGCTAGACAATACCAAGGTTCAGGGTATTACATCTTCTCTCGCTTATAAAAATTTCGTCCTCGAAACTTACTGCATTGAAAATCTCCAAACACTACGCTTCTACTACTTAACTTTTATAGTAGCCAACATAATGGCTGAGCACTGTTTAACCTCTTCACCGAAATTCATGTCTCACAATCATACGTTAACTTCATATGTCAACCAGAAATATTTCCTTCCCACCGTCATAAGTCAACTTCATTTAAATGAGAAGCGTTTTCAAAATTGGCGTTCCTTAGATCACTCTTCTTAATCATAGCTGATCCTAAATAGCCATTGATAAAGATTACCTCAAATATCAACATTCTTAAATGACGATCTCCACCACACTGTAAATGCTATCTCTACACTTCATCATTTCTCCATTTATATGTTAAGGCATTGCTAAACTGTGAAGTCTCACCTAACGAGTAATGGCCGCTAATAGTTCAAGTAAATTATTACAATTAATCATAAATTAAATTTAAGATTGGGGTATTACAGCGTGAGCCACGAAAACGGCTGTACAGGGGGCGCATTTCATGGGTGTTAGATGCTTCGGGTGTGGATTAGAGGCTATGGTTTTGGGCGTTTTGGCATATAAGTTGGTGTTTAATGGATTTGTGTGCTTGTAAGGGTAGATGGTTTTTGTGTGTAATTGTAGTGAGTGAGTTTCGATTGAGGGATTTTGTGGGAAATTATAAGTATAAATTGTGAGCTGATCCTATGGGTGGCGACCTACACTTCTGTCTTAAACTCGAACTAAGGGATGACAATACTCTTTTTTGTGATTTTTATACTTGAAATGAAATACGATCATCGGGATAGGAAAATGACCCTAGAAAATTATAATAGACTATGCTAGAAAAAATAAAATGTACCTCGTGAGTATGCCTGCCTAGAAGACTGGGAACATTTTGTGAAGAATTCACGATGCAAGAGACTTAAAATTCTTTTGAAGTGAATTATGAAGTGCTAGTTTCTCTTAAGAGATGATACACCACTTCTAGGAGAAATGATATAAAAGCTATATAGAGAAAGAGCCAATCCTTAAAAATGTAGGCTAAGGGCCCTATTTATAAAGGTCTAGGGTGTCAGAAATGATATAGATGATCATCTCAATATGCGATCTCATGATAAGAAATAATATTTAATAAAAATTGCAAACTAAGAAAAGTTAAATCGATCGATTTATCCCATATTTATGTAATATATTTTCTCCAAATTTGAGACATTATCTAACCCTAATTTGTAATTATCTCTGATTTGTCAAATAAAATGTACCAAATCTGGAAATTATCATCATCTTTCATGAAAATTAAGGATTTGATCACTTGTATCAAGGATAAATCACATATAATTCATAAAATCTTTTAAGTAAATCACACTCTTGACCATCCTAGTAGGACGGGACTGAACCCAATTAATTGGCTGAATTGGACATATGGACTGGACTGAACCAAATTAAACTAATAAAGTTATATTTTCAGGCCTAACCCCTAATAACAAACTCGAATCATTAATAAAGATCAATAATTATATGATTAAAATGACAACAAAAATGGGGTGTCTACACCTTAAGACAATATGCTCATTAAACTGCACCGGTAACAATATATTTTCCTCCCTAGATAAAACAAGCGACTTACGGATGATTGTCTTAGAGTAATCACCAGACACAAATGTTTCAAGGAATGAAAAAGACAGGAAATTCAAGTGTCATGAACATGTGCAAATAGTAATGAAAGTTAAATGGCTTTGCAGCTGCCATTTAACAATAAAAAACGTGATAGATATAATGATGAGGTGCCCTTTAAATTCAGACACAAATAGAGTTTCATGCCAAAATTTTCAACAGTCACACCTCCTCGATTTATAATAGTCAGAATTTCTTGAAAAAAGAAAGGTTGGGCTTGAAGGGGTGGCTCCTTGAGATGATGCACACTTGCACCTAAAAGAGCCAATAGGCGGTGTCGAGACGAGCGTGTGCCTTGGACCTCACATCTGCAAAGGCATAGCCAAGCACACTTTTTATTACTAGAACAATGTAACCTAACATGGTCACTTATATACCCACAACCTTTTCATTTCCTAGGCAATGTGAAAATCCACATTGCAATGCTTTGAGTTCCTTATCTTTTTCAAACTTTGAAACACTATATCTCCTTATCCCCACTTAATAAAATGAAGTCATTCATTTTTAGTATTATACCTTCTAATGTAAAATTTAAGAAAAATCAGTAACGATAGTTTGGATCTCGCGAGCCATGATCCACAAGGAAAAGGAAACGAAGATGAGAAATAGAACAAGATACTTCTCTATTTACTTTTCGGGTGTGCAAATTGGTGCAAACATAGGAAGGAATTAGATTCAAGAAAAATTAAAAGAACATAAAACCTATTCATTTTTTGGTATCGTTATAATTCTCAATCTTTTGCAGTTGAAGTTTATAAGAATCAGTTGACTTTTAACAACACTTTAATTGCTAAAAGGTCCAAAAAGATAATCTGCCCATTTCTTTCGACAAAGATTACTTGATTGGCACCTCAAAGTTTGTCCTCTCTCTCTCTCTCTCTCTCTCAGTTACCCTAGGTTGAGCCTCGCATGTCATAGTACCTTATAGAAAAGGTAAAGGGAAAGATAATAATAGTAGTGAGTAAGATGAAAAATGAGTACAATGAAAGCTTATATTTAATCATGCCAGAAACTAAAAAGATAGAAGTGCTATTAGAATTATGAGAGCTAATATTCTAGACATAGGATAATATGTAATATGAAAGTGACATATTCAGATATTATTTAACATCCCATGTCAAACTCAAGGGGTTAGAGAAGAATAAGCTTGAGTTTGGAGGTTAAATCTGGAGTGGCGTCTCGGTGCTTGTTTAGGTCATGGCATTAATTCTGATACATAAGATTCCAGATCCAAAGCAAGGTCTAACAACCTTTGAGACAGGAAGTCCTAGACATGGTCTGACAACGAAGGTCCAACAACCTAAGAGAATGTGGTCCCATAGGCGAATCTCGCAGCGAAGAGGAAAAGAGTCTGGCCACACAAAGTTTAGTGTGCTAATGTAAGCCTTGCAACTCAAAAGAAGATAATCCAGTGATGCAATGTATAGAGTCCTCAGACAAAGTTCATCAATGACACAAGGAAAGAAGTCGTTGACACGAAGTTCGATGACAATGAATGTCTCGCAAAAAGGTCACAATGACTAAGGAAAATAAGGTCCCCAAGTGAGGTCCGACGACCATACACGTCACAGGGCAAGGTTGGTAGATTAAGGAAAGGAAGGTCCCGCGGTTAGTCCAACGTCCATGGAGGTCTTGGAGCAACGTCTGGTGACCATGAAAATTGTTTGGGCATGAAGTCTAATGACACAAGGAAAGAAGTCTTACATCAAAATCTAGAGACACAAAGAAAAGAATCTCCAAGACTTAAGGAGAAGAGTCCAGACACAAGTCTGGTGATACAAGACATGGAAATCCTGGAAAGATGATTTCCATTCACTTAAATAACACAAGGAAAGAGTCCATACACAAAGTCCGATGATACAAGACAAGGAGGTCCCGAGGAAGATGATGTGCAACGATCTAAGGATAAGGATGAGAGGTCCTAGGGCAGAATATGTAATGGCTCGAAAATCTGGAGCTTCATCGCCCTGAACTCCTCAGAGCGTTAACCTACCACACCACATCAAACCCTACTCATTGATAGATACAATCTCTGCTCAAATATAACTTTCAACGCATTAACCTAAATTCTCCAAAATACAAGGTTACAATAAAATTTGCTTAACTTAAACTATTAAAACGTAGGTTGTTTACAAACTCAAGTTCTTTATGGAACGAGTTAATAGTACTGACCCACATAAGGGTCCTATTACTAAAATAGTGGTAGGCACTAAATCTCAAGCAGTCTCTAAACCCATTCCCGAGAATTCTACAGTTGGTTATTAACTACAGAAGGGAATCAAATGCTTTTGAGAGCTCAGTAAGGTCGTTCAAGAAAAAATTGAAGGAATTACCAAAATGAGAGCTAATTCAATGATAATTTTTTTTAAAACATTTCAAACAATCATAAATAGTTTGATGATTTTCAAAACGATTATAAACAATCACAAGTAGATATCAAAACGCTCATTTGAAGATCATTTTCAAGGCCATCATTTTAAATACAGTGATGATTTTTCAAAGGATTTCCAAACTAGTACAAATACTTCAAGGACATTATGGGGAAGGATTTCAGATAATCACAAAAAGTTTGATCACAATTCAGGAAAGAGTTTTTACTCAATTTCCTTCAATCAGATATCAAGACGTTCATTTCCAATCATTTTCAAAACAATCATTCTAAATAATAATATAAACAAGCTCTGGAGATATTGACCATAAGCAGAAGCTATGCCACTCAATTAATGCACAGAATGTGCACACATGCATAATGTACGATAACTAGTCATTTTTGTCAAGGTACTAGCCCTGCATAATTATGCAGGTTCAGACCTTCCTTATAATGCCTCCCTACATAACAGATTCCCAGGTCAGCACAGGAGACAACAATCATAGAATCAATAAGAAATTTAATGCTTGACATGAAATAAAATGAGCATCAACATAAATTCAAATAGGGTTTCAAAGACAATTAAACATGTTGATATTAATTCATCACTCAGAATTCAAGAATAGCCACAGACAAATAGAAAGAACAAATATGAACAGTTGGCAAATTTAGTTACAACAATTCAGAGAAAAGAATGCAAATAGTTATTGAATTTGCTCAACATGCAATAAAAGACAAGTATCGATAAGATTTCTAAATAACCGATTTAGGTTGAATGTTGGGGTTTTCTTGGCAATAATATGCTGATATAAAATGCATATCTCAGTGTTCAACAATAGCCATATGTAAATTGAAAGAATACCTAGGAACACAAGTTATTGCAATTAAGGTTCAAACAGAAATCCTTACCTAAGGTTCAGATAGAAACCATTACCTGGATCCAAAGATAAATTATTCTTACCGGAAAGTCATTTACTTTAACCTAAACGGAACAATCAAATGATCAGAATACAGTCTACACTACAATATTATAAACTCAATACTGACTCACGCATACTCCCAGAATGATCCCTTCACCGGGTATGTAAAATTACCAAAATACTCCTTATGTGTAAAGTTACCAAAAGCACTCCTCATGTGTAAAGTTACCAAAAGCACTCCTCAAACACACACTCTTTCACACGCCAACAAACACTAAAACACATACTAACAGTTAGAGAACTTCCTTTAGGAATTTCCCTAATTCTCTCTCATTCTCTCCTCGAAGCTTTGTTTCCATCTCTACTGGGCAGAGTGCTCTTCTCTGTTATATTTCTTTTTTTTCCTTTCATCTAATTTCTTAAACATTTAAATAATTTATTAGTTTTATTGTAATATAATTAGTCATCACATAACCAATAGGTGGTGGCATTTTTATAAGACAAATTTCTCTAAAATTTGACACCTATCATGCCATTTTTAAAATTTTCAAAATGGCCCCAAAGTTTTCATATTTACAAAACGAACTCAAAAGTTTTTTAAAATTATATTTTGATCTCAAAATCATTTTAATCTTTCATGTCTACTAATACTCAAGTACTGTTTAAAATTATCGTCTTTTTATTTTTGGAGCACATATGATTATTTTAAACAGCTCGAAAAGTACCAGATATTATAGAATATGTCCGGTAAACTTAAAGAGAAGGAAGCATGAAGTGAGAAAACAATGATAAGGGTATTACTTATTCATATTTTTTTCAAGTTTGTTGGGGATCAAAAGTTGGTGCAAAAGATAGAGGAAGAATGGTGGTATGATGATCGGACAAAGGTGGCAAGACATAAGCAGATCAGAGTAAGCAAGATAGTTTGACGGCTAGTGGAGCATGTATTGACATGAGATTCTAAATTTAGACAAAATAAGGAAAAGAGAAAAGAAAAATATAAGATGGCCAGGTAGAATTGAATTCCTAAAGCAAAGAAGAATACAAAGAACAATAAGAGCACGAGCTTGCTCGATGAAAGACCAAAAGCCATCTGCCAAATTTGTGAAAGCGGTTAAGAGACTCTACAAATAGCATATCGTGCCACTCTGATATCATGATAGAAATGCAAAAGGAAAGGTAATTATATTATTGAGAAAATTAAAACTGATTATAATGGAGCCTTTATATAGACTTGAAAAAACTATCCTACTAAAAACAGAGTTCTGCATGAATTAGGGTAGTTATAGAATATTTTAAATTTTGAATGATAGGGAATAGAAAATGGGCACAGTACTGTATTATCTAACGCTAACAACTAACAAATAATAAAAAAATAAAGTTTTATATGCATTTCCAAGCAAACTTTAGAGACTATTTTCAGATGAGATATTACAAGTAGGGATTTCAATTTGGCAGAGGAATTTTGAAATTATCTTGAATGAAATCCATTGTTAGGTAAATACAAAGGATAATATGTGAAATTCTATAATAAGGGATTTAAAAGAGAGATTTTGGGTTTGGGGGGGGGGGGGGGATTTTCATTTGTAATTACCAATCTAGATTAAATTTTTTGTCAAATTCACAGGACAACTACCTTTTACAATTTAAGGCTTTTTTTATGCCATATGTCTTTCTACTCTCCCAACCATTCATCACTCTCTGCACTTTTTTTCAAATCTCAGCTTTCCTAGTATTTTAAAATTCTTCGTCCAAGGTATTTCCACTAGGGCTTTCAATTTGCAAAGAATATGAAATTACTTGACTGAAATCCATTGATTGACAACTGCAAAGAGATTTTGTGAAATTTTAGAAGAGATTTGAAAGAAGGATTTGGGTAGCCAAAATTTTCGGTTGGAATAATCACTCTGTACTGTTTTTTATTTATCAAATTGACAGGAGAACTACCTTTGTAACACCCCGACACTTGATAATGTCTAGCCGGTTAATTCATTAAGCGATGATTTTCATACGCAATATTTAGCGATTAGCGTGATCATAATTTTATCGGCAACCTTTAACGACAAAAGGTTGTTGAAACCCTAAATCATAAATTAAGATGACAAGTATAAGCGATATTGATGGAGGTATTAGTGACAATCAGCGTAAACGTTATTTTAAGAGTTTTTAGCAACAAATTTTAGCAAACCATAAGTTATAGGTTTTATTGATTAAGGTCTTCAGCGATGATTAGCGTTAATGATATATTCTTTTGTAACAATCAGTGAAAATTTTGTACTTTATCGTTAGAATTGATACTACATTAGTGACCGTTAGCGTAGCGGGATTATGTAAATATCCATTAAAGTTTTCTATTGCATTTTTTTTTATCATAACTAGTTAATTTAAGTTTGGGTACATTTTTAAATAACTAACGAAACTTGAAGGGGGCCTTTGGTAATTTCTTGTAGGGTTTTTATATATAAACATAGAGATGTTGAGGCAGCAGTCCATGCCTCCATCTTTCCTGCGTTTGATACATCTTGAGAGAAAAAGAAGAGGAATGATCGAGGAGAGGTTTTTTGGCAAATTTTCTAGTAAGTTTTCTAGCCGAATTTCCTTCAAATTTATTTAATATTTATGGACCTGTAAAGGGGTATCAGTGGGTTATACACGCCGTGCAAAAACGTGTGTGTGTTTGGGGTTATGCCGTGAGAACCTTATGGATTTTAGGGCAGTGGAGAAGCAGTTGCTGTGAAGTGGGTGTAGCAGTTGTTTGGCTATGTGATTGTGGAAGCCTGTGTACGGCTAAAGGCAGCCATGAGTGGATAATTGCAGGCATGGCCGTAGATGTGAGTTTGTGGGAAGCTTTTACGTTAGTGTGTGCTGTATAAGATGTGTTAGTGGGCGTTAGTGGGCGCGTTGTGTGCATTTTGTGAGGGCGTGGAGTTGCCGAAGCAGCTATGAGTACGTAAGTGTGTTGCCAAGAGAGAGGGGTGTGGGCTGCAGCTTAGAGTGAGAAAACAACCGCGATAAAGCTGTACGTATGAGAGAGAGAGAGAGAGAGAGAGAGAGAGAGAGAGAGAGGACAACCTTGTGCGCGCGAGTTTGTGGGTGTTGGGTGCATTATTATGTGTATATTTGTGTGTGCGTGAAGTGTGTAGAAAGTGGGTGTGCATGTGTGCTTGAATGGGTGTAAACAGTGTGTAGAAAGTGGGTGTGAGGTAGTGAGGGGCTGGAAGTTTAGACGTGAGGTGGGTGTGTTGTGTGCGTGTGTTTGCATGTGCTGTGTGTGTGTGTGTGTAGGCTGCTACGCAGCCATATGATAGTGTATGTACTGCTGTGTGTGGGTTGAAGTGCTGTGTGTGGATGAGTGCTTCATGGGTGACTATATGTGGCTGTGTATGTGGATTAAGCCTTGGACAAGGAAGACAACTAGTAACGGGAGGGGTGTTTGTTATGGTGTGTGTTTTGCATGTGTTTGTGTGCGTGTGTACTGGGGTGCATGAGTTTGTGTGTGCTGTGATTTGTGTGTGAAAGTGAATGCATATGTGGGTGGTGTAGTGTATGTGTGCATGCCTGCAAATGTGTGCGTGCATGAAGCTGGGGTGTGTGTTTTACTCCACTGTGTGTACGAGAGATATATGTATGTGCGAGAATGTGTGTGTAGCAGGCTGAAAAGAGAGCCTAGAAAAAATGGGGTTGTGTTCATAACTGTGTGTGTGCAAGGAAAAGAGAGAGAGATTAAAGGCTGTTGGGTGTTGCCGTGTTGGATTTTTTTTTTGTTGCACGATGAGCAGAAGAGGAGCAGAAGAGAAGAGAAGTACGGAGCGAGTAATTTAGGTTAGCGTTAAATTCAATAAACTAATACACAGTTATCGTTAGTACCTAAAATTTTACAACATAATGTTAGACTATATTGGAATTTTCGGCAAAATTTCATAATTTTCTGAAATCACATGAATTTTTAGTATTTTCTGTAATTCCAAATTTGTAAAATTCTTTTGGAGCCTTTAAACCCTAAAAATGTTTTGGGAAAAATTATAGTAAAGCCCTTCTGGTATAAATAAGACTCAGTTTGAGTTTGATGATTTTTTGGAGTTGATTTTCTATGATTTACGTATCGCATTGTTTTTTAATAAAACGAATAATTTAAAAATAGTTTTAATACCTTTTAAATTATGATTTTAGTTTCTATAATTTTTATATATATTATAAAGTTATTACAAAAATTATGGGACTTGAGTTTCACCCAGAAGTAATTATGGCTATTTACGAATTTTCTTACATTTAAAGAAATTATTTTAATTCGAAAATATTTAAAAATTTCAAAAAATTCATATTTTTACTCTTATTAATGTTAAGCTATAAACATGTTTTATTGAAATTTATTATGACTTTTGGGATATAGTTACACATTAAATAGAGTACATGGTTTTCGATTAGTTAGATTGGTCGTGTGCGGAACCCCTTTCGAGTCACGCGATTTCGAGGTTAAAAGTGAGCACGCGGTTAGTGAACTGATTGAACGAGTGTTTAACGTTCCGCAATTTTTCAGGATGTTATAACTTCAATGCAAGCCATTTTTTGACCACACATTTTTTTACTTTTCTAACCGTTCATCGCTCTCTCTCGCCTTCCGTCTTATCCCAGCCATCAATTTTTTATATTTTGTTTCACCTATTTATCTAGAACCCATTTATTTAGTTACCAATTATTTTATACAACGTCAATCTACAAAACTTGCCAAATGTTAAACTTCATAAATTCCGAGAATTCAAAACATAAGGACTTTAAAATGAAAGAATTCTAAATTTTTTCTCAATTTAAAATTCGTCAATCTGAACACAGTATTATAAAAACTCATTGCTGGTACTTAAACTAAAAACTCATTGCTGGTACTTAAACTATTAATGAATATACAATACTTTTAACGCATTTCTTCTTGTGAATTAACGAATATACAATACTTTTAACACATTTCTTCTTGTGAATTAACGTATTTCGTCTGATCTGGTCTTTATGATTAACCAAATCAAAATGAAAAGTGACTTACCCAAATACGGATCGTTTAAATCTTAAATTTGTTCACTTGGAGCAAAATGGCTACTGCCTGGGCAACTCGATCGGTAAATACAAAGGGAAAATTACAAAAAAGTGGGTTTTGGGGTTTTGGGGTTTGAGGGGTTTATTTTAGGAAATTGTGAAAAAGTGGGGTGATTTTTCAAAATTTCTGAACAAGGGATAGACTTAAGAAAAAATGGGTTTTTTGAAATAAACTAATTTGGACTTCCCAGATTACACTTCCCGCCAAAATCGTTGACCACTGTTCTGGTACAAGTCGTTTTCTGCAAGAATGCAAGTATGGTTATGCGTATATACTTGTCAGTTGGTGCAGATATTCAAGTCGTTTCTGCCATTCGAACTGATGCAATACTAACTTTGCCTAAGAAAATGGCTTACATTAGAGTACTCAAAGATTTACCTGATATGAACATGGTGGGGTACAATATACATAGATTTTGAATCAATGCCATCATACTTTCTCGCTAATGCCTATCACACTTCACTTGCAAAACAAGCCAACAAAACAAAACCTATTTTTTCCCCAAGTTTTAGACCACTCATATTCCAACCCAAGAGCTCCAAAATCTTTTACCAAAAGTATCTTACTAATGATCTATTGCTACCATGGAGCACTAGCTTTTGTCTACACTGGCGACGAAGGAAACATTGAATGGTTTGTTGGCAATACTAGCTTTATGCTTGACATTGCTCCAAAATTTCAAGCGCTATTGGTCTTCATTGAAGTATTACCACAAAACTCTTTATAGTTATATGCATCTCAGAAGTATCTTAGCAAATACAAATTACAGTCAGAAAAAATAGAAGTTTAGATAAAACCTAATCTGGGTGTTCTTGGAAACAGTTTCTTTGGTTGAGTGTTGATTAAAAGTAATTAGAGTGCTAATGAGATTAGTCTGAGTGATTTTTCAGCATAAGTTTTACGGAGAATCAATGTCATTTGGGAATGATCCCCACAAATCTTCCAAGATTTATGTTCATATAAGGTAAATCTTTGAGTGCTCTAATGTAAGCCATTCTCTTAAGCAAAGTTGGTATTGCATTAGCTTAAAGGGCAGAAACAACTTGAATATCTGCACAAACTGACAAGTATTTTCGCATAACCATACTTGCATTCTTCCAGAAAACGACTTCATCAACGATTTTGGCGAGAAGGGTACCTAGAAAGTCCAAATTAGTTGATTTCAAAAAACCCATTTTTTTCTTAAGTCTACCCCTTGTTTAGAAATTTTGAAAAGTCACCCACTTTTTCACAATTTTTCAGAATAAACTCCTTATTCACAAATATTTAACCCCAAAACCCACTTTTTGTAATTTTCCCAAATACAAATCAGCACCCAGACACTTTCAGGTGAAAACTTCTAACAAGGTTGTCCAACCTTTCCCAGTTCGTCCGAAAGGAAAGAACAAGCACATGCACCCAAACCCCCAGGTGAGTTTTATACTCGCACTTCAGTTAGAAAAGCCATTCTCCTACTGTTCACCCTTTCTATAGAATAACAAAGGTCAATTAACAATGGCAGCTCTTCACATCTCTCTCTACAAATCCAATCAAAACCCCCCAAATCACCACCCACCTCAGTTTTCGCCCTCCACTGCAAATGGGTTCAAGTGGGTTCCTCACTTTCACCCCCAAATTCCCCCCCAATTTCAACACTCCCACTAAACCCACCAGCCATGGGGCCAAAGGAATGGCTGCGGCGACTCCATCAGCAACAGCGAGAAGCTTTGGGTTCCAGAATTTGATGGAGACTTTCACAGTTGATGTGCAGAGAGCAGAGGGCAGGCCATTGAATGTGCCACTGATTGCTCCTTTTACAATTGCAAGTTCTAGGCTTGAAAGGGTGGAAAATGTGGCTATCAGGATTGAGCTGAGTAATGGGTGTGTTGGGTGGGGTGAGGCTCCAGTTCTGCCATTTGTGACGGCAGAGGATCAGCCCACGGCGCTGGGCAAGGCGGCGGAGGCGTGTGAGTTCTTAAAGAGGAGTGACGGGAGGACTTTGGGCGTAGCGCTGGCTGAGATTGGTGGGATTCTTCCTGGTCATGAATTTGCTTCTGTGAGTCATTTTCAGAATTTAGTTTACGATCCTTTTAAAAAAGTCTGTTCTTGGTATGCTGGTGCTACATCGGTTTGTTGGAACTGAGCAATTTTAATGCTACAGAAAGTTGTGATTTTCCGGAATATTATTCTACTTTAGTTTAATGTGCAAACATGAGTTTCTTAAGCGCAGAATGGTGATGTTCTTTTGAACAATTTGTTTGAGATACTGTTCTTTTAATTGTTTGAGATGAGATAATACTGAGTCCTGTCTGAGTTCCTTTTAGTATATAATGAGGGCCTGTTTCGTTTGGATGGTGACTGATGACTATCATTGTTTTGATGGTGCATAGTCAAACATAATGTGAACTATTACTAAATAAAAACCGAGGGGACAACCAATGAGCCTCTACTGCTTGCATTCCTATGTGTACTTTACACTTAAAATTGTGTTTATCAAGGTAGCGAGTTAGCACAACAGCTTGGTTTCTTTTGTTTTGCTTATTATTGTAGTTGGAGATATTAATCAGTTCTTAAAAAATTATCCTCATGAAAAATTTAAAAGTAAAACATCAAGTATATGGTTTAGAATGAAAGGATTGCGATCAAATTTGGTCTAAGTTTAGATGTTTTTAGAAGATTCTTATACTCTTACCATTTTCCGTTCCTTGGAACATTAAGGAAAAAAACGTTCAATTGACATTACCTTATTCATTAATTTACTCTATGCTAAATGAGAGTGCGGGGATTTGATTGGGATTCCTTTAGGTAACAAACTTCTGTAGACAGTGGCTTAGCAAGTTGAATGTCGGCGTAGAAGAAAGTTAGTCATCACCCATCACTAAGCAATATTGTGCTTATGGTGTTCCTCATATACAGAATTGTTTATGCTTTAGTCTACTTTACATCCCTGCTCACCTCAATTTTCATTACTTTGAAACTTTTAATTGTTTTCCCATTTGGTCCTTCCAAAATCATCAAGAAGCAAACCAATATATAAGTTGATCTCCATGGCAAACAAGAGAGAGTGGAGGCTTCTCCTCCCAATATTGTTCGAACAGTTTATCCTTAATACTTCTTAAGTTTTAATGATTGTTCAGCTAAGGTATGATAGTGATTTTGCAAAAAGAAAGTAAGTTTTGTCAATGCTAAACGTTGTTTAGATAGCAGGTATTATATTGAGCTAGGTAATATAGAAGCATTGTTCTTGCTGGACAATGTGGCACGTGGTGGGACCCACTGAGGTCAGTGGTGTCCAGATGGGACCTGTTTATCAGATGGCTTATGACCTGGGATCCGCTGCAACTGGGTGGCCCAGGCATTGGGCCTAAGGAGTATCGAACGAAAGCCTGGGAGAAAGTAAGCCTGATGACGATAAATTGCACCTTTCCTCGCAGCTTAAGCTGATGGAGAGTCGGCGCTATCCTCCATTACTAATGCTGTGGCGTGAAGCTTCACAAGTCTATTAAGCAAATAATTCACCACCATTCTTGCCTTTTGGAGATCCAGTGTTTGGGTAGGATTTAATCAGTGTTCTTCAGGGTGTGGTTTTTGTGAAGCATTGAGATGACTCATGATGTTAATCTTGTGAAATGATCACTTAATTTCATTTATTAAGGCTACAGTTTGATTTGTTGTAATTGGGTTTTGTTTATGTTATCATAGTCTTAATTAGCTGTGTACTTCCCGCAAAAACCTTGTTTGATGTTCGAGCTACATAAGCATGCCATGGTAAATTCAGGAAGTTTGTTCCATTGACCGAGTACATCACTGCATTTTCTGTTGAACAGCAATAGTGGTGTGCAGGCATGTTTCTCTAGATTCTTGTATATATCGAGTTGGACAGATTATGAACAATAAGCCTCGTATGAGTAGAACTGAAACTTTTATGAAACATATAAAGACATTATAAGAAGGAACATATTGAGAAGCTCATTTCTTATGCATATGTTTACTTCTGATTGTTATATACCTTCTCAGTTCAGGTTTCAATTTTTTTAAGTTTGAAGGGTTTTGTAGTTCTGAAGTTGTTGTATCTGCTGTTGAAGGTAAGAGCAGGAGTTGAGATGGCATTGATCGATGCAGTTGCTAACAGCATAGACATACCTATATGGAGACTATTCGGTGGAATTTCAGATACAATAACTACTGATATAACAGTTCGGTTCCTCTTAAAACATAGTCTATACTTTCAGTTCTTTTAAAATTGTATAAATTCGTTCTTAACTCCCTCCTGCTCATTAATTTGGTACTGGTTTGAAAGTCGAACATTTTATGGATAATAATCCTATAGCAAATTTACCCATGCAGTACTTATAGGATAGATAAAGTAATCATAGTTCATTTTATTCTTCAGTCTTGATATAGCAGATCATGTACTTTTGTTGTCCAACCCTAGGAGTTGTACCAAATGAGGGAGTATTTTTTAGCTTGCTCATTTAATTCTTTAAGCATCATTGAGCAGTGAGCCGAAGGATGAGGAGCTCCCCCTCTGACTTTGATTATTCCGAATATTTGAATATCGGGTTAAAAAAATTGAGAAGAGCAAAGTTAAGAGTTAAAGTACGAAAAGGATGGAGTACTAAAGCTCTTCCCCATACTTCTTAATCCCTGGCTCTCTCTATGTGTAGATTCCAATTGTTTCCTCTGCTGAAGCTGCTGAGCTGGCTTCAAAGTATCGTAAACAAGGATTCAAGACTTTGAAGCTTAAGGTCGGCAAGAATCTAACTGCAGACATTGAGGTGCTTCAATCCATACGCATGGCTCACCCTGATTGCTTATTCATCTTAGATGCTAATGAAGGTTACAGCTGCGCGGAAGCTATTCAAGTTCTTGAAAAATTACATGGTAAATCAATTTATTGGCGACCTCATGCATCAAGTAGTTACGAATGAATTGGAAATTGATAGTAATGGATAGCCCCAAGATAAAGTAGAGCTTTGTCGTGCATGTTTTGTGTACCTTAATCCACTTCACTATATTGAGCATCTCTTTCTTGGTCATCATCCCCCCCCCCCCCCCCCCACCCTACCCTTCTTCCCCCTCCCCTCTTTCCAAGCAGAAATGGGGGTGACTCCAGTACTTTTTGAGCAACCAGTTCACAGAGATGATTGGGAAGGTCTTGGTCATGTTACTCACGTTGCAAAACACAATTATGGTGTCTCTGTTGCTGCTGATGAAAGCTGTCGGTGTTTAGAGGATGTTAAAAAAATAGTGAAGGGAGATCTTGCAGATGTCATCAACATTAAACTATGCAAAGTAGGGGTCATAGGGGCTCTTGAAATTATTAGGGTGGCAAGAGCATCAGGATTAAATCTGATGATTGGTGGTATGGTCGAGACTAGACTGGCCATGGGCTTTGCTGGTCATCTTGCCGCTGGCCTTGGGTTTTTCAAGTAAGCATTTGTCATTTCAGGATGAATGACACGTATAATCTTGTTTGTTAGATGTTATTTTCATAGTCAATTGTCTTCCACGCCATAAGTTTAGCGTTTTGAGTGTATTCTTCTAGGAAGAAGGGCTTTTATCCCTTTGAAATATATCCTTTATCTACTTCACTTTCCATGTCTGGGCAAGATTTAGTAATCTGTGCGGTAAATTCCCAAACAGATTTGTTGACCTAGATACACCACTTCTATTGTCGGAAGATCCAGTTCTTGAGGGTTATGAAGGTAATATCACACTTCAACAATGTTAATTGTCATGTTTGGTTTTGTGTGGTATTTGTTCAACTGTGCAGTACTTTGCTAAGCATTGCTGTTAAGAGTTCTCTCTTCTGCAAATTAAGCACTATTGACGCTTTCTTTGTCAAGTTTTGGGTCCCACTTACAGGTTCACAAATGCTAGAGGCCATGGTGGTTTCCTTCATTGGGAAAATATTGCCTGGTAAGTTATGTTTTTGGATGTTTTATAGAGCTCTGATCTAATTGGTCAAACCTTAAGGTGACTTATCTTTTTAAAGTACGTTATAAATCCACAAACACAAGCAGATACATAATTTGACGTAACGTGCCAAAGCAGATACATAATTTGACGTAACGTGCCATTCCAAACCCACGATGATTGGTCTGTTTGGGAGTGCTTTCTGAAACTCTTAAGGCCTTCCAAAAAGCATTTTCCAAGCTTGGGACTGCTAAGAAGAGATGTTTTGGTTGAAAATTTCCTAATTAAAGAGAGGTGAGAAGTAAATGTAAGTCCAGAAGTAACTCCCAGGTACTTCTTAGGCCTTCCAGGTATGTACTTGGCCTTTCAGGTATGTACTTAGAAGGCCTCCCTTGAAACCCTCCGAACACTCCACGAAAATCCTGCCCCCTTTACAAAACCAAACTGGTAAAGCCACCCATGGTCACTGTCTGGTTGTATTCTCTCTGTTATATCTGCTATGCATCCCATTCCCGGGCATCTATCTTAGTCTCGAGGCTGTACATCCTTTCACCATGTTTGATTTTATGAGAAACAAAACATTCAAAACTGCTTTCTGTGATCAATCTCATCCCTTTTGGTGGTCGTGGTTTAGTCAGGCTTGCTGTTGTGGCCCCCAACAATGCTAGAACCTCTATAGTGAGCCTTGGCAATATGGAAGAAAACTGAGGCTCAACAAAAACGATCCCTTCGCTGTGTGGTGTGTTTGCGTGCCTGTGCACGAGGATCAACTTCCATGGCTAGCCAGTATCTCTAACAAGAAAATTGCACTACTTGGATGAGTAAGAAAGGACCAAAACGAAGGAAAAAATTAATTCATCCAAAAGAAGATAGATAGATTTCTGCGGAAACATTGATAGTGCAAACCTTTTTGTGTTGCAAGTATCCATAAAGGATCCAACATGTTACATTCCCTGCAATTTTGTGACCATTGACAGTTTTGGAGAAAACTGATACAAGAATGTACACTGGGAGGAATTGCAGAATATAGGACCTTGATGAATGCCCCATGAAACCTCACTTGATCGGTCAGCCAGGCATACTACAGACAAGATAGGTCAGTCAGAACTTAGAAGAAGATGCCCCCCAATTATATTTATGAACTACCATGGTAAACAGAAAGGTATGAGCTTAACTCAAATTAACAAGTGGTTCTTGCATTTAGCAACCCCGTTCTTAGCTAGAGTATCTGGACAACTAAATTGATTTACAGTATGCAGTGGGATAATATTGAACAATAGTGCAAGGTCTTTTCATGGTAGTGACGCATTTTTGAAACAAGTTGCAACAGTCAAGAACCTAAATTTGTTATGCAGCTGATAGACCCAACAGTGTTGACCATTAGTAAAAGTGGGCAGCTCCTTTTAAATCATCTACAGCATTAACACGGAAACAGTGCTTGTCTTGCAGGCCCTCTGAAAGTGGCCTCAGACCTCAAGATGATTTAATGAGGCAGCAGTTCTTAGTTATTAACTTAGCTGCACAAAGAAGGGGCGGGATTGGGGGTGGGGAGCGTGAACACCTGGAATAATCTAAGGATGGGAGTGGCTTAAATAAATAAATGCGTAAAGAGTATTACCATTTGTTTAATATATCTTACTCTGAATTATGGTGTACAAACTTTTTTCATTGAAAATACCATAAGCAACTGTGAATAACTTTGTAGTTGTCACATCAAGTGGCTACTAGCTTCTTGCCTTTGAAAGGTAAAAGTAGTTCTGTTGCTGTTCACTTCTCGAAACACTTCTAAGCGGCACAACTCCCATCTAATAGGGTTACTCTAAGTTGGGTAAATAGATAAAAGACTCTTAAAGATGTGTTACTAATTCAAAAGTAGCTCCAAAAATAACTAAATTACGAAAGTAACCTAAAAGGCTAAAACCTAACAATAATTAAATTACATATTTTTTGGGGTCTTACATCCTCCCCTACTTATAAAATTTTTGTCCTCAAAATTTACGTACCTCAAGTCATCGAATAGGAATGAATACTTCTTTCTCATAGACTGCTTGAGTTCCCACGTGGCCTCCTCCACAGCGTGGTTCCTCTAAATCACTTTCACCAAAGGTATAGTCTATGCAAAATCTAATCTCGCTTGCCCAAAATCTCGATAGGCTGTTCCTCTACTGAAAGGTCCTCACGAATAAGTGAAGGCTCATACTCCACAATATGGGATGGGTCGTGCACATACTTCCTCCAAATAGACACATGAAAGACATTATGCACACGAGACATATCTGATGGCAAGCAACGAGATAGGCAACAGGGCCAACTCTATCTAAAACCTCATAAGGTCCAACATATCTAAGACTCAACTTTCCCTTTCTTCCAAACCTCATCAAGCCCTTCCCCGGTGAAACTTGCAAGAAGACATAATCACCAACCTCGAACTCTAAATCACGACGATGATTGTTGGGATAGTTTCTCTGGCGACTGCGATGCACGTATACAATCTCTAATTAACTATATCTTGTTTGAAGTATCTTGGACAATCTCGGGTCCCAATAAGCTTCGCTCACCAACCTCGTACCAACATGTAGGTGATCGACATCTACGCCCATATAAAGCCTCGAATGGAGCCATCTCAATACTTTCCTGATAGCTATTATTTTAGGCAAATTCAATTAACGCCAAATGCTCATTCCAATTACCGTGAAGATCTAACGAACAAGCACGTAACATATCCTCCGGGGTTTGAATAATACGCTCACACTGACCATCTGTCTGTGTGCTGACTAGTGCCTAAGGCCTGTGTGCAGACCAGTCCAAAAACGAGATGTGAAATGTGGGTCTCTGTCAGATACAATTGATATTGGCATCCCGTGTAGCCTAATTATCTCCTGAATATATAGCCCCCTGAATACATGGCTTAGCCAACTCTCAGTGGTATAGTTGGCACAAACAACAAGGAAGTATGTGGATTTGGTCAAACGATTATCAATAACCCAAGCTGCATCATGCTTACATGAGATCTACAGTAAGCCAACTATAAAGTCCATGGTCACATGCTCCCACTTCCACTGAGGAACCTCTAGTGACTGTAACTTGCCTGCAGGTAACTGATGCTCGGCCTCAACCCGCTAACTAATTATACACCTCGATACGAAATTTGCTATCTCCCTCTTCATACCACTCCGCCAAAAGTTCTCACGAAGATCTCTATACATCTTAGTATTAGTACTACCAGGATGTAGAACAAAACGTGAACCGTGAGTTGACATCAATAACTCTGCCCTCATTTCTGAAACAGTTGGGACACATAACCTTGATCCCATCCTCTAGGTACCATCATCCTTGAGATGAAATTTAGGTCGCTTACCAACCTTCACATCCACCACGATACTAAGTCTGGGTCACTCATTTGAGAAGACTTGATTCTCCCAATAATGGAAGGCTCAACCTGCAAAGATGCCAACTGTCCGTTTGAACCACAATTCGGATCTCTAACTCCAAACTCTGTAACGCTGCTAACAACTGCGGCTGCCGAGTATCAAGGCTGTTAAGTTACCCGAACTCTTTCTACTTAATGCGTCGGCTACCACATGAGCCTTACCTGGATGATAATGGATCTTGAAATCAGAATTGTTCAGTAATTCGAGCCAACGTCGCTGCCTCGTATTAAGCTCCTTCTGTGCAAATAGATATTAAGGCTCTTGTGATCCGTATAGATTTCACACGTTTCATCATAAAGATAATTCCTCCAAGTCTTAAGTGCAAACACAACTACAGCCAACTCTAAGTCACGAGTAAGGTAGTTCCTGTCATAAATTTTCAACTGGCGTGCGTGACGCATAGGCAATAACCTTCTCATGTTGCATAAGAACACAATCTAACCCCTTCAAAGAGGCATCACTATGAACGAAACCACTTGATCCAGAAGGTAGTGCGAGAACTGGTGCTGAAACCAATCGGTTCTTCCACTCCTGACAACTATTCTCACAGGCCTCTGGCCAATTAAACTTAACTCCTTTTTGAGTCAACTGAGTCAAAGGGCTAGGAATGATTGAGAAGCCCTCTACAAAACGACGGTAATACCCAGCTAGTCCCAGAAAGTGACGAACCTTCGTCATAGAAGTCGGCTTACTCTAATTCACCATGGCCTCTATTTTCGATGAATCTACAGAAATTCCATCCCTTGTCAGTACGTGACCCAAAAAAGGTACTTGCTCTAGC
Organism: Escallonia herrerae; assembly: GCA_033070095.1. Taxonomy (NCBI): domain Eukaryota; kingdom Viridiplantae; phylum Streptophyta; class Magnoliopsida; order Escalloniales; family Escalloniaceae; genus Escallonia; species Escallonia herrerae. The sequence continues at coordinate 97,473 of JAVXUP010000899.1, forward strand.
CAAAATTCACACTTCCTGAATTTTGCATAGAGCTTCTAATCTCTTAATATCTATAAAACTTGTCTCAAATGTTGCTCATGTTCTTCATAACTTCTTGAATAGATAAGAATATCATCAATAAAAACAATCACGAACTGATCAAGGAATCCCTTGAACACCCTATTCATCAAATCCGTAAACGTTGCAGGGTCATTAGTTGAACCAAATGGCATAACAAGAAACTCATAACGTCCATGCCTCGTCCTAAAAGCAGTTTTATGGATATCCTCTTTCTTGATCTTTAGCTGGTTGTAACCAGATCTGGGATCAATCTTCGAAAAGAATTGGGCTCCCTGCAACTGATCAAATAAGTATCCTTGGTAAAGGATACTTATTCCTCACAGTTATGCGATTTAATTCCCTGTAATCAATACACATTCTCATAGACCCGTCCTTCTTGAAAAATAACACATATGCACCCCAAGGAGAAACATTTGGACCAATAAAACCCCTATCTAACAAATCTTGAAGCTGAACCTTAAGCTCTTTTAGCTCCGCTGAAGCCATACGATACAGGGCCTTAAAAAATAGGAGCTGCCTCTGGAATAAGATCGATATAGAGTTCTATCTCTCTATCTGGAGGAAGCCCTAGAAGATCTTTAGGAAAAACATTTACAAATCCCTTAACGACAGAAATACTACTCAAATCCCCACTGGACGAACGCGTATCATAAGCATGGCCTCATGGGCTAAGAACCCCATGCAACCCTTCATAAGAAGCCTTCTAGCCGTTAGCGCTGAAATCGTGCAAGGAGGTGCAACAGGTCTAGAACTTTGATATACGAACTCAGGTAAACTCGGAATGCAAAATACTACTTGTTTTAAGTAGCAATCAACTCTAGCATGATAGGCAGCCAACCAGTCTGTGCCCAAAATCACATCGAAATCATGCATCCCTAGCGGTATAAGGTCTGCATGTAGATCCCTATGACCAACTCGCACATTACAAGATTTATATCTATAATCTGAGGAGGCATCAACAGAAACTCCAACTGAAGTATTAACAGAAATCCCACTACCTAGGGATTGTAATTCAGTACCAAGCTGACGAGCAAAAGATGTAGAGACATACGAAAACGTTGAACCAAGATCAATCGAACAATAGGCTCTAGATGAACATATGCAAAATGTACCTGTCAGTACATCGTTAGATGCAGTGGCATCCTTCTCTGTCAAGGCATAAGCTCGAGCCCGAGTAGTTGTCGCCTGATTAGTTCCCGGCAACCAGTTCTGCCATCCCCTACCTTGAATTTATTGGGGCTTGAGCGGCCGTGGGCAATCTTGGATCCTGTGTTCTTGCTGCTGGCAGTTAAAGCATGCATCACTCTCCCAATGACAAACACCACTATGGTTCTTCCCACAAGTTGTGCAAACTACTATTGGCTTATGAGTATTCAGAACAGGTTCCTTGATAGCCAAGTTGTTGTTCCACCTCTTAGGCTGTTGAACCACATCCTTGCCTTTGGACCTACTCTCTTCTCATCCTCTTTTCTGCCTCTGATCTCTATATGCGTCTGGCTCCGATATCTTTCTCCACCCTCTGAGCCTTATCTAAGACGTGGCCATACGTGTCTAAAGTCACAGCTGTCAAGAACTTTCAGATGCCATACTTTAGTCCATTCTTAAACCGTGTTGCACTTCTCTCCTTGGTATCTATAACATGTGTTGCAAACCTCGACAACCTGGCAAATCTGGCCTCATAGTCCTTGACAGTTTCATCCTCTCGTGTTCCAGTTTCAAAAATTCCTTTACCATATCATCTTTCGCGTTTCTAGGGAAATATTTGTCAAGAAATATATTCTGGAAACGATCCCAAGTTAAGGCCTGCTCCTCCTCTACAGTTAGAGTTCTCTCGACCATTTTCCACCACTAGTCAACCTCATTCTCTAATTGGTACACCGTGAGGTCCACTTTTTGACGATCGGTGAAATTCAAAAGTTTAAACCTTTTCTCTAACTTGCTCAACCAAGCCTCAACATCCTCTAGCTTGTCTGCACCAACAAACGTGGGGCAATTCAGGAGGTTAAATGCCTTAATCGTATCGGCCGTCGACCGGGCTGGAGGGGCGTTTGCTCCTGGGTTACCCTCGGCAACATCATTACCAATGGCAACATTACCCCTGCAACCGCCTCTAGTTCCACCTCTAGCTGGACACTGCGACAAAGTTCCTGAGATAGAGAAGAACTTATAAGATCACAACTTAGCGAAGAAGTTATAAGATCACAACTTACTATGTAAATGCTCTAAAGAGAAGTACTACTAAAACTAGACTGCTCAGAACTATATCTCAAACATCATAAAATTCATCACAAATCATTGAAAGCTTAGGTCTAAAGATTCTACAAAATCTTAAATCTATGCTTTGATACCAAATCCATCACGCCCCTCGAGCCGGAGGCGAACTTTCACATACTATTTCAAAGTATTCTTGCTTACGAAAAATATATACTCAACGTATTTTACAAGAAACATAAACTCAAAAGAGATAATCAGAGCTCCAAAACATATCCAAAATCAAATCAGTTACATTAACCATCAAATTCTTTGATAACAAATAACTATTTCCCAACCATTTGAAGTTCTCAAAAGCCACTAAATCAAAAGCTGTTACAAAGTCCTTATTCCAAAGCCACTAAGAGTGTGTTTGGATGAAGAATTTCAAAGTAACTTGAATTTCAAAATCCATTTGTTTTAAAATCACTGATTTACAAATTTATGGAATTGCAAATCTAGTATTTAGATGATTTTGTAGAAACAAGCATTTTATATGTAGATTTACATTTAAAAATTTGAACTTATATAATTTGATGGTGAAAGGGTACAAACTAATGAGAAACAATTTCCTTTTTTTAGTGGAAGAAGGTAGCTAAAATTATGGAGGCAAAAAAGAGTCACTTTCTTCCTATATTTGTGGAAAAGATTTGCCAAATAACTAGTCTGGACTAGTTATTTCTACAAAGGATTTTAGCACACCAAATCCCCTTTTCAAATCCCTCCTAGAAATTGGGAAATCCATCTCATCATAACCCAAACAAGGAATTTAGTGTGATGTACTTTCAAATCCTCTATAAAAGTGAAATCCCCACTTCAATGACCTCATTCAAACACACTCTAAGAGTTATCAATTAAAGTACACTCCAAGCTTAGGCATAATGGTATTAACTCCTCTACGTCGTCTCAGCTTAATTACCTGAAATGGTAGTAAGGGGGTGGGGTAGGGGGGGGGGGAAGCCCAGCAGAGATCAAACACACACACCCATGGAATACAACGCATGTATCCAATAATATATAGTTAAGTCCAAATGAAGCATATGAAAATGATAGTGCGAAGACGATAGATAGTCTTAGCACGACAAATAATCTCATTTCGAGATATCCAACCCATCAAAGATCAAATCAAAGTCAAAGTCAAATGTATGCATTTGAATAATTGAACTAAGAATCAAAAACAATTAAAGCACGTTAACCTAAGCACGTAAAGGTTTTAAGTTCAAAGTTTGCATACCGGTAGCAATTGCCATATCATGTCATGGCATCACGTTAACGTAAGCACGTGAAGGTTCTAAATATTAGTTCAATGCAAAGGGTTAAAATGACCTCAAAGTATCACAAAAGCATGTGAGCCACAAAAGCATCAAAACGTTGTATTTCAAATAGGATAGCTTAACGCTTTTAGAAAATACTCGAATCAAAGAGGACAAAAATGCGAATTCGATGAGATATAAATCGCTTCAATCCGACTTCACATGAGCCCGAAATCATCAAAAGGAGTTACGGGCACATAAAATAAACAAGGAATCTTTAGTCTTCACATGTGGCCCACCAAGGCTGCAAAGACCTTACAATGATTAGAATCAATGTGTGTGCCTGGTGCATGGAAGAGAGGGTACTACTAGGTGCCTGGTTTGTGGAGGATAAAGTATGACATGATAAATTAAAGCTGCACAAGATGAACCAAATCACTGTCAAGTGCGAACACATACAAAACATACGTATATAAACGGCTGTCAAATTGAATGTCAGAGTCTCACTATTAGTGATACAATTTAATAGAAAGGAAGGTACAAATCGGAGAGAATTATCAAGAACAGTGTGTATGCAATCCATAATTTAGGCAGAAGTTGATAGTTTCAAATCAATAACGTTAAGGTGTTGTTGATTCATCAATAATCTGACTAGCGAAGCAATTTTACACAAAATAAGAGGCAGATGTAGTAAGTGAAATCCTTACCTCAAATCTATGCAAAAATCTTCACCAAATTGCACAAGTTTCCGAAAATCTGAAAACCTAAATATTTCAACTAGCCTACTTACGTTAAAATCTTAACAAGCACAATTCTTATGTGAACTACTTCATCCCTATAATCAAAAGTGGGTTCAAGAGCACTCACCAATTGTGCATAGAAAATTGCAATACTTTAAAAACCCTAGTTTTCCCCTTCTATTTTTCTGTAAGCCAAAACTGAATATGTCGATAAATAGATTTGGTTGTAAGTTGGGTAAATAAATAAAAGACCCTTAAAGATGTGTTACTAATTCAAAAGTAACCCCAAAAATAACTAAACCACAAAAGTAACCTAAAACATAACAATAATTTAATTACATATTATTTGGGGTCTTACACACAGAGAGAGAGAGAGAGAGTACTTGTCACATCAAGTGGCTACCGGCTAATTGCAAGTTTTGCTGCTATTGTTCACTTTCTGAGACATTTCTAGGCGGCAGATCTCCCGTCTAATACAGAGGGGAGAGAGAGAGAGCGAACGAGAGAGTGCATTGATTGACATGCGTTGTTCTCTAGATGAGGGTAGTTTTAAGGACTTGAGGGAAGAGGGAAATAAGGAATTGAATCGAGAAGAGCTTGATTTTCAGGTATTCTGCCGCTTGTTGCATGCATCTCTGTCCGGCTGATGGGATGAAGTCCCTGTTAGCGTGGGACGCAATTCCATGGAGCTCCTAACACTGGATTGCAAAAGCGAGTTTTGAGTGAGAAGCGTCACCATATGGGGAGTTTCTTAGTACTAAGGTTATTACTACTTGTATAAAAGCTTGTAGACGCTTCGACGTCTCACTAGCTTCGGATCATTCAGTTGTGTTTTTACAATAGATGCCATGATATGGAATCCTAACCTCCTGAAAAGGTGTTGACATGACGAACTTGCTTTGGTGAGATGTTTACTCAGGTTTAATGCATTTCTAACAACATAGCCTGTTATGTGCTCAAGCATGGAAGATCTTCTAATCCTTTCTCATCTGGATATAAAGTGTGTAACGAATCAATTACCATAGTTGCATCCGTTGCTTTAGCTAATACTCCCTCCGTTCGCAATTAATTAATCATATTTCCTTTTTGGGCTGTCCCAAAAAAGTCGATCACTTCCAAAATTCAGAAAGATTCCGTATGTGTTTCTCCATGTTTACCCTTCTTACACCTTTTTATGTTATTTTATTTCTCTGTCCACATTTAGTCCTCCACCCCATGTTTCTCTCTCCTAGCCCACTTTCTTCCCTCCCTCTCTTTCTTTCTCTCTTCGGGTAGAATGGGAAACTCATAAAATAAGACTTCTATCCTAAGTAAGCGTGCAAGTCCGGCAGTTGTAAGCTACTTGCGGGATTGAGAGACTCTTTAACTTGTCAAAATATCTTTATGGTCTTAGATGAAAACAAATGTCATGGAAGTGTTGGGTTTGCAATGGTAGTTGATTGTGATTGTAGGTTGGTAGTGGGGATGACAAAGTAAATGGTTGGTTTGGGTATAGATCGTAACGACGATGGAGGGCTTGGCAGTAGGGTGGTAGCGATGGAAGGTTTTGCAGTTTGGGGCGACGACAATGAAGGATGTGGATGTAAGGGTTGGTTGCATGGAGCTACGGGAGAGGTGGTCGGGTAGGGGGCAGTGTAACATCCCGGAATTTTTCCGAAACGTTAAACAATCGATGGATCATTCACTCAATCATTTGATTACCTCAATTCGATAAGAAACCCCGATGTGTATCAGAGCTTCACAATAACTCAAACTCTCAATTACATTGTTCTTAAATAAAACACTAAAATTTAAATACCCGGGAAACTAAGTTCAACATTATTTCCCTCGCAGGGGCTTAACTAAAAGAAATAATAACATTTCCAGTCAACTTTTTATTCAGGCTCTAATCACTCCAAATATCCTATTGTTGATGATCACCTGTGGAAAGGAAGTCAAAGGAGAGTGAGCTTTTGAGAGTCCAGTATGGTCGATCAAAGATTTAAAAACACAAAACGATTCGGACGATCATTACATTTACAGTTAAGTGATAATTTTTAAATTGATTTTTTGAATTAAACCAATGCATTTCAATATAAACATAGGAACGAGTATCAACTCAATCCCTTAAATCAATAATCATTCCAAAACACTTCAGTTGCATTAAAATAGAAACAAGAAACATTGAACATGAGTAGTACACTAGAGTTAAGACACCCCGACAGTGCTCGATACGTTTTACATATGCATATGTACACTGACTAGTCCATTTAAGTACTAGTTTTATCCAACTAACAGACTATCTTTACAACGCCAACAATACGCACCATCCTTATAACTCCCTGGATTTACTAAGTCATGTCAACATTTAGAAAAATAAATACAATTGAAAATGTTTTACTAGAATTGATTCAATAAACAGATGAGAATAAAAAGAGATAAGTACAACTCAAAATGTTTTACGATGATCGAATCAATAAACATATGAGAATGAAACAGGAATTCCAAATAATCCCTATACGACTCAAATTAGGGTTTTATGGGCAATTCGACAACATCTTTATATCAATCATAAAAAAGCAACATCCAATATAGGTTGTAAAACTGTTGTTATAAGCATTTTAGAATAATGAAATAGGGTTCGGATAGAATTCCTTATGTCGATCCAAGCTATGCAATGCTATGCAGCCTCGATCAAAATTTTCTGAATAAACCTAGATTGACAATCTATTTGTTAGAACACAATCTATGCTACTATACTATAAACTTAATATCAACTAGCCACAACATGCTCATTCCTAACTCCGAAATCCCGCAACTCAAAGTGGGTCCCGCGCACGACCAACTTAACTGAAAACCCTGTGTACTCCTTAACATGTAACGACACTTTAAAATTCATAATAAATTACAATAAAACACTTTTATAGCTTAAAACATTAATAAAAGTCAAAATATGAATTGTCTGTATTTTTGAATATTTTTGAATTAAAATAATTTCTTTAAATGCAAATAAAAATCCATAGCTAGCCATAATTGTTTCTAGGTGAAAATAAAGTCCCATAGTTTTTTTTTTGTAACAGCTTTAGAGTACTTATAAAAATATCAAAATTTAAACGGCATCAAAACTATTTTTAAAATTTTCATTTTGCTAAAATCAATGCGGTACAGAAATGATAACAAATCAACTCTAAAAATCACCAAACTTAAGCTGGGACTTATTTATACCATAAAAACATTACTCAAATTTTCTCAAAACATTTTCATGAGTTTAAAGGCTCCAAAAGGATTTTACAAATCTGAAATCACAGAAAATACTAAAAATACATATGTTTTAAGAAAATTACAAAATTTCACTAGAAATTCTAATATAGTCTAAGGTATTATACTCTAAAATTTCATGTGCTAACGATAACCGTGCGCTAGCGTATGCACGTGCCAAACTTAACGTCTACCCGCTACCCGCTACCCGATCCGTATATTCCTTCTTCCTCTACTTCCGCTCTCTCTGCGCACAGAATTCTTTTCCTCAATAACTCACACATGCACACAGTAAAACACACACATGAACACAGCACACTACACCTCATAAAGCCACTCACTCACGCGCGCGCGCGCTCACACACACATCATTTACACACACTGCTCACAGATTACACACACATGAAGCATCTGGAAACCAAAACAACTAGGGGTTGTATACGGGATAATCCTAGCCCTATCTTTTGGTGATGTATATAGGAATGTGCCATTGCAAGCATGCATGCATATGGTTCCTGATAATGCATGAAAAAAATGGTTCACGGTGGCCTGCACAATGGCATGCAAGGTTGGAAAGAAAAAAAAAGGCATACTTAATGGTTGTTGGGTTCACAGGTTTGGGGTTTATGGCAATTCACTGCAAACTATGAACACCGGAAACGTGTGGAGACCAAATCATACATAAATGGATGGGGATATCTTGGTCTACTGTCAGAAAAGCACACAATACAAACACACACACAAATTTGTATACACACACATACACACAGCACTCACACACACACACCATTTTTCGCTCGCACTCACACACCAAAGACACAGCAAACACTCACGCATACAATACACAGACACTCACACACATGCAATACAGGGCTGCACAGCAGCCTACACATGCACACACCACGCATACACTTACAACAACACACAATACAAACATACCCACGCTGTTCAGGCCCTCTTAAACACATACACTACTTCCCTCCATCTTCTCTCTCACACAACACTCACGCACAGAACACACAACGCACCATCTCATGGCTGAAATTTCAGCCCTTCACCACCCCCCCCACACACACACACAGTTAAACACAGTAAATTTTCACGGCCCATTTTTTTCTCTTACACGGGATTCCCATGTGCCCAAGCTTCTCTCTTCCTCTCTGTAGCCATGGCTGCCATGACCACAAACCCACAAGTGCAAAACAGCCCCTTCTCACAGCCGTTCACCGAAAACCGCAAAGTGCTAGACCGTTTCACCCAAAACCCATTTAGTCGCATATGTGCTTACATATGTATATCCGCTACGCACACCCAATATGTATAAACACACATATATGGGGTTGCCCTTACATCCATTACCAACGACGCACAACCCTTCCCACCTCCCTAAACCATTGAATAAATTTAGCGTAAAGGTTAGAAGACTTGCCGGAAAAGATCTCGCCGGAAGACCCTTCTTCACAGCCGTGCTCTCTCTCTATTCTCTCTCAATCGTTTTTCAGAAGTAAACTTATGTGGGGGACGGCTGCTCTCTCATAAAAGGGTATAAATATAAAAATCTAAATGGGCAAATTACCAAAACCCCCCTAGACATTAGGAAATTTTCAAAATTCATCCAAAACTTCTTATTACTAGGGAAAAAACCCAATAACTATCTATGATAAATTAATGCACTAGAATAATTTAATGGGTTGTTACCTAAACCCCATTTCGCTAACCGTCGCTAAAAGTTAGTAACAACTGCATTGATGCTGTTAAAAAAATTAATTTCGTCGCTAAAATTTTTAATTTGACCCGTTAAAACTAGATTCGGATTCGGGGTGTTACAGGCAGCGTAGGGTCTATTCAGTTTTGTGTTTTTATTTTACTAATAAATGCTCTTAAGGTGAGATACTCGTAAGTAATTGTATTAAAGTTAGGATTTTGGTGTCATTCAAATTTTACCCTCCCAAAGTCTCACCTGAACAACACATAATTTTAATTTGGGCCTAATTGCACAATTTGTGAAAATTAAGGGGCCCGAGTGGTTGATTTTAACCACATGGTTTTACGTCCCAAAATTTGCGAACCCTAGGAAATTTATTGCAATTTAGCCTACTAATAGTACCAAAAACAACTAGGACCAAAATATATTGTATTCCAGAAGTAACTTCTACAAATAGCTGTTACAACCAAAATATATAATAACAATAGTCGTTTCTCACCTTTTCGATTACTTCTCAAGTGGAAATTGTCCATATCACAATTTCCACCGGAAATGTCGAATAATAGGATGAGTTGCGAATTTTACAATAAGATCCAACCAGCTTACCTAGCCGGACTAATGATGTTTTCAAATGATCTAACTCGGAAAAGCAACATTTCGCAGGAGTAATATTTGTTCAAATCTCACTTTCTCAGAATGAACACAGTTCAACCCAACACCCCTTTACGACTATGATGATATTCTCAGATTATGACAAGCCTAAAATCACATACTTTTATCAGGTCTAAAACCAGTTCAGAAACTGTCCAAAATCCCACCCCTAAAAGAGGGTCCAGAAAATAGTCTGAGGGCTTGAAAAATGCACTTCGACTTTTCTCATTTCCACGTTGAAACAAAAATATCACATCTCTTACCAAAAGTAGTATTTGACAATCCAATCTCAATCTCACAGGCCAAAATAGTCAGAAGCTCGAAATGTGTTTTCGCATAAAAGCAAGGCATAAACAAACACAGAGGCCATATTTTTTACAAAGACACTTATCCCTTACAAATACACGTGAACGATAGTGCTATTTTTTCCCTTGATTCCTTGTCTCACGCGAGTAGTGCTAAGCACTTTATTTTCCGAACTCTCTCACACAATTATTTTCAAGGCTGAAGCCTTGTGCGTCTCTTCTCTCCGACTTCTTTTACAAACCTAACTAACAGCGCACAACCTTCCCATTTTCTACGTTTTACACTGCTTTCCTATTATTTCATAAACTTATCTAGCCTATTACCTTAGCATTAGGTATTCTTAGTGTAAAATGTGCTGGTACCTGTCATAGCATATAACCAACTAAATGACATGGCATCCCACCATTTCCATTGCATATATTTTACAAGATTTTGTAAATCATTGCATTCCCTTAGGTGTAACGTGCATTAGCCCCACGGACTTATACTCTTAACAACCAATCAGCTAATAAAAGCCCATAACTCTAAAGCTATATAGTCTAGTAGAAACCTAAAATTACCAACGTCACACAAATATATAGTTACAATTACCTTCCTCTGAGTAAAATCTTTGTGACCAAAATAATAAGATGCATTACTAAAGACCACAAGTTACACCTTCGTCATGATGGTCGCTAAAAGTATATGTTGAGGCCTTAGAAAATAGCCCGACTCCCAAACCCAGGTACGGGGTATTACAATAGGGCTCGAAGCAATACCCGAAGAGGCCCAAGCCCAGTCTAGTTATCAAACCACACATTTATAAGTCTTTTATTGGAAACCGACCAAACGTTTCCTTTCAAGGAGGTGTCTAGGCCCGTTTGGAGCCCTTTAAGGATGTTGGATCCCTGTAATGGCTTGGCATGTTCAATTCTCGTTAGGGTTTCGTCCCTCGTTTAGGCATATTTTTCATTTTTCAGCTGGCAAGAAGAAGGTGCCAATTTAATTTTCCATTGCTAGTAGTTTTTGGATCAAGATCCTCTGCTGTACAGCATTTAGCGACAAAATATTGTCATTCAAAGTGTTTTGTCGCTGTTACTAAAATTTATAGTGACAATTTTTTGTCGCTAAAAAACATTTAGCGACATTTTGTGGGTACAACACCTCTGCTGTACAGCAGAGGATCTTGATCCGTAGTTTTAAGATTCCTGGTCTGCGAAGCCGCGCCCAAACTTTACCAGGAGTAACTGTATTCTAGCTGACAGATGAGTTTTTCTAGGTTCCTCCTTAGACCTCCAAGAGAAATTACGTTTGATTTGATCAATTCTTTTGTATGTGCTGGTAGGAAGAGCGGTACTGTGCAAGTTATAATACGCAATGGCTGACGTGAAAGAGTTGATGAGGGTGCATCTTCTTGCTATGGAAAGGATACTGGTTTTCCCTCCCCAATAAGCTTCTTTTCGGTCTTCTCAATGATGAAGTAATAGGTATATCTGTTGATCTGGAGTGAGTTGGGGGAAACCTAAGAAGGCCGAATATGTCGATTTCTGGTTTTTTCTTTGGCATTAGAAGAGAAAAATATGTGGGATTCTCAAGGCTGATGTGTTGAGCCGAGAGGAAGCAAAAGTCTTACAGAATATCTGGAATACTCGAGTTAGTCGCATGGTCGACTTGTTTAAACTGGACAAGGTTATTCATAGAGAAGCAATGGAATATTATAGGGCTATTTCTGCAAGGGACCAATCTTTTTTGCACATCCCCTCTTCGCAGGCCCATCTTTTGGGCTAACACCTCGAGGCACAGAATAGAACATAGGGGGAGATAGGCCGCCTTGCCTTATTCACGGGAAGGATTAAGCCATTGGCTTGGGGATCCATTGTCAAGGATAGTAGCCGCGGAGAAGAGATACATGCCGTTAAAATGTTAACGAGTTTCACAGAATTCGAAAGTGAATGAGTGTTGTGGATAATGTCCAATTCGAGACTTTCACACGCCATTTCAAGATCCAGTTTGATAGCCATGGATGCCTTCTTTGCCTTGCTTTTTCTGATATTATATATTTGCTTCCTACACAATGACTACGTAATCATGTCTTCTAGGGTATTGTCGGTTTCAAGCATTTCAACTATCATTTTACGAGGATTGGGTCCCACCTGATTCCAGAACTTCTGAAAGAATGGTGATTGGAAGGGCCCAACGCCTTCATAGGTTTGATGTCCCACAATTCCTTCTTTTCTAGACCAGTAGCATCTCTCGATCTAGAACCACTCTAGTTAGGCTGTAAGCACGATCCCTCTTGCTTGGGGATGCTTCGAAAACAATTGGACTGCTCCTGATCAGTAGTGAAAAGCTTGGTGAAGCGATTGACGAGTAAGTACTCACCGAGTCTCTAAGGGAAGCAATTCTATTCCTTTGTCTTCTAGCTGTGACAGTAGCATGAAAGTAGGTGGTGTTGAGGTCCCCACACAGTAACCGATCAAGCCGCGACTTCATAGCTCATTTCCCATGCTGATTTGGACGTTTTTAAGGAAGGGGGGAGTTGGAGGATGCCTCACTCTTTTGGATACCAGCAAGTCTAGCCAAATCCTTTTCTTTTCCTAGAAAGGGTTACCAAATTCCTCCAAATCCCAGATTTTCGCTAGCAATTTGAAGGCAATCGCAGACTGGGTAAGGGGTTGGTTCGAATCAGCCCAAGCCTTTTTACCTATATTAGGGAAGGTGGGGCTGCTCAGTCACGTGAGCTCGAACAGGAACGGCTGGACCAGGGAGACTCGGTTAATAAGTTTGAACCAAAGCGTGGTGGGGCAATTATCAGAGTAAGTACAAGGAAGGTGGGTTATCTGAGTCTGAAGGAGCAACAGGTTACACCACAGACCGTTATCCAGTCTTTGGTAGATTTTGTTGCTAGCAAACGGCTGTTGGACCAAGTAAAGTTTTTATGACCTGCTTATCTGAGATCAAGGGGATTGCATTGGCTGATATTCTCTTGAAAGCATTGACTCGCTATAGGTTGAAGAATTACCTCAGTTTTTCCGAGCTCAAGAGAATGTCATTTAAATGCCAAGGAGGAGCCAAGGCAAACTTATCGAGGCAGAAGTATTAGTACGATTATCTGGTAAAAATTTGGCGGGTGTTGCAGACACGTTTTTTCTAAGCTTCATTTTATGTATCTCAGGCCCTATTTTAATTATTTGAGTCCAGTTTGGTAGGCCAGTCTAGTTGGTCCAGCCGAGCTAGTCCAGTCAGTTTGGGCTTAATCCAGGTCAGAGTCTCTAGAGTGTCTAGATAGGATAGAGAGTCTGATTGGATTTCTCTTAATTTGGATTTTTGTCTCGATTTCATGAATATCACGTGTATTTGAATTTAAAATGTAGTCTTTTCCTTCTAGAATTGGTTTAAAAGTAAATCAAGAAGGGAAAGAGTACCGACTGCTGGTTTCCGTTAAAGGTCTAAATGTATTGGCCGGTAAGGGTATTTTGGTCTTTTTCAGTCTTATCTTCTGCGCAATAAGGATTGCCAATAGATTTCCTTTTGGAATTCTTCTGCTCTATAGACCTCTACATAAACAGCCCATGCTGTTCCAAAATGGACAGTAAGTTAGAGAGAGAAATCCCCACAAAGGTTGTTATTTTTCTGGGAGAGTCGGTGGTTTAAACTGAGGACTGCATTACTACGAATTTTCTTCTCTTTTCTCAGATCTGAGGTGATAGATTCCAAAAAGTGTTGACATTTGGATCAAAAAAGGTGTAGTTCTCTTGCTAATCTATCTCATTAGATTAGCAAGAAAGAGAGAGGGAGCTAAAAAGTTCCTTATTCTCTATACTTATATGTGTTCATAGTTCGTGCACTGCGTCACATGATGGATAATATGAAGTTGATAGCCCGCCAGTCCGATTCAATTGGTATAATTTTCTACTCCTATGGTTTCCTTTTTGTAGATTAGTTTTGAACAGTTGTAGATTAAGTCCCTTCTCTGCGACCGAGTTTTGGTCTGTGAAGTATAAAAACTAGTTTCTTAAACTTTCTACTAGAAGTTGATTAGGGTTAGACTTCTAAAAAAACTAGAAGAGTTAGTTAGAATCATCTTTCAATTAGAAGAGTTAATCAGATTTCAACTGGAAGAAGTTAATTAGGATTAGACTTATAAAACTGCAGACGAAGATTTAGGTTGCCTCCCCTTAGGGCTGTATATGAACCGAGTTCAAGACAAACAGAGGTATGTTTAAACACCTGTATTTAGTTTCAAGCCATGCTTGTGTTGGTATTCGTGTTCATTGAGGCTTCAAAGTTTTTCTTGAACTTGTTTGGCTTGCAAAACTCGTGTTCTGCTCAAGTTCGTTCTTTTATTTATACGAACCGAACTCGTACTTGAAAACTTATTTTCTTGTTCAAAACTATTACTTCCAAATCAGAACTACACCTTTCTTGTTCCAATTGTCTAACTTATTTTAGGGCTTCAAGGTTCAAACTTAATTTATACTATAATTAAGTCATATGGCTTTTTGGTTTTGAACGCATTATTTTATTATTATTATTATGTTAAATCCAGATAAGCTGTTCATGAACACATTCGTCAACACTTTCGTATGTTCATGCTCGGCTCTTTTAATAAACAAGATGTAATAATTTGTTCATGTTTGGTTCATATAGTACTCAAACGAACCTAAACGAGTTCTTTGGAGACCAAACCACGAGAAGTTCATGAACAGCTCAGTTCATTTAGAGCCCTACCTCCCCTAGGGTCGTGGTTTGATCCAATTATTACGATCGGGTACGTAGGCCACTCGACACCCGTTGTTGAGTTCAAACCAAAACTTATATTAGTTTAGGCTTTGTTTTTGTTTGGAAGAAAAATCATAAAAATCAGATTAAAAAATGATTGGGTGCTTAACACCTGCCCATAGTAGAACTTAGTCTCGAAATAGAAACTCCGGTTTCGCAAGACAATCTAGAGTCAAATTTAGAATTTTCTTATTTTCTCTTGTTAATTATTTAATTTACCGTAAAAATGAGATGCCGACTCGAAAAGCCGAGTCTTTAACGGGTGCACGTCGTCACAGGTATCAAAATCAGGATTAGCATATACAATGCCAAGGAACCAAGTCTGCATTTTGGTGTTTACCTCGACGATCATTGATTACTATGCTGGTGATGGAGATTGTATCAATCTGCACCTCAAAGTCACTCCACAAAACCCATAGTTTCTCACAGACTCAACCGGGTCAATCTTCTCCCAGGAATTAAGATGTAAAGAAGCTCTACTATCAGCAGCTCGCGGACCACTGACTTCGGTTTCAATGAGGATCATGGTGATGGGCCAGTATAATCTGACCAGAACCATGAAGTTCATGTAAAATTTTGGGTGGGTGGCTGCTTTAACATTCTACAATCCATTCCGAGTATGTTTACATCTAGTTGAACCCTTGGCTCTTCGATGGATACAGGCATACCACACAGTCCGTACCCTCCAGCTCATGCCCCATATCGTGTTGAAGTACAGTCGCACAATTTTCACCCCTAAGTCGGGAAAGACACTGCACACTTGTGTTACAGATCCTGGAAGTAGAGTCGTTTAGGGCAAGCCCTCAAGAATTCCTCGTTCCCAAAGGGGCAACTATTTTTGAGTTTGGGGTTAGGTTGGTCTAGTAGAAGGGCTCAGGCTTAGTAAGCTAGCTTATGAAAGCAAGCGCGGTTCTCATTCAGAACTTGTCTCTGTATGGCAGGAAGCTATCAATTCTTCAAAAGGCCAACCGAATGAAGAAGTAGGACATCGCATGTGGGTTCTTGCTGATATTGGTCCTAATCCGGGTGTAAAACCACGAGGGATGGCGCACCATCAGAAGCATTCTATCGCAACGAGGTAGGTACGGGCAATTCATTGGAGCAGGCTCAACATCCGGGTTTTGGGGTAAAGTCTGGCTGAATGCCAGTTCTATGGGTGATTCAACATCAGTCGCCCTTCTAACATCCAATCCTTTTCTATCACAACATTTACCAACACTGATGCCCACTGCCGCGTCCGGGTCCCAAACTGCGAGTCAATGATAAGGATCCCATGCAGACCTCTGCTGAGGTACTTGACTTTCCCCCACTTGGTTTAATTGGTGGTTATTGGGTTTTCACGGTGCTGGTTGCGTTCTGCCAAACAGGTTTATGTCCCTCATGGAGACGGGGTTGAGAGGTCCTTCCATTCTTGGGGTGGGGGGGGGGGGGGTGATTTGTTGTCAAGCTTTTCGATCTTGGGCTTCATGGAATTGGGGGCTTATAGATTACTGGGTACTCCCAACAAAGAAAAGGTGTGCTTTCCAAGAAGGATATGATATCAGTACTCAAAAGCGAAGGTACTTGGGTTCAAGAAAGAAGAAAAGGACTGGTTGGTCTGGTAACCAGGGTTAATCATTTGACACTGTCTGCTAGGGGTAGTAAGCATGAATCTTTAGGGGGTAGCTCAGGGGCGCCGTCTACAGGAGTAGGACGTGGTTGAGTAGTTTTGTGATGAGCGGTTTATGGACAACAGGGTGCAAAAGGGGTTGTTTCTTGGCCGTGGGAATAGCATCAGGTACAGGGGGAGGTAATAGGAGTACAATTAAGCCCCCCCCACCCCACCACCCCAGCCACCCACACACACACACACACACAAGAAGAGGTAGGGCCGTAGAGCCGAACATCACTTATGGCCATAGAATTGTCCACAAGGGTTAGTTACCTTTACCTGAGAGTCGAGCAAGGTTTCCATAGGTTTGGCCCTGTCCACTTTCCGACGGACTGTCTTTCGAGGGGCAACAGCCATCCATTCCCCAAAAGCTTCTAGTGTCATCTATTGAGGAGCATTTTCTGCCACAGAATGGATACAGGGGGTAGTATGTGCTGTTTCTTTTTCTGTATTGGCAGTCGGATCTTTCGTGGTTCCTTTTCTTTGAACTCGGGCAATTTCCAGTCTTATGATCAATCATTCCACAGCTGAATCAGAATGTCACCCCCTCATATAACACTTTTGCTTGTACCTGCCAATTAGCACCGAAGGGACTAAAGGCTTCAGAAGATCGATCCGAATACAGAGACAGGCGAAACGTCCCCTCTCGGTTAACATGGTGCGCGTGTCAATTTTGAGAAGCTTTTCGAGCTTTCCCCCAAATCTTCCAATAGCTCTCAGTCATAGAATTCCTCGGGGGTTCAGGCGAGTGAATCCAAAGGGCAGTAGTGGCCATGTTGGCCTTCCAATTGAAAAACTCGGGTTTCCGGAGGCGGATGGGAAGGTAATACTGATCAATGAATCAAGGCTCCCCCTGGATTACTCTGTTGAAGTCTTCTTCCAGGTTAAATTCACTGTTTAGTGATCTCTTCCCAGGTTAATGACCGACATAATACCAGTAGGTCTCCACAGTTGACGGATTTTGAAGTTGAGAAATTGGTATCCAAGGTTCTTCTTACCTGAAGGTTTGCTAATGAGAACTAACCCAAGGTGATTAGTTTGTCCTCCCTAGAGAGCCATACGGACGAAACGTCAGAATCCAGCTCCTCATCTGAATCCTTATCCAGATGATGATGTGAGATCGGACGGTGCATGTCAATAGAGCACATCTGATGAACTTGGGTGACTTTGTTATTATAGGAAATCCCGATGTTGGGATGAAGGGTTTACACAGCTTTGTGTTAGTACTCTGTGGGAAGATTAGAGGTTATTGCTATCGTTGGCTTTTGAACTTCTCTAAAGGGCATCATCTTCTTCCGTAGATTGCTGTTGCAGGTGGCAAACCATCATCTTCTACAACTTTGTGGTTATTCAATTTTCATCTGCTTTATCTTCTCCACATTTTTATGTGAAGAGTCATCAGACTTCAGTGAAATGGTGGGAGATATAGCGTTATTGATGAACCTGGATTAAGCTTATTTTTCTTCTTCTTCTACAGTAGCATAGAGGACCTCTGTCTTAGTTTAATCTGAACCATCCTCCCAAAAAGCTCCTATACGTGAGGCACAGATTAGAGAATGTCAGAGTCTTGTGACCTAGGACAAGATTACTATCTATATCTTGCACATTTTTTCCCCTTTTCTCTCCTTTGGTTAGTTGCTAAAACAATTATTCTATTACCCAATCATAATTGGGTCCTTGATTATCGATGTCAAAGAAGGTCCCTCAGTGAAACTGTAACAGAATATGACAGAAGTTCATGTCAGTTGCGTGTGACCTGTACTTAGCCAATTTCTTTTTCTAGTTTTAAAGGACTTCTTTTGTAATTAGGCCTTCTTTACACGAATTTTAAAGGCTGAGACTCACTCTTTAGCATCTTTATTTTCAGGGATACTTACAGTCGCATCCCGTGTTTGTGTTATATTACACTCACTACCCTTCACATTTTGGAAATAACAGCGACACCTCCTCCCGTTAGTTTTTATCGGATAGTGTTGTATAGTATCAAAGTGACTAGAATACCGTAACATATGCCTAGATCTTGCCCAAGACGCCATTTGGCAGACGACCCACTAAAACATACCCCAGCGCAATATATTACTCCGCTCACCCCCTCCGGTACCCTTCTCTCACTACCATAACAATGGGAAACCAAGTCCGAAACCTAATCACATACATGCAATCAGAGGAGAACCAAACCCATCATCGTCGATCCACCACAAACCAAATACGAACTATCACCAAATGGCACACCAACAGCTTTGCTGTTAGACAACCAAAGCCAATCGTGAGTGAGGCACGACCAGTTTAGTACCTATCTCGAACCATGGATCAAGACCCAAATTAAGGAAATAGATGCACCACCGCTGCATGGAGTTATTGGCAGTGAGTCCGGTGTATCGTCACCGATTTAGATAGTGGTTCTAGTGGTGGTTGACGTTTTTAGTGGTGGACATGTTACATGGACTCTTCAAAATGCGTGAAGTACGCGTGTCAGACATGGGTGTGGGATATGTGTCAACACTATATTATGGTGTTTCTTTTAGTTCGTTATTGCTTTAAGACGAAGTTTAAGTTAAAGCGATACGTGTAATTTAAAACACGATGTCGACTAAGGAATAAGTAAAATACAAGAATAGATAAAAATATTTTGCCGTGTTCGGTGTCTTTGGTTTTGAGAAATAGATGAATCCGACACTTTGGACATGTGTCCGACTCTCCGACTCGGACACCTGTACCGAGTCCATGTAACATAGGCGGTGGTTTAAACTGAGGACTGCATTACTACGATTTTTCTCCTTTTCCTCAGATCTGGGGTGACAGGTTGTCGGACGTTCTGGTGTTGGCTTGCCTGTCTTTCTGGGTTGTGAAAAAAGCTGAGTCGTTGTGGTGCTAGGTCGCCGTCATGGGTGGTTGTGGTGGTTTTCATGGTGAGAAATTTGATGGGGAAGAAAGAAAATGAAAATTAAAAGAGCTTGTAGAAACATATACGTAGTGTGTTTGGGTAAAGTGGTGGTCAGTGGCAATGGTGGTTGGTTACGATGGTGGATTATAAGGTGTTTTATGGCAAGAGGTGCTGGGTTAGATTTTCTTCAGATCAGATAACAGGAATCAACTTCAGTGGTAATCGTTTCAATTTCATATCTGAACTCTTCTGGGGTATCGCCGGAATATCTCCTTTGCTGGTGGCCACCGGCCGCTCTTTTTCCATGTTTTTCTGACAGCTAAATGGCTGGAACGATGATGGACTGGGCCAGCTGAAACACAGACGTAAATGTGAAAGGGGTGTGCAGGTGATTTCTTTTATGCTAAGGGTAGCGAGTGTAATGAGACAAACTCTGGGTGTGTGCAAGTTTCCCTTATTTTTGTGTTCGTTTTTGTAATACCCTGCACCGTTTATGGTGAATCCTAGAATTTTAGTTAATTCTTTAGCGGCGGTTGTGGTAATATACATTAATTGAAGTCTTTAGCAACCATTATCACCAGTTGTATTGATTGTGACCTTAGCGACAGTTTATTTGCTCTTAAGTTGCAAATTAATGAGGTGGGGAGACTGGAACGACCGAAATTTTGTTTAGGTGACAATTTTATGTCTGAATGGGCTTGCCGGCCGGTCATGTGCCTAGCTCATGGGTGTACCCGTGTGTTCGAGTCGTTACAGTTTCCCCAAAACCAAGAATAAAATAAGTCGATAAATATAAGAGCAAGATGTAAATAGGCTTCATGATGTAAAAGCAAAATGTAGACCTTCATTCTCTAGTGGTTACTAAAAGTTCTTATAGTTTTTACCTATTATTTCTCTTAAGCAACCCAAAAAAAATATACGAGTTATATATATTTGATTTTTGCCTAATAAATTCATTCGTCGGGAAAACCAATGTTGGAGAGATGTTGACTTCTCGGGTTGGTGAAACTTGACAAACAGATTTAGGTCACTATGAACTCTTAATGATCACGGAAGAAGCCTTTTCGAAATGTGTCGGAAGCACTATTTTGAACGGCATCACCAGAAAAGGAAAATAGGAGTTATTAAGTGGAAGAGAAAAAAATGTTCAGTTAACTATGTCAATGAATGTGATCAGATTGCTGGGCAATATATTGTTTTTCTCTGTTTCACTAGATGATTACCCACAATGAGTACTGAGACGCTGAGTCTACTTCAAAGAATTCCAAAAAGTATGTGCAAAAATACTCCAGTTCATCGATAAAGCAGCTAGCTCCTTCAGCGCAAGCTACGTGCACTTGTTTTCATTTCAACAATACCTGAATCAACACAGTCTCTTTATTCAAATTGGTAGACTAAAACTTATGTCACCTGCTTTCACTAGGAACTGAACAGCATATCGTTGCGAAAAAACTAAATACTTGGTGGATGTTGTTTCCTATGTCAATGTTCTTCAAAATTGAGCTGTTAAGTATGTGACATATGGTGGTGTTGCAGTTTCTTGTTAGTGTGTCCTGACTATCTGGTGTTGTCTGCAGATGGATAAGCACAAGCAGGCCAAATTCTTTTGGAAGTGCAAGTAGTCATGAATAAGCTTGTTAGTTGGATATGGCAGGCATTGATATATCTGAATGGCTATCTGGGAAATGAAGATCTTGGGTGCTTAAGGATTCGTGAATTCGTATGTAAGATATATTGTACAGTGACCTGCAAGGGCAACTTTTTCCATTTTGTATGGTATCTTCTCTCGAGCTGAGCTGTTCGATAACCTTCTGGTCTTAGACTACTCACTCTCTGCTAGGACTATCGAATATTTTACCCTGAACTTGATGACAGCTCAATAGAGCCATTTACCCGACTCGAGCTTTTTAGCAGTTATAGTCATTTGTTGTTGAAAGAAATGAATAAAATCCAACTCAAGCAAACCTTTTGCGTGATGCATATGCACCAACATAAGCTTATTGCTCAGTCATGCATATGGAACCATGAAATTTGTTGCTAGCATTCCAGCGTGGAACTGTCCCTTGTTTAACTCCACCTATCAGCTTTCTTTAGTCTCAGAAGTGTGTGGTTTCATGCAAGATTACTAAGAGACAAACTCTGCTAACACTTAGATCAAGCACGGTGGTGATATGCCCGTCATTAGAATGTGGATCCTTTTAAGGAACAACTTCGGCATCAAAAAAATCCTATTAGTGAGGTGCCAAAGTTCTTCCCCATGACGCGGCATATCACCAAAGTTCTTCCTGACACTAGATTTCTTCCCCTATTGTGTAATGCCCAGTCCATTTTACTACACCAAAGCTTCCCCAAAGTTCTTCCTCGATTAGATGGTCTTGAAAATCCCCAACAAGGACATGGGTGGCTAAGATGAGAGCAGCTTATTTCATAGTAGTGACATTAAGACCAGCAAACGTGTGCTCACACAGCACAACAGAATGAATCTTAGGTCCACCAATAATCTTCACACAAAGACGAAGCTTTTCAATTGACAGCCACTTGCCCGCGAGAATTAGAGGTCCAGTTCACGACACCCATAAAGTTGCACGCCAAGCCCAATAGCTAGTATCCCTCGACAATATATTTTTCGGACGAAAGTGGCTCACTGGGGGTTCCAATTTGACTAGCCATTTATGTCAACAAGGACGCAGATATTCCTGCATCTCGGGTATCATTTTCCAAAAACACTTTCATAACTTGTTTAGAAGTTCAGGAAAAAATTACTAGTCTTAGCAAATATAAGAGGATGGATCTTTTCTATCACTAGAGAGTTTTTAGCAGCCCAGATTCTGACTTTGACTATAGACTAATTTTGTCTCAGCTAGGAAGTAAACCTCCAATTAATTTTAATGAATGTGGAATGTGGCTCATTGACTGTCGAACATGGATAGCCTAATTTTGTCTTGGAACTAACATGAGATCTAGTAAATGACCAAATCACCTCGCTTTGTTCAAATTGGAGAAAGTTTTGTCACGTGTGTGAAATTACCTGACATTGGTTTAAATCAAGCTCCGAAAAACTACATAGGCTCCTAAAACCTTCTGCCTTTGTCCCTTTTATTGCTGAACTTGTATATTTTCAACGGTATTGCATTATTTGCTAACGTAAAATTTTGATTAGAGGATGAGTCTGAGTATTCTCTCACGGACCCATTGCCATATTATTGGCAAGGAAGAGTTGCCTCTAAGGGAAGGTTTATCTATCTTACATCTGAAACAAACCTCAGTGATGATGTCGTAACTTTGTGACATAAGAATCATTTTTTTTTTCTGTTTTGTTATTTTGGTGTAATATAAGGTGGAAAACTACATATAGTACATGTGGTAATGGCACGGCCGATGGCCAGGGTGCGTCCTGGTGGAAGAAATTCCGCGACAGTGAACTCAATAACATGAGCATTACCTGATCAAGATGTACTCTAATAAGGTCCATCTATCCAACCTTACCCTGGTCAACTCTCGATAGGAAACTTTCTATGGGCTTAGCACAATTCAGTATTCATTATTTGTGAAAAAAAAAAAACATATTGATACGATGCCTAATAGATAAGAGCATACTGGTTTTTCTATTTAATGGTGTGATCAAGTTGGACCATTAAGCTTGGTGCACATACACTTGTGATTGCACCCGACTATTTGTCGGACTTTTTATGTGTAGGGGCCTAATTTAGTGGAACACTTTATGGCTTAGAGTTTACCAGCGAAAACTATAGTTATAAGGGTTGATTCTCTTTCCCCTAATGAATTGCAGTCTTTCAAACGGGCTTAGCAACATACTTTAGAGGAAAGAGTAGATGACCACCTTTTTTAGTCTCTTGATTCCCTTCTTTTGGTTATGCCTACATCCTGTTCTGTAATTGCATGCTTATGATTTAGATAAGTTGGCTCACTATTATTCATATTACCTGTAGTATCAGAAAGTCTTTTTCCAATTATTGCCTGTATTGTGTATCAAATTTTACGTTGATGTTTTTGTTCACAATGTTTAATGAGACCTAGCGGTAATATAATTGGTAGAAATCTAATGTTTTGTGCAATGGCATAATAACAGAACCAATTTTAGTGTTAAAAACCCTAGAGCTAGCTTGGTTACGATGGGAGCCAATTGGTGGACGTTCGGATGTGTGTGATCGTGCGCTGGGATTGTTGACGCTTAAATTTCAACTCAAAAGGTTATTGGATTCGTACCGGATGGTTTGGACGAGGCAAGTAGATTTCGAACTTCATCAAAGTTTAAATCTATCTCATTTGTGCTTGAAGGTTAAATAAAGACACACAAGGTTCGCTATAGATGTTTGGACCAAAATTTGAAGTTTCTTGTGGCCTAATGAGGTTTCGAACTTCTTTGAAATTCGAACTCATGCATGTGGACTCGAAGGTATGGACTTCATAAATTGATGAGCCATTGAGGTTTCGAATCCTTTAAGTTTGAATCATTCGTCACGTGGTTGAATTTTCTTCTTGTGGGCATAAGTTAAATTGAGGAGGACTTATCAAGAGACACGACCTGAGAAGCCTAAAATGATTCTTGAAGGAGGCCTTTATAAAAGGAAAAGGCAAATCCTAGATGAAAGGGAGGAGATAAAAAAAACCAGATCAAGATAGGAAAGAGAATAAAAAACAGGTAGGAAACCGAAGCCCTAAAGAAAACTTCGGAGATATGGCTTACATATATAGTGTTCCAACCACCGGTTGATGGAAAACTTTGTAACTAGGGGTTATTCCCCAATCTTCAATTATTTTTTTTTCTATTTACTATTCTTGTTAGTTCCTTGTTTAGTTTATCTAGAATCAGAGATTTTCATTATTAGTTTGTACGATGATGTAATTAATGATATGATAGGTGTCTAATCAGAGATAGGATCCATAACTAAAAATAAACATTCATTAAAAAAATCAGTGTCCATCGATGTTTGTTGGCAGTTGATTTTGATCGAACATTTGTTCTTTAAAGTCTCAAAATCATTGCCAACAAAATCTGGCACGCCCCATTGGACATGTCTCTCCTCCCGTCTCTAGATAAAGAAACTAATATCTTTTCTTTAATTGTTTTGAAAAATGTACTCATTGCATTTTATGTTTTACAAGGATGCAGAAGTTGTAACTCGACCAGAGTATGCTTTGATAACCAGGAGGCCTCCATCACCGGCGATTAGCCGTACAACCTAATGGAAAGATGCCCTTCTCAGGGCTCCCACCATTTCAGAGATGCCTCAGGACGCTTTGTTCGTCCCACTATTTCAAAGGTGGCATCACCAGTCCGAGACGCCTCTGGAAGATTTGTGCATTTTGTTGTCTCAAGTGTAGCATTACCTAGTCATTTCAAAGGGAATGTCGCCAGCCTTATGGTCCTTGGAATGTCGTCCAACTTCTATCATTTCAAGCGTGGCGGCTATGGAAACTTTTGTTCGGAGGGCCTCGGGATATCACGCTCATCCCGTGGCCCTTGAATCTGCTCGTGTCGTAGGAAAAGCCCTTATTGAGAAGATAGTTTAGGACATCAAAAGAATTGCAGAAGGACTTCTTCAATCTGCCAGAAATTTTCTCTGGTAAGGAACAATAAAAATGGTGAGCTTTCTTGCTGCCACATTAAAGTAAACGAATTGGCAGCAGTGGTGACTGCTGAGCCTTATGAACACGCAGTTGTTCAGATAGTGAATCTAGCCAAAAAAGGCTCGAGAAATTGCAATTATAGCTAAAAATGTTGCCATTTTGAAGCCTCTAACTGAAAGGCCACAAGAAACTGGTTTGACTCTTTGTGCACTAGTTCAATCATACCAACCTAAAGTCTTGGTCAAAGGACAATATGTAGCTCTGGATAAAACTCAAAAAGGAACACGTCGGACATTGGCTGACCCTAACCAAGATCTTCCACTGCGAACGACGAGTTAGGATGCCGAACCTAAACCAAGTCTCAAACATATCTCGAGATTCAAATCTTCACATGAATCTGAATCCCTCCAAGTTCGCTTGGAACTCCATCAAGTTTCAAAACTTTGCCAAGTGCTAATTTGCGTAAATGCTCAAATCCTGGTCTTGATACAACTAGAAGAAGAATTCATATAATGGAAGTCATGTTAGATTATTCCTAAGAAATAATGCATGATCATAGGTCTACAAAAGGTATATCTTAATGGATTCGTGGCTCAAGAACACCCTATGCCTATTGCATCGACAACATCGGCATGTCCATACCCTTTACTCTGTGGACCCTTACGGGTCTAGTTGAAAGCCAAAGCTGATCACCATCTCATGTGCATTCAAATGATGCAAAAGTGTTGCCTTCTTTGGCTGTTGAGGCTCACCCTTCGACCCCACCTAAACTATCATATTCCCAAATAAGAAGACAAAAGAAAAAGAAGGTTCAAAATAATGAGTTTGAAAACTATGTAGGAGCAAATTTATAGCTACCATCGAAAAGGCGCTTAGCAACCAAGAACAAACATTCTTAAGAGAATCTCCAATATTTACCCCCATGAAGGATGACTACATCCAGGAAATAAGTTATCGTGCGTAGATCAGGACCTATGACTAGATCAATCAGCCAAAGCGTTCCCATTGATAAAGATGAGATAGTGCACAACAAGGTAACAAATACGTGGTATGGGGCGCCAAATCTGCAACAGTAAAGATGGGGTAGTGCACAACAAGGTCACAATTATGTTATTGGTCAATGGTAAAAGCATTTATTTTAGCAATTTTGCAACACTAAGAGACGAGTTCGAGTGCCAAAGTTAATAGAACTCTTACATGTGCTTGTAAGGAGAGGTTAGCACAGGACGAGTTGGTCAAAATGTGTAAGAATAACTTCCTAAATGGGCTATCCATTGCTCTGATGCCTCAAGATTTTGAAGGATTCAATGGCTTGTGTACTAAAGCTCATGCTACGGAGATGCATTGAGCAAAAAAGGAAAAGCTAGGGTAACCAATAGAATTGAATCCTTGACAACTGTGGTAATGGAAGCTCGAAAGATATCTTCCATCGTAGTTGGGGTTCGACAACCCAACGAAACCAAAAAAGTTACCAGAAGGAACGAATAGAAAAGAAGTAATCGTTCTCGAATGATTTGGTGGAAGATCTCTTCAAAGATTTGATGGACAAGGTCTAATCAACCTTCCATAAGTTAAGTAAGCCCAAGATTTTGGGAAGAAGGAGGACTCAAAGTATTGTCCATATCACCTCACCATCTGATAAGGCATTCCTTAAAGAAGTGCTTTGTCTTGAAGGATAAAATTCAGGAACTCTTTGATTCGATCTCCATTGAAATACCACCACAGGATAAGACAACGCCAAATCCAATCACCACCATGATTCAAGGATTATCCGTAAGTCCTAAGAATGAGAAATTTGGAATGCCAGATGACAAACACGATGGGAGTGGGTTTTCTATGAGTCTAAAGGAATGAGGAAAAATAGAAGTGCCACCTCAAAGTCCTTGAATGTCGGCAATATCACATGAGCAAAGAAATCGAGGTGTAACACTCAATACTTTTTAGAGATGTCTAAAATAATTATTTGTTGGTTGGGAAAATAATAGGGCAATAACCTCTAGCGATAACTGAGAATTAGTAAAGTATGAGAGGCTAAATGGTTTTGTGGTCAAAAGGTAATTATGCAAAATTGTGGGGTCAAAGTCTAATTAAGGAAAGTTGAGGGATCACTCTGTAATTTTGAAAAAGGGTGATGAGTGGCAGCCATGTATTTATTTTTTTAGAAAAATTTGTGTTACGTGGTGACTAATCTAATTCAAAGATAAATTAATGGGAAAAATCTTTTGGAGAAAGAAAAGAAAACAAAGCAAGAAAAGAAGGAAAAATTGAAAGAAAAATTGAAAGAGAGAGAAGAACAGAGCTTCGATAGAGGAGAGGAAAATTAGAGAGAAAGGAAATCACCAGAGAGAGAGTGCGAGAGAGAGAGAGGTTGGGAGAAACTTCTTCAAGGTAATTTCTCATCTTTCCTTAGTGTGTTTAATTTCAGTGTGTGTGAGTTTAATTTTGGTGGTGTGTGTGTTGTTGTGTGTTCTATGTTGTGTGGGGATGTGTGTGTGTAAATAGCACAGTGTGTGTGTGTGTGGTGTTAATGAAGGCGGGTGTGTGTCTTCTGCCTGTTCTGTGTTCAGCTGTGTGTGTTAGTACACAATAGGGCTGTGTGTGCACTCGCGAATGCTGCAGCAATGGTGGTGCTGCTGTTGCAATAGCAATAGCAATGCTCTATTATTGTGTGTGTGTGTGTGTGTGTGCATGTGCACACGTTTGTGTGTACGTGTGTGTGGGTGTGCTATTGTTGCCGTAGAAGTGGGGTGTGTGTGTGTTAGTAGCAGTAGTGGTAGTGTATAAAGGTCAACGTCACATCATCTGGTTGAAGATCAAGCTCAAAGCGCTTCAACTAGTTGCAAGTCGATTTCATCCGATCAAGCTTCAAGCCCGGATACAAAGGTCAAAGTTGCATCGTCTGGTTGAAGATCAAGTTCTGAAGCCCTTTAACAGTTGTAAGTCAATTTCATGAGATCAAGCTTCAAGCCCAGATACAAATGTCAAAGTTGCATCATCTAGTTGGAGATCAAGCTCTGAAACCCTTCAACTAGTTACAAGCCTTCTTTATCCGATCAAGTTTCAAGCATGGATATGAAGGTCAAAATTGTATTGTCTTGATGGAGATCAAGCTCTGCAGCCCTTCAACTAGCTGCAAATCGCCTTCATTCGATTAAGCTCGAATGAAGACCAAAATCAAATGTTATAACTCCTCAGCATGAGCTTAAACTACATTAACAGAGCTGCTCAGCACAAGCCTAAACTGTAAGATCAAAGATGCACACTCAACGCTCTTCAGCACGAGCCTCTACTGTATGACCATTGCTCTTCAGCACGAGCTTAAACTGCACCACCAATGCTCCTTATCTTGAGGCTAAACTGTAAGATCATCGTTCCTCATCACAAGCTTAAACTGCACCATCAACTCTCCTCAACAAGAGCTTAAACTGCACCATCAACTCTCCTCAACACGAGCTTAAACTGCACCATCAACGCTCCTCATCACGAGCTTAAACTGCACAATCAATGCTCCTTTGTATGAGCTTAAACTACAAGATCAACTCAACGCTCCTCGCACAAGCTTAAACTACACAATCAACATTCCTTAGCACGAGTTTAAACTGCACGAACAACGCTCCTCAGCACAAGTCTAAAGTGTAATATCCATGCTCCTGGCCTGCATGAGCTAGAACTATGAACGGCCCAACTTTGAAAAAAAAAGTTGACAGTCTACAATCAAGTCTTAAAGCTAATTGTTCTGTCGTGCCGAGCATAAGGAATGTAGAAGTCCTGTTGAGGCAAAGCAATAGGGGGCAAGTCTAACAGCAAATTTTACCGAGCTCCGACTCGTGGAAATCGGAAGCATGCAAAAGAAGGCAGGCCCAATTGCATGTCCTGTCTAGCACATTTCTCTATCTAGCTAGTTAAGTCATACTACATTCGCATTCAGAATGCTGGTCAGCATGGGACTCACACATGAGGGGAAGTCTACGTGCGAGACGTCTCGAACAACAACTTTTACACCGATGAATAACTTTCAAACTAAATGTCAATTAGAAAATAGATAGATTCTGATAAAACACAAAACTAGGAAGTTTAAGATGACTCTCTAAGGTTTCCAAATTGTCTAGAATCATCAAAAACCAATGAGAAATAAAGGAGATAGAACAAATCGAAGTGGGCTGATTTACAGTGTCAAAAACAAAAAACTCTGCACTGACAAATAACTTTAAAAATTCAATTTTGACCTAGAAGTAAATGAATTATGATAAAACCTTAAACTAAAAAGTTGGAAAAAACTTTTTAAGGATTTCAGATTGTCCAAGATCATTAAAAACCAACGTGAAACAAATAAGATACAATAAATCGATGTTGGATGACCCAAATTGGTAGAAATATAAGTATAACAATGTTCAGGTCTATTTGTGATTGACGATCACTTGGAGTTTTAGAAAATCCAAAACTACAAAGTTGTAGTACGCTATTTGAGGTTTTCAAAAAGTGTAAGAACACTAAAATTGGACAAGGAACAAAAAGGTTACAGACTCTTGAATTTGTAACAAAGATTTATAACAAAAGATCACGAATCAAAGTCAATAATCGAAAGTACAAAGAATTATTTAGCATAATGATAAAGAATGTAATTAGAGTTTTAAAGAATCAATAGATCTGTTTAAACAACAAATCAATTGATGAATGGATTGATAATTAGAATTCAGATGGGGTAAATACGTGAGAAAATCCTTACCTCAAACTAACGAATATGACATAAAAATCTCCTCTTTATCTTAGATCAATCATCATCTTTTTACTTGAATACCCAGAAGAACGCATTAGCTCTTTCCTCTTTTCTCTCCATTGTCTCAAAAAAATAAAATAAATAAAGACTCTTAAGTCTTCTTTCCCTTTATATAGATTGCTAATCTAATTTTATATAACTTATAGTCCTACTTGGCAATTGCTAGTGCAATCGTAATACTAACTTAAAGTTATCATTAATAATTTAATCACAATATGACTTAAAATCCTAATCCTAAGTCAAAATATTCCCCCCCCCCCCAATCCAATCACATTAGGCACTAATACTATTAAATATTAACTTTGTCACTAAAAAGAACTCCAAGCAATCTCTGTAAGGTCCATAACTTAATTCAAAATAAGTAGAATTTTTTTAATTATTACTTATACAAGTAGCCAAAATTTTGGGATATTATAATTGGCGTGAAGAGCAGCTTCATGCTGAAATTGCAGATCTTACTGCAGTCGAGTCAAGTGGTCCAAAATTGGAGTGTGGTTAAGGGGAAGGGAGGAAATGTTGGAGACAAGAAAAATTAAAATCAATTTTATTATAGAGAAGTTGGTTTGAAGAATTCTGGAGATTAGATAAATGGTGAAGAAGAGCATTTTGGTTGGCTGTGATAGTGGTGGTTGGGGTAGTTTGGGACTCAAGCAGAAGTTGGACGGAGTTAGATAGGCGAGAGAGCTTGTCTGAGAGAGAGGATGTATCAGAAGTAAGAAAATCATCAAAATTGACTAAGGAAAAATTAGTTAGGAGATTGAAAATGGGGTCAAAGGGCAGAGGCGGCGCAGAGGAGCTAGGGTTAGAGGGGTGAGGGGTACAAAAGAGCTAGGGTCAGAGGGGTAAGGTAGTGTAGAAGAGCTAGGGTTAGAGGGGTGAGGTGATGAAATGGAGAAACT
Organism: Escallonia herrerae; assembly: GCA_033070095.1. NCBI lineage: Eukaryota > Viridiplantae > Streptophyta > Magnoliopsida > Escalloniales > Escalloniaceae > Escallonia > Escallonia herrerae. The sequence continues at coordinate 128,239 of JAVXUP010000899.1, forward strand.
AGGTGCAGTAGAGGAAGCATGTGCTTGAGATGACTGTTGTGGTGCTGCCTATTCAAGAGATAAGACATGGGTAGTGGGGTCAGTTCTAACTATGAAACCAGCGGGATAGAGAGAGCTGACATTAAGACAATGAGTGAGAGGAAGAGGAATGCATTCAGAGACAGACGTGGAGAGGGAACTTTGTAGTGAGCAAAAACATTAGAAAGAAAGAGCCCATAAGGAAGATGAACATTATTTTTTGCTTTGCGGGAAGCCATATTCCGCATTATAATACCCTTAAGATTTAATGGAGAACAACAAATAAAGCGGGTAAGAATGATAATGTCAAGATAGGTAAATGTGGCATAAGAGCATGAACGGCCCGCAAGGTTGAAGGTGAGAATTAAGTGTAGGACACGGTGTATAAGTGGAAGCTCGGTAAGGAAATGTTTTTTTAGGTAAAGTGAGAGAAGGATCAATGTACAATGTTTGACTTGTTAAAGAAGAGTGAAGAGTCTGCCTGTGGACCATGAATTTCCCGGGAATATGATGACGGAGGATTGGTAAAAAAATTTAAGAATTTGGGCTCAGTGAGACGAATGGTCACACCATTGACGTAAGACTCGAGAGTGGTGGAAGTGGTGGAGTTATACAACATGTTGGCATATAACATGCGTATCAAATGGGGATAGTATTCAGATGGAGCAGTAAGAAGGGACTTACAACCATGCGGTCAAAGAAGGGCGTTATACCAAGTTGTGTCATGAGGCCAAGATCGCAAGGGCGGCCGAGGACAATCTTTCCACTGGCAAAATGAGTGTAAAAGTTAATTTGGTCTTCAGGGGTTTAAAGAAATGGGATAAATGGAGAAGTTCATTGGGTGATATGTAGGGACAGGTGGGTGGAGGAGTAGAAGAGAAAGAGGGAGCGTTGGTAGTTGGAGTGTTAGAGATAGCGGTTGAAGGAGATGGATTGGTAGGACTAGCAGAGTGAGCAGGTGCAGTAGGAGTAAAAGTATGTGTGCAGCAATGAGAGGGGACGGGTAGAACCTCAGGTTCACTGTGAGTTTCTTCTTGTAGTCAGAGGCGACGACGGAAGCGAGGGCTGCGTGTGGATGGTGCGTCCATGGTAGAAAAAGACAAGGAATGAGAAAAGTGTTTGAAAAGTTTAGTAAAAAATGACGTATGCACTGTAAAAACTAAACAGTGAAAATGGAGGATATATTGTAACATCCCAAAATTTTCTGGAATGTTAACACTCACTCAATCATTCGCACTAGACAATGATAACCTCATAACCAAATGGATAATCATCATCAGAGTAGCTAAGCCTTTAATCAAATAATACTCTCAGTAGACTGTTATAAATGATACATCAAACTAAGTCTAAAATTTTTAGATAATAATCATTACCGCACAGAGGTTCTAACGATCAATACTAAAATTTAATTCCTTTTCTTTCGCTTGTTCGGTTCTAATCCTTATTCGGGCAACTTAAAGCTGCTTATCACCTACGGAAAGGAAGTCAAAGGAGAGTGAGCTTTTGAGAGCCCCCGATCAAGGATTTAAAAACAACAATACGAACATTTCGATATAGACGAATAATTCAAACGATTTTGACATTCAAGTCAAACAATATCTTTTCGAAACACTTATTAAATGAAATCTCATTTGTTTTGATATAAACATAGAGATGAGTATCAACTCAATTCCTCAATTAACTACTATTCAAAACACTTTATGTATAATAAAACAAGAATAGAAAACGTTGAACATGAGCAGTACACTATAGCAAAGTCACCCCGGCAGTGCTCAATATGCTTTACATATGCATATGTACACTGACTAGTCCATTTAGGTACTAATTTTGTAATACCTCGAAATTTTTTTTTCCTTATACAAAAATTGTATATTTTTGAATAAATAAGTTTGTGGTCCTTTGTGAAAACTAAGAAAATGAATTGGGATTATTTTTAAAATTTTTGATCAGATGAACAGTAACTTTTAGTCGAATTTAAAAGGTTTGAGTCGACTAAAAGTGTTTCGGTCGACTAAAAAGTATTTAAATTGTGTAAAAATAGTTTTCTGGAGTTTTAGTCGAATTTAAAGGTTTAGTCGACTAAAAGAGTGTTTTCAGTCGATGAACAGTATTTTTGAACAGTAAATATAAATAGTATTTTTGAACAGTAACTATGAACAATATTTTTGAACAGTACTGAACAGTACTTTTAGTCGAATTTAAAGGTTTTCAGTCGACTAAACGTTTTAGTCGATGAACAGTAACATGAACAGTATTTTGAACAGTACTTTTAGTCGACTAAAAGTACTATTCAGTCGACTAAAAGTGTTTTTAGTCGACTGAAACTATGTTTTCGGTCGAATGAAAACTTGATTTTGTCCCATATAAATAGCCTCTTTGTTTTATTTTAGCCATTTTGTTCTTGGTTCCTTGTTCCTTTACGGAGGAGAGGGAGAGAATAGAAGGCTTGGAAAGCTCTTTTGGCACTAGAGTGGTGCTTTGAGGTTTTTTTTTCGTCGGAAGCTTGTTTGAGGTAAGGGTTTGAATGTTCTTGCTGTGGTAAAGGTTTGTAACGTTTTTGCTATGGTATGAGTTGCTTCGTTAAATCTGAAAAAGAGTTGTTGGAGTTGATTAATCTTGTTTTGTAAAGGATTCTACCTTTTGATTTTGGCTTGGGTTTCCTTCTTTAAATCGGAAAATTTTTTGGATTTTGATCAAGCTTGTTGTGAAAAGAATTTTATCATTGTTTTTGTTATGGGAAAGGTGTCTTTCGGAATCCGAAGGTTTATGCTTCGTCAATTTCGGTTCATCTATATTTGTTTGCATTTGATTTGTCCCACTTTTGAGAACAATGTTTACCGCTTTTGGTTTGTGCCTGATGATGCACATCATTGAATTTGTATATTTGTGACCGTCAATTTAAGATTGACACTGACTATGTTGAACAACTCTCGAAAATAGAGAGGGTCCTATGGACACATGTTTGTTATACTAGAGAGCCGAAGCCTCCTAGTATGCTCCGGAGCACACGTTTGATGTTTGATGTTTGGTTCGACATTTGGGTCTTATGACCACCATAGTCATCGTATGTTTGTAGCGTACCCGACATATAATTGAAATGTGTTTTGGGTTAAGCGCTTAATGACGTTTGCTTTGGTATTTGATAGTAAGATATGATTGCACTTTCGTACCTTCGGGCTTGTATTTGATTTGGGTTCTTTGGACCACCTTGTGAACATTTTGTATATTTGATTCGCCTTATTTACATTGTGGTCAATTGCTATATCTTGTTCGTCAAATATTTGGTTTTGTTTTGGACTACGAATCATCGTATTTGCTTCCCATTTGTTTTCCACTTACTGGGCTATTCGAGCTCATCCCTCATATTCGTTTGTTTTGTCCTTTACCACAGGTATCGGACGTGATTTTGGGCGTGACGTGTTTGGGGGAAATTAGAGCATTTAGTTTTGTTAGTATCTTTGAGCAATGTAAATCATTTGAGGACTCTACCTGGAAGTGGGTTAGTTGGTTATGAGACTTGAAAATTGTATTGAATAGTAGAGTCTTGGTCATATTAGTTGGTTTTAGTAGATTTTGATGAGAAAGTTTATTAGTTAAGTTTTTGAAAGGATTGTATTTAAACTCTTGGATCTTTTGAGATGAGTAGGATTAAGATTTAGATAATGGTGTTTGTGGCATCGTAGATGCTTTGTTATACATTTATAAGGTTATGTCATCGACGTGTTGGGTCTTGGTTTAAAGACATGTATGGACCCTGAAGTTAGAATATTGATCTTATGAGCAAAACTTGGATAATGAAGTGCTTTTTGGAGACCTTTACCCCAATATGGGTAATTTGATAGAATTAATTCTTGTGTATATTGTTTCACCGCTGCGTTTAGTAATCGTTTTGTAATGAGATTATTTTGGAGAACGGATTGTCATAGACTTTTGTTCGTAGAGATATTTTATCTTAAAGGATTCAGTTGCTCTGTCTATACCGTTATCTTTAGAACTGTAATGGTATATAATGAAGTTTGATGTTAGTCGCGACCTCTCGTTTTGGGGGCGTGACAAGTTTAACCCAATCAACAGACCATCCTTATAACACCAAAAAAATGCACCATCCTTATAACTCCCAAATTAGTAACTCGTGTCAATATTTAAAAAGAGTAAATACAATTAAAAATGCTTTATGATGAGCAATAAATAAACATATGCAATGAAAAATAAATTCCAAGATGAGAATGAAACAAAGATAAGTACAACTCAAAAATGTTACGATGGTCAAATCAATACACATATGAGAATGAAACATGAATTCCAAACGATCGCTATACTGCTCAAATTAGGGTTTTAGGGGCAATTTGAAAATATTTTTTTATATTAATCATAAAAATTAATGTTTAATGTAGTTTGAAAGACTGTTATAATAAAACATTTGACATTAGAATGATGAAGTAGGGTTCAGATAGAATTCCTTACCTCAATTCAAGCTAAGCAATGCTACCAAACCTTGATCAATAATCTCTGAATAAACCTAGATTGGCAATCCATATGTTAGAACACAATCTATATTACAATACTATAAACTTAAATTCAACTATCCATAAAGGCGCTTACTTCTAATCCAAGAATGACGCACCCCAAAGCGAGTCCCTCACACGGCTAACCTAATCGAGAATCTCGCACCTTCTTTAATACTTAATAATACCCCAAATTCATAATAAATTACAATAAAACACTTTTGTAGCTTAAAACACTATAGAAAGTCAAAATGTGAATTTTCTGAATTTTTGAATATTTTTGAATTAAAAATAATTTCTTTAAATATAAGAAAAGCCCAAAATGGCTATTAATATTTTCAGCTCAAATTAAAGTCTCATAAATTTTACAATGACTTTACAATATACAAGGATAATATAGAAATTGAAATCAAAGAATTAAAAAGTATCAAAATTAATTTAAAATCATCCATTTAACTAAATCAAATGCGAGATGGATAATAATAGCAATTCAACTCTAAAATTTAGGAAACTAAATCTCCTGTTGTCCTTGTGATACAAAAACAATATTAAAGTTTTTCCATAATTTAATATGAATTTTAAAGGCTCTGAACAAATTTTAAAAGAATTAAAATTATAGAAAATATTAAAAATACCAAAAGATATAAAAAAAGTACAAAATTTTAATAGAAATTCTAATATTACCCTAAGATCCTTCATGTAAAGTTTCATCATTTTTCAACAAGTGCACGATATCCACAGCCACGTGGTACAACTGTGCAAGCACAGTGTGTCTTCACTGCATAAACCCATCATTGTTTATCATCATCTTCTTCTTCCACCTTAACACTCTGTAACAATCACTTAGCACTCTCACAGGTCAATCACGGCAGCCCTTTCCCTTTTCTTTCCTTACACTCACTCTAATACACAAACACATCCTCACATCACACAAAAAAAGAAAGGCACCCACACACAAAACCCATTAAAGCTACTGCCTTCCCATTCTTGCCCAACACATAAACACACGTACAGCCTTCTTCCTCGTCCACTACTCACATAAACTCTCATTCCATTTACAAATATAACCACACTGTGATCCCACCAACTTACACGGTTTTTCACACACTTCCTCACCCATATATTATCAATCCACTCCACCAATGTATACACACACATGCCCCCTCCTTTACTGCCGTAATGGCAACGGTGCACACAAATATGTAAATAACTTTCATGCACCCCCACCTTGTATCCCTCCTTGTCTCTATTATCACTCATGTATATATATTACCTGTACATGAAGAAAATAAATGAAATGAAAACACTTTTTTTTACTTTACATGATTTATTTGTATCTCCATGGGGTGCACTCTGCAAACTTATCTCTTCATTAACCTATCTTCTACACACATATTCACACATGGACACCCATTACACACACACACACACACACACACATAGAGAAATTACACTGGTTTTAGGACAGTCGTGAAGCCCCATTCTTGCTCCCTCACGGCTGTTTCTCTCTCTAACCCGCATCCTCCTCATCTCTTCTACTCACTGCTACCTCTTTCACAATCACACACTGCCACCGTAGCTACCATGGTTTTCCTTTCCTAACGTTCTCCCCCTCACGGCTAAAGGCCATTTCACATATACATACGTACATATATATATATATACATATGTATATATATATGGAAAAAACGAATATGCTGCTAGCCTTTGGCAAGCTGCCTAAGGCTAGCAACCAAAACTATGTCATTTTGGTCAGCTCTTTAAACCTTTTTTTTCTCTCTCCCTGTCTCTCTCTCTGTCTCTCTCTCTCTCTCTCTCTATTTCTTTCAACAGATCAGCCAACACCAGTCAATCCCTATACACCGGCCACTGTTGCCGGCAGGCCTCCACACCGGCGACCCACCCTCCACACCGGCGACCCACCAACCCCACCATCACAACCCGGTAACAAACACTCCCAAATCTCTCTCCTCCCTTGAGATCAGCCACTACTGACTCACCCAATTGTCGGCCTACCTCGCAGGCCATCCTTCTTCGCCGGAAAAAACACCTCGTTGTCGCCATAGTACCCACCACCCATATCATTACAAACCATCGTTGCCACCGTACACAGCCACGCTGTTGACCCTTTCTCCTGTAGCCACATCGCAGATTCACTGACTGCCCACCCAATCGCCGGAGATACACCACCCACGACTGCCACCGGCCACCCACCGCACCATCAATCTCGACCACCACCTCCTTCACCAAACCACCAATTACCATCACAATCACAATATTTTACCGCCGGCACCACCTATATACAAACATTTGGATGGCACCACCACCATTAAAATCCAATTGACAAGCACCAAACTCTTACATCGTAGAATCACAATATCACTATTGTTGATTTCACTTTAATTTTCTACTTACAGTTTCAATAAGACCCAAATGACAGTATGGTGTGCAATACATTAAAGGGGTTCTCCAATGCAAACTTATTTTTCATTATCAAGTCAAAAATTGAAGCCGGAGGAATCGCAATCTGAGAAATATTAAAATCACTAAATGGGTTGATCGTAAGAGAGAGGAGCCGCCGTTGCCCCACTATCACCGTCACATAACCTTCTGTATTAAATGGAGTTTGCCAATGACGCCACTATACTCCTGTCTTGATCTCAGTGAGAGATGAGGGAAAGAGGACAGGAGGAAAATAGTTTGTTTTGGGAAAAAATCAACGGGCTTCAGCAAAATGACGTAGTTTTGGTTGTTAGCCTTAGGCAAGCTGCCTAAGGCTAGCAATATATTCAGTTTCCCTATATATATATATATGTGTGTGTGTGTGTACGAATGTATGTACATATGTACGTATATATACATATATATGTACGTATGTATGTGTTTATATACGTATATATGTACGTATGTGTGTGTGTGTGTATATATATATATATATATATATATATATATATAAACACACACCTATGTATACCTATATATGCGGCAATTCACAAATAAAAACACTGAAAATGTGAAGATGGCTTACCGGAATTCTTTGCTACTTCGCCAGAGTCCTTGACGACCTTCTCTTCCTCTTCCTCCTCCTCCTCCTTCCTCCTCCTCCTCCTCTCTCTCTCTCTCTCTCTCTATTTCTCAGCTGTGGTAAACCAGAGAAGAAAAATGTGGGGGACGGCTGCTCTAGTATGTGCAAGTATATATATTAAACCCTAAAAGACAAACTATAAAAAACCACCTTATACTTTTGATAGTTATTCTAAATTTAACCGCAACGTCCTATTATTTTAAAAAGGTCCAAAATGGTTATTTTCAATAAATTAATATATTAGGAAAATTTTACAGTCCGTTACGTAGCCCCATTTCATTTAATCTTCGCTAAAAGTGGCTACATAAAATTATCAACACTAAGTAAAAGAAAATTCATCACTAAAAGTTTCTAAAAATATCATTAACGCTAATTGTAGCTGAAGACCTAAATTGATATCTCCTATAACTGCTATCATTAAGCTATCATTTATATTTTCTAAAAACTTGTCGCTAAAGGTTGCCGCTAAAATTTTACTCGTGAAAATCGATGCTAAATCCTGCGTAGAAAAGTCGTCGCTTAAAATAAATTAACCAGTTAAGCATTATCAATGTTCGGAGTGTTACATATATAGAGATGAAGGATTTCATTCGAATGAAAGCCAGGGTTCATTCGAACGAAAGTGTTAGTGAGTAGATGGTAGTGAGAAGCTAAAGTTTCATTCGACTAAAAACTTTTCGGCCAACCGAAAAGTTTTCTTTCGAAGGAAAAGTCATTTCCTTCAACTAAAAAAGATCAGTTATTAGCAATTAGACCTTGTTCCACTAAAAACGCATTTAGTTAAACGAAAAAGAGCAGAAAAGAGGGTTTTAAAACGATATCTAGCTAAGATTACACATTCCTAACTGACACGAAGAAAATAAAAACTTGATTCATCCAAGGGTTCTGTAAAAATGTTTGCGAGCTGATCTCCCGAACCTACTTTTCTGAGTTCTATCAATCCTTTTTGAACATTGCCTCTAAGAAAGTGGTGATAGATATCGATGTGCTTTGTGCGAGAGTGTTGAACAAGATTTTTACTAATATCAATAGCACTACTACTATCGCACATAATAGGAATATTATCAAAGGAAACACCAAAATCCCGTAAGGTTTGATGCATCCAAAGAACTTGAGCACAACAACTAACAGTTGCAACATATTTCACCTCGATTGTGGGAAGCACTACATGTGTTTGTTTCTTACTATCCAATGATACAACCGATTCACCAAGGATTTGGCAAGTGCCACAGGTGCTTTTACAATCATCTAGACCTCCAGCATAATCGGAATCAGAAAAACCAACTAAATCAAAGGAAGAATTTTGAGGATACCGAGGTCCCAAATTAACAGTCCTAGATAAGTATTTAAATATGCATTTGACTGCGGTAAGATGAGATTCTTCGATACAAGTTTGAAAATAGGCACATATACATACCCTAGACATAATATCAGGCCTAGAAGAGGTAAGATATAACAAACTACTAATCATGCCACGAAAGAGTTTGTGATCGACATCTTTACCTTTTTTTTTTTTAATCTTTAACAAGATTTACGCTAGGAATGATAGGAGTACCTCTAGGTTTAGCATTATCCATACCAAACCTTTCTAAAAGCTCATGTGTGTAGTTCGATTGATTGATGAAGATTCCTTCCTTTGATTGCTTGATTTGAAGACTGAGAAAGAAAGTGAGTTCTCCCATCATACTCATCTCAAATTCCCTGCGCATAATCTTGGCAAACTCTTAACAAAGATTGTCGTTACTGGCTCTAAAAATGATATCATCAACATAAATTTGGACAATAAGAATAGGCAAATTTCTAGATTTGGTGAAAAGAGTAGTATCAACTTTGCCACGAGAGAATCCACGATCAATGAGAAAGCTGCTGAGACGATCGTACCACGCTTGAGGAGCATGTTTAAGACCATACAAAGACATTCTCAATTTAAAAACATCATTGGGGTATTTTTCATTTTTAAAATCGAGAGGTTGTTTAGCAAAAACTTACTCTTGAATAACCCCACTCAAGAAAGTACTTTTCACGTCCATTTGATAAAGTTTGAAATTCATATGACATGAAAATGCCAAAAGCATTTGGATAGCTTCAAGTTGAGCAACCAGGGCAAAGGTTTTGTGAAAATCAACCCCTTCAACTTGATTGTATCCTTGAGCTACTAATCTAGCTTTGTTTTGAACAATATGGCCATCTTCATCAAGTTTGTTTCAAAAAACCCACTTGGTGCCGATAACCTTTTGTTGAACGGGAGGCGGGACTAGAGACCAAATATCGCTTCTTTCAAATTGATTCAATTCTTCTTGCATGGCAAGGATCCACCCATCATCTTTGAGTGCCCCATGAATATTTTAGTCTCAATTTGAGAAAGAAAAGCAGAATCTACATAGGAAAGATTTACAAAAGATCGAGTAGTTACCCCACTTTCAACATTACCAATTACTTGCTCCCTTGGGTGGTTAGAGGAATATCTCCAGCTCTTGGGAAGATGTTGAGTTTCGGTATTTCCTTTTTCGGATGAAACTGAGCTCCCCTTTTTATTTGTTGAAATATCTAATTTATTGAGGCTGAGGGGAAGATTCTCGCTGTCATCATATGCATGCTTGCTTGGATTTTTATATTAGACTCTTCAAAAACAACATGCATCAATTCTTCAATTGTAAGAGTCCTACGATTATAAACTCTATATGCTTTACTCTTCATGGAATAGCAAAGAAAAGAACCCTCGTCAGATTTTGAATCAAACTTGCCCAAGTTCTCACGATTGTTCAAAATAAAACACTTGCAACTGAAAACCTTGAAGTAATAAAATTTTGGTTTTCGATTAGAGAAAGTTCGTAAGGAGTTTTGTCTAGAATTGGTCGGATGAGAACCATGTTCAACACGTAACAAGAAGTACTGATAGCTTTTGGCCAAAAAATATTTTTGGCAAAGAATTTTTGTGAGGCATTGTTCTAACCATCTCTTGAACAGTACGACCTTTCTCTTTACTACCCCATTTTGTTGGGGAGTCCGAGGAGCAGAAAATTCATGAGCAATGCCGTTTTGATCGCGAAAGGGGATAAAAGCTTTTTCAAACTCACCACTGTGATCACTTTGGATTTTCACAAGTTTCAACTCCTTCTCATTTTCTAGAAGCTTTACAAGGCTAAAGAATTTTTCAAAAGCTTCATCCTTATGAGTTAGAAATAGAACCCAGGTGTATCTCAAAAAATAGTCAACAATGACGAAGGCATAAAATTCTTCACCAAGGCTAGCATGTCTTGTAGGGAAATAAAGATCTAAATAAAAGGAGTTGAAGGGGACGGGAGGAAGAAACAAATTTTTTGGCATGAAAAGAGGTTTTTGATTGTTTGTCGTATTGACATGCGTCATAAACCTTATCCTTAACAAATTTTAACTTTGGTAAGCCTCTAACAAGTTCTTTTGAGAGTAATTTCTTGATTAAGTCCATATGCACATGACTTAATCTATGATGCCAGAACCAAGTATAATTTTGTTGGATAGAAAGGCAAATTTCTTGAGAGGAATCAAACCCATCAAATGAAAGAGTATAGATGTTACCGTCACACTTACCAACTAAGGCACCTCCATTTGAGGCATAACGGATCAGGCAGTGATCACCTTCAAAACACACTTTGTGTCCACTATCGATTAGTTTACTGTTACTAATCAAATTAAACTTCAAGCCATCAACTAAACACATATTATCAATAGAGATCGAATCGTTACCGATTTTACCTTTACCTATTATTTTTCCATTTGAATTATCTCCGAAGGTAATTAGGCCACCATCCTTTGGAGTGATGTGTGAAAACAGCGAACGATCACATGTCATGTGCCTTGAGCATCCACTGTCAAGGATCCATTTGTTTGGGCCCACCTTTGCTTTCATGCATGCATACCTACAATAGATTCTGGTTTTTATCCTTCAGATACCCACACTTTCTTAGGTCCTGGAAGATTAGGTAAATGAGATTTCGGCACCCAGCCTTGTTTCTTTTACCAGAGACAGAAATAAATTGTTGAATTTTATTAACTCTATGCGGACAATTTTTCAATAAGTGCCCATTCTTATTACAGGCTGTACAAAGTGTGAACGATGAGCAGGAGGCTAGATTCTTGCCAAAGAAATTTTTGTAATCCTTTTGCTTCTTAGAAGGATCATAACCAATCTCATTCTTTTCAAAGACACACTTTGTCTTCGCAAAATTATATCCAAGTTCTCTCTTCCTTGTGTAAATTTTGAAAGAGTGAAGTTGAGATCTTCGATCTCTTTTTCCAATGTCCCTTTTTGAGTAAATTTTTTTTCCAATTGAGATTTTAAAAGCTCATTTCTACAGGATTTTTACACATTTGAGAGACTGGATTTCAGAAGACAGAACATAGTTTTCCTATTTAGAAGCAATTAGATCATTTTTTCAAAGAATTATTTTCATTGATGTAAAGCTGACTTTTTCATCTAGCTCTTCCTTCTCACTCGCTAACTCTTCAACAATGTTGATCAAGGAAAGGGCCTTTCTTTTTAAGGCAGCGTTTTTAAGTTTTTATTTTTTCATGACTATCTCTTAATTCAAGTTTATCATAATCAAGATTGGTAGACGTGATTACTTCATCGGATTGACTGTCCTTGGCCATAAAGCATAGTTGAGCTATATCATTTTTTGCTCTTCTCTTCATTACTTTCGTTAGAGTCATCCCAAGTAAGTAGAGCCTTTTTGGATTTGAACTTCTTTTCTTTGTTATCTCTGTTATTGCTACTTGTCCACTTGTTCTTGAGCTGCAGGCATTATTTCTTGATGTGTCCAATTTTTTTGCACTCATAACAAGCATCGGGAGTTTCTCTTGAACTCTAATCATTATTGTTTCTTTGTTGTGATTGGGTTAATTGAATATTCTTCATTTTCCCATCTCTCCGATTCACTAGGAGCTTCTTGAACTTTCAAGTGATGAAAGCCATGTCTTGGTCAGAATCATCACTGCTCTCAGGTTCATGCCAGGTTTCAACTTTGAAAGTCAAAATTTTCTTCGTCGAGGTGGTCTCTTCCTCATCATGAATTTTCATTGTGATTTCGTGAGTCATCAGCGATCCCACCAACTTTTCTAACTTGATCACATTCCGGTCTTTAGCTTATTAAATGACTGTAAGTTTAGCTTCCCATCTCTTGGGAAGAGATTTGAGATCTTTTCTAACCATCTCCTTTTTAGGGTACATTTTCCTCAAAAGCCTGAGTCCATTTGTAATGAGAGTGAATGTTGAATATATCTCATTAATGGGCTTATTTTCCTTCATCTCGAAGGCTTCCTACTGCTGGCTGGACCAGCATATTGATCTTGGTTTCCTTTATTTGATTTGTACCTTCATGGGTAACCTCCAACAGCTTCCACATTTCTTGAGCTATCTCACATGCTAATTCTTGATTATATTCATTGAGGTCAAGACCGTAGCTAATGATGTTTTTGCTTTATCGTCCATAGTGAAGAGATGTCCTCTTGAGTATCCATTTCAAGGATTCCCTTGTGAATCTTGGTTCTGTTTGGGCCATCCTTCATATGAATGATCAGACCATTTTCTACGACATGCCAAACATAGGTTTCCTGCCGAAAAAAGCTTCTCATTCAATTTTCCAGCAGCTATAGCTGTCATTCTCCAACAACAATGTCGAGTGGTTGCTGATCCCTCTTCCATACTTTGATCTTTAGCTCTAGACGATTAAGTCAAAGAAGAATTAACAGAGCACACGACTCTGATACCACTTGTCTGGACGGTTCATCCGTACACAAACCTTTTGCAATCACTTTTCAAAAACCAAAAACAATCCACTAACTGAATGGCTAGTCAGTACTCGACCACTTTTCCAAACACTTTTTCAAGAATCCAAAAACAATCCACTGACTAACCGAATGTTTAATTAGTATACAACCATGTTTAATGCTTTTTAAAAAATCCAAAGAACTCATTGGCTAACAAGACAGTTAATCAGTACTCAACTGAAAAAGCCACTGATTAACTGGACAGTTAGTCAGCTCTCACCCTTTTTCAAATAATTTCCAAACTTTCACCCAAAAAAAAAAAAAATTGACACCGAGTAAACAGACGGCTTCCCCACAAGGGTAACCAGACAGTTAGTCACTATCCCACCTTTCTGAATAAAGTAATTGCTTTCTTCTATGTCCTATGTGATAAAAGTTCTTATATTTTATGCTTTATACAATTAAGGGTAAGAAACTTTGGCAATGTGATTAATCTAAAAAGCTAATGAGAACCCAGTGGCTGAAGAATTCCTCAAGTCAGTCATTTGGTTTACATAATTAATGAGCTATAAAAGGACTTGCAGAACAACTTCGCAACTCTAACAGCTCAACAGGCAAAAACCATCGCAGATATAGAATTTCTCGTGAAGAAAATTAAAGAGGATCATGATGAAGAACCTCTTATGATGGAAAAGAGGGGGGATAAGAAAAAACCCAAGTTTGAATGACAGTATGAGTTAGATGATGATGAGGGAAAACCCACCTCCCTAGAATGAGAACAACAAGTTGGCCAAACTTGAATCCCAGGTTGCTAGGATGAGAAGGGCAAATGACCCCATGGACCTCAGAGCCCTCACCTTGAACCCCAAAGACCGGCTATCACCCGAGTTCAAGATGCTCAACATGGATAAGGTCGATGAAACTACTGACCCTAAGATTCATGTTAAAATGTACATGCATGCACTGGTCATTATGAAGTCAATCGAAACTAGTTGATCTAGTTCTTTTACCAAACCCTGACACAAGCTGCCTCTTAATGGTTTTTCACCCTTGATGAGGCTTGAGTACGAACATGGGAAGATGTAGTATGAATTTGAAAATTACTATAAGTATAAGGCACATTTGAATATAACTCGAAGAGATTTAGAGACCACTGAGTAAAAATTGAGATAGTATGTGTTCGTGTTCATAATTAGAGGGAGGATTAAGGCTACTCGGAGAGTTAACTGCCTTTAGAGGAACATCAAGATAAAATAATAAGGAACAATCTATTGCCAGTGTATCACAACTACATCATTAGACATTATCATACATCTTTCAATGCTTTTATGGGATCATTAGTGCAGATTAAATATGTTGTAAACAAAGTGACAACATCTTAGGAGAAAGCCCAAAGATTATCAAGTTGGTATGAGGAACTCCGATACCCAGCCTAAGCCTGCCAATACCAATAACATCAATAATGTTTGAACTTAACAAGTTTTGTTTGAAAGCCAGTACTGAACCAAGGTAGAAGTTCACTCCATTGAATGTGCCTTTACCTGAAAGTGTTTGAACATTTACTGAAAGAGGAATAATCTCCATGTTACCCCGTACTACTACATAGGTCATGATACTCAAAGGTTGCGGTTTAGGCATTTTGTGCATACCACCAAGTAAATGGCCATCTTACGGACTGATGTGTCACCCTCAGACATGCTACCCAAGATCTTACCAATAATTGTGAAGTTTCCCCTCCAGCCGAGCGTGATGTAAGTAAGGAACCCTTGCCAACTCATAGGATCAATGCAATTTATGACATTTTTCAGGCACTAGATCCTTCTATACTATTACACTAAAAAGTCAGTATGTGGATGTTTTGTGTTCAAAATCACTTGTTGAATTTTTTTTATGTGATCTCTTGGGAAGAGTTCATGGGATGTGAAACTTACCCTATACTGGAAGAAGACTATGATGAGGATAGAGATTTTGTCTTCAGAACGAATACCGTTGTAGCGCAGCGCCTAAAAAGATCCCTAGAATGGAGGATTTCAAGAGTCACTATCTTATTTTATAATGAAAAATAAGAAAATAAATGACTTAAAGATGTCCAAGAAGGACGACTGATCTATTGAAACCATGAGAAGGTTCTGGAAACTAAGTTACATAGCGGGAAGGTGTTAGGCACCTACCGCACCCTTTTCGTCTATACTTCATTTCTAATGATTAATGGTATTAAAAATACGTAGCATGTAAAAATATGACAAAACCAACCCTAAGTTAAATTTTATGATTTTGGCTTATACTCGACAACTAGGGTCAAGTAGCCTATGTATCTGACAGCACTACTCAAAATCAAAACCAATGTAATTCTGTATGGGTAAATTACACACGGCACCCCTGAGGTTTACCTAAACTACACACGGACCCCCTAATTTTGTTAAATTACACTCCGCTCCCTGTGGTTTGTCATTGTATTACACAAAACCCACTTCCGTTAGGGAACCGTCACAAAAATTTAGGGCAACATAAATTTATTATGATATACCAAAAATGCCCTTAGATCTTCCCCTTTCTTTCTTCCGTTCAGAATCACCAGCGACTCCAGATTCCAGCCAAAGCACGCTAAGAAAACAAGGTGTTCACGGATCTGCACCCAGATCTGGGTACAAAGTACCACCACCACAGCTATGAAACTCCGCCGATCCACCACTATAGCCGCTAGGACTAACTCCACATATGGGTCTTCTCCGATCGCCAGATTCAGGCAGCGGCGCCGAAACACCACTGCCTCCATTGCATATTCAGTCGTCACCGACCACCGCAAAAATCACCATCTTTCAAACTACACAAAAAATAATTCAAATCAGGAGAGTTAGAGAATGAGGTTGAAGACTCTTCTCTGGTGCCGCTGCGTGAGTTCGGAGGCCAACGACGTTACTGCTAATGGCTGGTGATTCGGATTTGGACAGATGTGGTTAGGTTCGGGCTGATTCTGACCATTTTGGTTGGCCGTGTTCGAAGACTCTTGCCGTTTGCTAGGATGTAATCTTTAGAGCTACTCGTGGTTTCTTGGCCGGCGGTTGTTTCCCAGTGGTGTTGAACCTCTCCTGACATCTTCTCGATCTCCGGTGGGTCTCTTGGTTGCATCATTGTTGCGTTTAGCCAGGATTTACGCTTGGGTCTATTGGTTGTTGCTTCCGGCAACCATCACCCGCACTTTGCCAGTGATCGCTTACTCGCCTTGGCTATCATTTTCCCGGCTGATGATCGACGCCGGCTGCCCTGCCCCCAGATCTGGGGGCACCCAGATCTTGGTTGTCTTCGCGGAGTGGTGGTGGCCAGCACTTGTGGTTCATGGTGATGGGGGCGGTGATGGGTCATGGTGGCTACGATTGGTAGCCCGTGGCTTCACCGACAGTGGGTGTGCAGTCCAAAGGGTGCTGTCGGCGCGCGCGCGCCCGCGTGTGTGAGAGAGAGAGAGAGAGAGAAGGGGTAAATTAACTTGTTTATCAGGGGTATGACCGTCCTTTCATTAATTTTGTTAACTCTGCTAACAGAAAAATATAAATGTGTAGTTTAGTGTAATTTACAAAGATAGGGGGTCCGTGTGTAGTTTAGGTAAACCTCAGGGGTTCCGTGTGTAATTAACCCATTTTGTATTGGTTCTATACAATTTTTGACTTGGACTTACGCAAAGGAAAATATTTTACTATTTAAAAATGAAGTGTGACTACCAAAAATGAGAGACAATCTATATGATTTCTACCCTACGAAAGCTTTAATAAAAGTTACCTTGCGATGCTTCTTGCCTTGATTACTCAGGAATGCTCGTTGTTGGATCCATGACGCAAAGAACAAAGTGACGTTTTTAGGGTGATTTGGATGGTTAAGCTTCTCGAGAAAGGTTGGATGTCACTTCACAAGAAAATGGCGTGCAAACGAAGTAAGGCTCAACGCTTCGCGCTGGGAAAACTAATTGATCAATTTTTTAAAACTTTTTGTCTTCGCTCTTCCGGAACCGGTACAGAAATGGGTGGGTTAGAGAAATACAAATAAGAGGATCACTCTAAAGAGAATAAGCTTTTGGATTTAAAGTCTGACCTTAAAATGGATGCCAATACCCTTTTTCATAGTGTTTAGGGTCACAGAATCTAATAAGATTGGTAATGCGAATCTGTATGGCTAGAGATAAGTCAGAATAATTGATAAAATAATAGACTGATAAAAATCAACAAACTGATCGTTTTACCCTATTTATTAAACATATTTCTTTTCAAATTTCTCGACATTATCTGACCCTAATTTTGGTAATTATCTTTGAAACCACAAACGAGATGTATTAGATTTAGATAGCTATTTCTTAATCATAAAATTGATTGATTTGATCTTTATATCAAGGATAAATTATGAATCATTCCCCAAAATCATCTAGACAAATTACATCATTTAAGATAATCTAGACCATGAATCAAGCTTAATCTAAATGGACTGAACTAAATGCAGTGTACTAAACTAACGGACTAGACCAGACATGCAATGGACTGGACTTGACTGGGGTGGATGAGATTTTTCAAATAAAACTGGACTTGATCAAATAATTAAACTGCATTACTAATCTCGAACCCAATAATTCCTATTAATACATAATGAAGTCCATTATTTAATTAATTAAAAATACTTACAAGAATGAGGTGTCTACAGAGCCCCTCGGGGATGGAGAGCGTTCGAGGGCAATGTCACCAAAAAAGAAGGACAACATATTTATCTAGTGAAAATACAACAGAAAAGACAGACTCAAAGACTCACTCAAATATGAGATAGGACCTTTATAGGTTTCCTATGTATCCTCCCAGGAGGAGTCAGACCAATGTAATTCACTGAAATGCATATATTGTTTAAAGCCGGAGCCAACAATAATAATGATTGGTTGTCGAAAAGATAATCTAGAACTGGAATAGGAAAACTCATTGCCTAAGAGTCGGAGCTAATAGTAAGGACAATTGGATGCTTAGGAAGATGATGATAGCCTGTTTAGAAGCCAGAGCCAATAGTAAAGACGATTGGTCATCTAGACACACAAAAGATTGGATTTGGAATAGGAACTGCCCGTTGTCAGAGGCCCAAGATGAGTTGAAAGGGTCGACACATAGAAAAATAACTTTGACCATTGCTGGAGCCCCCAAGACAAGTTACAGGGGTGGACGGATAGAGTGAAAGTGTGACTGGTAGCTGGAGCTGGAAATGTCGTAAAGACAATTGAATATTAGATATGATGGAGTCAGTTCACTTGCAAGAACATATTGGAAATAAACACAGAATCTTGTATTAGCCTTATACTGTACATTAGCTGTTAGATGGAACAATTGAGAAAAAATCTAGGTAGCGAATCACCCATGGATTAGCTACAGGGGACATACACAGGCAGGTATACAAATAATGGATTAAAACTCCCTTGGGCAAATGAATATAAATATCATGCAACAATGCACATGCAAGCAGACATAAATTTATACTGATGACAGAAGCACTCAAACATGCATTCTAAATCTCTCTGTGTGTGAAAAATAGAGGTTGAAAACCATCCGGTTGGTCAGAACTGCTAAGAGATTTGAAATTTTAAGTCTAAAATCGGCGAACTTGTCAGTATGTTTTTGAAATTCCTAAAAATTCGGCAAGAGAATCGGTCGATTAGAGACTGTGGGATTTTTTATTTTTTAAGAGTTAAAAATCGGCATGTTGGTTAGAGCCTAAATCCAAGTTTAAGGCCAAACCAAATGGTTGGTCAGAGACAAACTCGAATTTCAAGTTAAAACCACCCCGTTGGTCAGAAGAAAATTGAATTTTCTTGAGAGAACCAGACAATTAATAGAGAAACATGTACCATCAAATATGCCTTTAAATAGGAAAATCGAAAGGTTTGTCTAATAAAATTTTATGAAAATTTTAAAATTTTGACTCCTAACTCCTTACAAATTAGCGCTACTTGTCTATATATATTCAGGACTCATTGCTTTAGAACAAAATTTGTCTCTTTTCTCTTCAAGATTCTCAATGGCGTTCGAAGACGATCCTACAACTTTCGAGCTCCAAGTTCGTGCATGCCCGAACTCCTTCAACAAGATTGAAATGATTCATATTGACAAGAGGTTCTGCCTAAAATCCTTAATGAGCTTGAGTAGTGTGATGGTTCGTGATGACATTCTTTGAGCTGGTTATAGATTATAGGATGTTGAGGATCATGTTTTTCACTTCGATCTAAAAAATTGTACCCTGCCTTTGAAGAGTTCTCTACCCTGGTAGATATCCCAGACAAACTTCCAGTTGCTTTTGAGACCGTTCAAGATGCTTATGTCAAGTCCCTCAAAACTCTGTTGAAGGTCCCAAACGCACCGGGTCTTTCATTGGGAGTGAAGGCATTTAACTTTCTCCCCTGATCGAGTATTTTTTTGTCAAGCTGAAAAGTCATGATTAACAATATGGCCATGGTAGAGTGTCTGCTTCAGCACCATTCTTGGTAACCAAATATCTCGCCTTTTTCGCCTCGAGATTGTGATATGAGGCTATTTGATGTCCTGGCTCAAGTGTCTACTTGAAGTAAAACCCTGATCCCTTTAGTACTAACCGAAACTTTACTTGGCATGTTCATAAGGATCCCGGCGTTCCATTCGGAGGTACTTCTTTGCTTTTGTATGTGTGGCTACCGGACCATATGTGCCTAATAGCCAAACCTACTACTAGCGCTTTCGGTTCTCAGCCCTTATTCTTCGTGAGTCTTTTTGGCATAGACAATTGGACTCGCTTCTTTTGTAAGTGGGAGTCCAAGGATATTCATTTGTACTGTAGACGATGGAGGGCTCATGGACCGGTTCTAAGCACAACATAATGTCCCTCTGTTTAACTCCTGGGATTGCGTTACACATCCTTCTATTTGCCTGTCAAATCCTGAGGCAGTTCGATTATGAGAGGTGATTCCAAAGGTCTATGGGGATTTGATAGGTGAGCAAGCCCTTAGCCCTTCCATAATCGAGGCTGTGTTGTGAGGCTAGGGATCTCTGCCTTATACCCACATTTCCATTGAATATAGACCTTTCATCACCGATGTAGAGCCAGTTGCTCCCTTGTTGCCTAACGCATACATCTATCAACTTTTAGCCTGTGTATGGGAAAATGTATTGACCTTTGAGAGAAAATTGAGGATAGAGCTGGATTGGACTTCCCTAGTGCTTGTCAGATAAAATATTTGGAGCTAGCAAAAGGGGAAGCTCGTGTTGCGATCTGATTGGGTCCGGAGATGTCTGAGTCTAGTAGGTCTTCTTAGAACATAATCCATTTTTTTTCATTCTCAGACTGAAGATGAAGTTCGAGTCACTTGAATGAGGTGATCTTGGATTGGTTCCTAGATGTTTGAGGAGAAGTTTGATGCTGACGGGAAACCCTTACGATCTTTGCACATGGGCGAACCCAGTGACCACCTGCTTTGTTGTTGATGGAGAGGCCACCAAAGAGGAATCTGACCACCAAAGCTACTTAGAACAGGGAGGCTGGTGTGGATGCTTATCTCGAGGGTCAAATTAACAGGTAGGGTAGTTAAGAAAAAGATAAAGTGGATGAAAGGTTGGCTTTTCAGGTGGAGGAATTGGAGAATGTGATTCCGGTGTCTTAAAGGTCGGCTTACAAGAAGGATTTGGAGACATGGAGGTTAATCTTGAATGGTGAGGAGAGTCTGGCTATGAAGAAATTTAAGAAGATGCTGGAGGATATCTCGTAAGTTGCTCATAGGACTTGGAATCTTTCTTGCCCTGAGTTTGCCTCGGCCGCTCTTTATAGGGTTTTCATCCTAGCGGGCATTCTTATTTTTCTAGTATTCTGCTTTTCTTTTTCTCTTACCCTAACTTTGCCCTAGGCCGCTTTTTGCTGGGTTTTTATCCTAGCGGGCAAATTTTTTTTATTTTTATCAAGAATGTAGTCATGTGCTTTAGCCAATGGAATAAGAGAATTTTATTAGAATTTAACCACATCCGAGTAACTTTATCGTTGCTTGTGTACCTCAATCTATATGCTACATCAATTCGTGTTTATTGAAAAATGTGATTAAGCATAATATTTCTTTAACCGATTTGGATTGGCTAGCTGTGACAACTCAATTTCGTCTAAATCGACTAATAATGCATGCACCCTTAGTCATGATGTGCTTGATCATCTAGGGATCTGATCAGTTGGGTTCAAATTTTACTCGTGGTTTACAGATTTACTAATGTTCTTTTTTAACTTGCGTTGCTTCACTAGCTTGTTGAATGCTCGAGAAATCTGCCTATGGTAACCTTGAATATGATAGAGTGCTTTCAACATTTTCTCGTCTCCTACGGCCAATTCTTCCAATTTGTGTCTCACCCAGTCTTCTTCTGCTATCTGGTTTTCCAACAACACTCTCAGGAGTTGATTTCTAACTCTTCATGGAGTACGACCTCCATGCCATAGACTAATGAATATGGGGTAGCCTCAATTGACCTCCTCACAGATGTTTTATAACCCCAGAAGGCGTAGGGTCTAGCCAACTTCAACAAGATATTGTCATTTTACTCAACATGCTCTTAATTCCCTTGTTGGCAGCCTTGACAACCCGGTTGGTTTGCGGCTGATAGGGTGACTAGCAGTGTCAGGTGATACCATACTTCTTGGCTAGGTCCATGACTTCTCCTTCAAAGTGTAGCGACATTATCTGTAATACCCCAAAACTTTATTTTGTGTGTTAAAAAAAAAAGCTTTCATTCGAATTAAAACATGATTTTGGTCGAATTAAAAAAAATTCTGAACTTTTTAGTCAATGAAAAGTACTTTCGGTCAAATGAATAGTACTTTTCAGTCGAATTAAAAGTATTTTCGGTCGAATGAATCCGCTTTGTTTCGAATTAAAACTTGTGTTGATTTGAGGAAGAATGGGGAACGTTTCAGTCGAATGAAACCTTAAGATTTTGGTAAAGACATTTTCACGGCTGAAGGATTGAGTCGAATGAAACTTATGTTTGCTTTGAATGAATAGTGTAATTTTTACCGTAATATAAATAGCTTCTTTATTTTCTTTTTAGGCCTTTTGTTCTCGTTCTTTGCTCCATTGCTGCGGAGAGAGAGAGAGAATAGGAGGCTTGGAAAGCTCCTTTGGCACTAGAGTGGTGCTTTGAGATTTTCTTTTGTTCAAAACATTGATTGAGGTAAGGGTTTATACAGTTTTTGCTGTGGAAAGGTATTTTCAAAGTTCAAATGTTTATGTTCACCGAGTTGGTTATCCATATTGGTTTGTATTTGAATTATTCCACTTTCGCCTTCATTGAGAATATTGCTTACCCTTTCCGTTTGTACATGATAATATACATCTTTACACATCTTTGAATTCGTATATTTGTGAATGTCAATTCAAGATTGACATTGACTATGTTGAACAACTCTCAAATAGAGAGGATCCTATGGACACATGTTTGTTATAGTAGAGAGCTGAAGCCTCCTAGTATGCTCTGAAGCACACGTTTGATGTTTCTATGTTTGGTTCGACATTTGGGTCTTATGACCATCATAATCATGGCATGATTGTAGCATACCCTACACATAATTGAAATGTGCTTTGGGTTGAATGCGTAACTTTATTACTTCGATATTTGATAGAAAAACATGTTTGGCCCATTTAATTTCATATTATCCTTTGATTCCGCCAGTATCGCTTAATATCTTACCGTTTGTTTACCTTACTGGGTTATTTGAGCTCACCCCTTTGTCTTCTTACCTTGCCTTTGCCACAGGTGAAGGAAGTGACAATTGATTTCTATGGTAGCTTGGGGGCTATGAGACTTTTGCTTTTGGTTTGATAAGCTTGTAGTTATAATCTTTTGAAAACTTTACTTATTTTGGGTAATTTGATAGAATTGATTTTGTATAAGTATTTGTCCACTGTGATTAGAAATTGTTTATTAACACATTGAAGAATTTCTTAAGAATGGATAGCTTTTATTTTTTTTGGATATATATATATAAGGTTTTAGTTGCTCTATTTTTACCGTTATAATTAGGACTGTAATGGTATATTTTGAGGTTTGATTTACAGTCGCGGCCTCCCGTTTTGGGGGCGTGATAGGGCTGGTATTAGAGCTTAGGTTTGTGATTCTATAGACTCGGGTGAGCCTAGATTTTGAGCATTACAAAATGATTGTGCCATTAGATTTGGTCTCTCTTGATTAGTGTGTATCCTTGTGCATTTGTAGGCTTATACAGTTTTGTTTGATGTGCTAGGAGTACCAGACCTCCTAGATGCTTTAATCGTAACCCCAACAAACCTCACGATCCGCGAACGAATGATGGAGTTGCTAAGGCCATCGTACATGGATTGTTTAATTTGGCAAACCTAATTGCAAGTGGTAACGGGGTACCGCTACACCAGGATCAGAACAATGGTCAGAATGGTGGTGCTAAAACCGGAGATGTGGAGAAATTTAAGAAGTTAGTCCTCGCTTTTAGAGGGGAACCCGATCCGGAAAATGCTGAAGCATGGGTGAATCAAAATGAAAAGGTATTTGACCTTTGGAACAGCAATGACGAGTAAAGGGTGGCGTATGCAGTTTTCATGTTAGAAGATGAAGCTGACCATTGGTGGAAGATGGTCAAGCACACACAGAGCATCAACGCTGATCATCCCATGACTTGGGGAACGGTTTAAGAGCATTTTCTTCAAGAATTACTTTCCTCAAAATGTAAGAGATTAGAAAGAGGAAGAATTCTTGAAGTTAGTACAGGATAAAATGACAGTAGCAAAATATGAGGCGAAGTTCACCTCATTGTCAAGGCATGCTCCGTATTTGGTTGACACTGAGAATCGTAAGGCAAGAAGATTTGAAGAGGGACTGAAGCGCGACATCAAGAATAGATTGTTGGCTCTAAAGCTTCCGACCTATGCCAAGGTGGTTGAACAGGTTGAAATTCTAGAGACGGACTATAGGGAATTTTGGAAAGAGCAAGAGGAACTGAGGCACAAAAGAAGCCGTGCAGAAACTTCGGACAAGAACAAGAGTGGTGGTCAAAACAAGAGGAAAACAACTTTACAAGAAGGCATGCAATCAACTGAAGGGGGGTACAAAAGTTTTTGATACTTATGGCAAGAATCATGGGGATAAGCCTTGCCATCGTTTGACAAACTCACGCTTCAACAGTGGGAAAGTGGGGCATTATGCTATGGAATGCCCGTATCGGAAGAAGGAGAAGACTTACAATTTTTAGGCTCAGGGTGGAGGTAAACCGCCCACGGGGGACCAGATGCCAAGAGTACAAGGTCGTGCTTATGCTTTGACTGCCAAGGATGCCACAACTTCTAACGACGTAGTGGCAGGTACAGTTCAGATTAGTTCTCATTGTTTTCATGCATTGTTTGACCCTGGATCCACGTATTTGTTTATAACCTCTTCTTCTCTTGCGTGTAAGTTGGGTTTTGACCCACAACTTTTAGAGTTTGATTTGATGATTGATACCCAGGGGGAATTTGTATTAGTATCTACAGTGTACAAGCCTTACTTGGTACACATTAAGGGTAGAGTGTTATCCACTGACCTTATAGCCATGGACATTCGGGATGTTGATGTTATTCTCGGTATGGATTGGTTGTCTTCAACCATGCCTTGTTGGATTGCTATGCCAAAGAAATGCATTTCTGGATTCTCTATCAATCCAAGTTCAAGTTTACGGGTTCTACTCCCATTACTTTGTCTTGCCTTATATCTGCCTTTCAAGCTAGGCATTTGCTTCAGAAGGGATGTCAAGGATATTTAGCTCACATTGTGCATACTCAAATAGCTTTTCAAAATTTATCCGCTATTCCTGTCATTAGCAAAAATTCAGATGTGTTTCCGGAGGAACTCCCTGGTCTTCCTCCAGATCGTGAAATCGAGTTTGTTATAGATCTTATGCCAAGAGCTGCTCCAATTTCTAGGGTTCCTTATCGTATGGCCCCGACCGAGCTCAAAGAACTTAAGGTGCAACTTCAAGAATTGCTTGAGAAAGGCTTCATTCACTGAAGCTTCTCTCATTGGGGTGCTCCCATTTTATTTGTAAAGAAGAAGGACAGAACGATGAAATTTTTTATTGACTATAGGGAGCTGAACCGTGTCACAGTTCCCAATAAGTATCCTTTGCCACGGATTGACGATTTGTTTGATCAACTTCAAGGAGCTGAATACTTTTTCAAGATTGATTTGAGATCGGGTTACCACCAATTGAAGATTAGGTAGGATGATATATCCAAGACTGCTTTCCGCACGAGGTGCGGACACTATGAGTTTGTTGTAATGCCGTTTGGGTTAAGTAACGCACCTGTAGTGTTTATGGACTTAATGAATCGGGTATTCAAGTGATATTTGGACCAATTCATCATAGTCTTTATTGATGACATATTGATCAAACCTAAAATAAGGAAGAACATGAAGAACATTTACGTGTGGTGCTACAAATTTTAAGCAAAGAGAAGCTTTATGCCAAGTTTGATAAATGTGAGTTTTGGCTTGAGAAAGTTGTGTTTTTAGGGCATGTGGAATCTAAAGATGGGATCTCAGTGGATCCATCTAAGGAAGAGGCAGCGTGGAATTGGGAAAGACCAAGAACGGTCGGTGAAGTTCGTAGTTTCCTTGGTTTGGCTGGCTATTATTGCATTTTCGTTGAGAGGTTTTCAAAACTCGCTATTTCATTGACTCGATTGACTTGGAAGAAGGTTAGGTTTGAGTGGTGGGAAGATTGTGATCGCAGTTTTCTAGAATTAAGAAAAAGATTGGTTTTGGCTCCGATTCTTTCTCTACTTTTGGGGACTGGAGGATTTGTGGTATGTAGTAATGTGTCACGAAAGGGCTTGGGATGTGTCTTAATGCAGCATGGGCGAGTAATTGCTTATGGCTCGTGACAACTCAAAACGTATGAAGTGAACTACCCAACACATGACTTGGAATTAGCTGCACTGATTTCGCTTCGAAAATTTGGAGGCACTATCTCTATGGTGAGACGTGTGACATATACACAGATCACAAGAGTCTTAAGTTTTTATTCACGCAGAAAGAATTGAATATGGGACAATGTTGATTGTTGGAATTACTTAAGGACTATGACTGCAAGATCTTGTATCATCCGGGGAAGGCCAATGTGGTAGCCGAAGGAACACATGTACATGTGCAGCTCTTTTAATTCACATAAGGAAATTCTTGCGGATCTTGAAAGTTTGGGTGTGGATGTTTTGATTTCTGGGACGGGAAACTATTTGGGGAATATAATGGCACGACCTACCTTGATCGAAAGAATTAAGCAAGCTCAGATTTTGGATTCAAGATTTGTTAAGATTAGAGAACAAGTTAGAGAAGGTCAACAGCCAGAGTTCAGAATTGACACCGAGAGGGCATTGCGTTTTGGAGACAAATTGTGTGTTCCTTCGGTTATGGGTTAAAGGAGGAAATATTACGAGATGGGCATAATTCCAGCTTCGCAGTTCATCCAGGTAGTAGTAAGATGTATTGCGGTTTACGGGACGTGTTTTGGTGGAACGATAGGAAAAGGGAGATAGCAAATTTTGTCGCTCGATGCCTTACTTGTTAGCAAGTTAAAGCGGAACATCAGCGACCTGCTGGACCTTTGCAACCTCTTACTATCCTTCAGTGGAAGTGGGAACATATTGCCATGGACTTTGTGTCTAGGACAAGGCAAGGTCATGATTTGGTTTGGATAATAATTGATCGTTTGACCAAGTCAGCACATTTTATTCCGGTTAAGGTTACCTATAGCTTAGAGAGGTTAGCCAAACTTTATATTCAAGAGATTGTTCGACTCCACTGTGTACCCATTTCAATCGTTTCGAATAGAGATGCACGTTTTACATTGAAGTTTTGGCATGGTTTGAAAAATGCCTTGGGTACTCAACTTGACCATAGTACGGCTTATCATCCTCAAACTGATGGACAGTCAGAGAGAACGATTCAGATTTTAGAAGACATGCTTAGGGCTTGCTCGTTAAACTTCAAGAATAGTTCGAGTGATCAATTGTCGCTTGTGGAGTTTGCATATAACAATAGCTTCTAGGCTAGTATTGGTATGGCCCTATTTGAGGCCTTATATGGTCGGAGATGTAGAATGCCTATTTGTTGGTTTGAGGTTGGAGAGGAGAAACTTTTGGGTGCGTTGGGGCCCGAGATAGTTCAAGCTACCTTGGAAAAAAATTCATTTGATCAAAGATAATTTGCTAGTGGCTCAAAGTCGTCAGAAGAGTTATGCATACAATAGAAGACATGAGCTAGAGTTCGAAGTGGGAGATCATGTATTTTTTAAAGTATCGCCTTAGAACGGAGTAATGCATTTTGGAAAAAAAGGCAAGCTTAACCCTGGATTTATCGGACCATTTGAGATCTTGCAGAGAATTGGACCGCTCGCTTACCAAGTTTCTTTACCTCCCAGTTTGTCACAAATACATGATGTATTTCATCTATCAGCCTTGAGCAAATACCTTCCAGATCCTTCGTATGTCATTCATTTCGATCCTGTGGAGATTCGGGAGGACCTATCGTATGAGGAACGCCTAGTGAAAATTTTGGACCGCAAGGATTAGATTTTGCTCACAAAAATCATTAAGTTGGTTAAAGTGCTATGGCGTAACCATTCGGTGGAAGAAGCCACATGGGAACTCGAGGATGTTATGTGCAAAAAACACCCTCAGCTCTTTGGCGTTTAAGGTACGTTCTAATTCCGCAGGCGGAATTCTTTTTAGGGGGGGGGGGGGAGAATGTAATACCCCAAAATTTTCTTTCGTGTGTTTAATTTTTTTTATTGAATTTAAAAGTTTTCATTCTAATTAAAAGTTTTAATTCTAATGAAAATATTTTTCCTGTCGCATTTAAAAAAATCTGAAGTTTTTAGTTGATGAACAGTAACTTCGGTTGAATGAATAGTACTTTTGAGTCGAATTAAAAGTATTTCGGCCGAATTAAAACTAGTTTCGATCGAATTAAAAGTATTTTCGATTGAATTAAAACTATTTTTCGGTCAAATTAAAGGTATTTTTGGTCAAATAAATCCGCTTTACTTTGAATGAAAACTTGTGTTGATTTGAGGAAGAATAGGGACTGAATGTTTCGGTCGAATGAAACCTTAAGATTTTGGTAATGGCATTTTCAAGGCAGAAGGATCGAGTCGAATGAAACTTATGTTTGCTTTGAATGTATAGTGTAAATTTTACCTTCATATAAATACCCACTTTATTTTCTTTTTAGCCCTTTTGTTCACGATTCTTTGCTCCTTTGTGGCTGAGAGAGAGAAAATATGAGGCTTGAAAAGCTCCTTTGGCACTAGAGTGGTGCTTTGAGGTTTTCTTTTATTCAAAAGTTTGTTTGAGGTAAGGGTTTATACGATTTTTACTATGAAAATGTATTTTTGAAATTGAATGTTTATGTTCACCAAGTTGGTTATCCATATTGGTTTGTATTTGAATTATTCCACTTTTGCCCTCATTGAGAATATTGCTTACCCTCTCCGTTTGTACTTGATAATATACATCTTTACACATCTTTGAATTCGTACATTTGTGACCGTCAATTCAAGATTGACATTGACTATGTTGAAAAACTCTCAATAGAGAGGGTCTTATGGACACATGTTTGTTATACTAGAGAGCCGAAGCCTCCTCGTATGCTCCGGAGTACACGTTTGATGTTTGGTTCGACATTTGGGTCTTATGACCATCATAGTCATCGCATGATTGTAGCATACCCTACACATAATTGAAATGTGCTTTGGGTTAAATGCGTAACTTTGTTACTTTGATATTTGATAGTAAGACATGTTTGACCCATTTCATTTAATATTGTCCTTTGATTCCGCCAGTATTGCTTAACATCTTACCATTTGTTTACCTTATAAGGCTGTTTGAGCTCACCCCTTTGTCTTCTTACCTTGCGTTTGCCACATGTGAAGGGAGTAAAAATTGATTTCCATGGCAGTTTGGGGAATATGAGACTTCTGCTTTTGGTTTGATAGACTTGTAGTTGTATTCTTTTGGGAACTTTACCGGTTTTGGGTAATTCGATAGAATTGATTTTGTATAACTCTTTGTCCGCTGCAATTAGAAATTGTTTTGTAATAGAATGCTTAGTGGAAGAATTTCTTAAGAATGGATTGCTTTTGTTTTACGTATGTGTGTGTATCATATTGGAGGTTTTAGTTGCTATGTTTTTACCGTTATAATTAGAACTGTAATGGTATATTTTTAGGTTTGATTTGCGGACACGGCCTCCCCGTTTCGGGGGCCTGATATTATCTGAGATAAAATCCTGGGGTACTCCAAAGCGGCAAATGGTATTGGTTCGAATAAACTGAGTCACCTTCCTGGCGTTGAGCACTGCGTATGAAGTGGCTTCCACCCACTTCGTAAAGTAACATGTGGTTACTACTCGTGTCCATTAGAGGCCTTCGGACTGATCTTTCCTATATCACCTCTATTCCCCAGACTAAGAACGGCCAAGGGGAAGTCATGTTGCATAACTCTCGGGTAGGAAGATGTTGCAAGTTAGCGTACACGTGACATTTGTGACATCTCCTCACATATTCGACACAGTCGTTTTCCATAGTACTCCAATAGTATCGCTGACGGAGGACTTTCTTGGCTAGCAACTGTCGTATTCCTGTATGGTCCACATTCTCTTGTGCGTACTTCTTTCATAATTTGGCTACCTTCTCTCTCAGTTACACACAACAGGTGTTCGTCAATGCAATCTCTTATATAGTCTTAGGTCACATATGATGAACTGTGCTACCCATCTTCTCAAAGCTACTCGGTCCTTCATCGATGTAATATACTTGTGTTGATAATTATTAAAAAAAATAATAAAAAAATTCATAATAATTAACAAAAAAGGTGGTCTGATTTCGTGGCTACCAAAGACAGACACAAACAAAAGGAAATGACACCTCTAATTTCCAAGAGGTGGAGAGTGTGCATGAAGAGATAAGTGGAGGGTGAGGTGGCATGGGAAAATGCTTACCCTGGATAGCTGTTTGAGGGAGAATCATGGGAAATGTAGAAGGAATCACGGGATGACTTCAACTGAGAAGTCGTAGAGAAAAGAGAGGGAAAGAAAACCCAAGAAATGGAGATCGATTTGGAGATAAATTGAGGAAGTTAGGGACTGCCAAAGTTAGGAAAAAACCAACCTACACTGTGCAAAGTAGCTGATTGAGAGGGAATTTGAGGAAACTCCAGAAAGAATCTCGTGAAAAGCCAAACAGAGAAGTTATGGGGGGGAAAGAAAGGAAGAGATTTCAACAAACAGAAGGTATTTTCACCAAGAAATGAAGTTACCGGTCTTCAAAGTGAGGTAAAAATCAGTTTTGCTTGTGTGTTCTTGGTGTTTTGGTATGTGTTCTCAATATAAATTAGGGCTGAATTGATTATGTTATGTTATGATTTCATGTTAAATGATGGAGTTAGGTAGGTGGAAATAAAGTGAGATCAAATTGGTTTAAATGGAATTTCAGATGGAATTAAATAGGTAATGAGATAAGTTAGCATAGAATGCGTGTATAAGTTAAGAAGGGGAAATATTTCTGGGCATGCAAACCTGAAGAATGCAACTTGGAGTGTGGGAAGAGATGAAAAAGTGTAAATTTGATTCAAAGGTGATGAGTAGTGACTGTAAATGTCGCTAAAAGTCTTAGTCTCTAATTGATATCAAACTTTATTTTTGAAACATAGTTTTAAGATACAATCTGGCCAAAAACAAAAGAAACACTCATATTATTTTTGAATGATCTACATACTGTAAAATTTGGGATTTTTCTGAGTTTTCAACAATGTTAAATATATTTATCTTTAAAATAGGATTTTGAATTTTTAAAAATAACAAATGAATATATTTTAATCTAACAATTTTACAAAAACATCATGAAGTTGAGGCACTTTAGTGTCTAAAATTTCATAATATTTGGAGGCTGATTCATATTTTTGAAAAAAAAAATTGGTTCCCTGACGCTCGGTTGGTTATCGAGGTGGGGTTTCCGAGTAAAAATTTCATCAAATAACTTTTTAGTACAAAAATCAATTTACATTGTTTTAAAAAGGTATTTTGAACCAATTGAGAGTGTTTATTGGTGTAAAAGTTGACAGGGGGTGTTTATGTAATTTTACCATTGGCCAAGGATGTTTTGGTAATTTTCCACACCCGATGACGAATCTTGTCGAAACTCATGGTTAAGCAGTAAGGAGTATAAAGAGTGAGAAAATTGAGTTTAGATGGGCATAAGATGGGCAGTAGTGCAGGTAATGCACCTTATGTGTTAGGGCAAATGTGGTTAATGGATTAACCGTAATAAGTGGGAGACATGTGATTGCTAAGGGAGAAGGGAGGTAAGGTAGGTATGTTTTTGTATTTTAGGGCGGTCTAACTAGAAGAATTTTATTTGATATGCGGTTCCATTGCTGAGAAATAAGGAAGCGAGGAGTTCATCGGCTATAAAGCCAATTGGTAAGGATAGTGCGGTTCCGTTATGGTATCTGTTGTTTTGCTTAGCATATCATGTTATTGATGCTTGTGTTGAACTCCTATATTTATGATGGAATATCGGTTGATGTTATGATCGGTACTTCTTGTTAACTTGTGCTATTGAGAACTTAAGGTAGAATGAATTCCCTTAGTCCGCCCGATAATGAGACTGAAAGCGTTGTCGAGGACTTACGATCGGAAACACTCTCTAAGTCCGCTCCTTGATGAAAGTCATTCCTAATCTGGATAACCCTGATATGAACAACCCGTATGAAGGGGGATCATTAAGTGGAGGGCCAGTGAAGTGAAGTAACTGGCAGTCAGTGAAAAAGAGAGTAACTGACAAAAAGAGGATGAAGGGCGCTAAAGTCTGTTGTGTCGTGTCGAGTCAAGCATGCATTGCAATTGATTTTATTTGATGTTGCTGAATTTATTATCTCGTTATTCTCTGATGAATATGCTTTAGTGTTTCTTTTGCATTGCACTTGTATAGTCCATGAGTCCGTCCAAGTGGAAATGATGTTGTTCTGTTGGGCTTGAGCCGCTTAGTCTGAACAAAGGTGATGCAGCAAGATGGTTGTAAATGTCCATTCTTGGCATTCTTAAATCCTTTCCTATGTTGAAAATTCACGATCGATTCTCCGATAAATTCGAAAGGGTTTTACGTTATACTCCTCTTATTATCCTTACTAGGCAATTTGTGCTCATTCCTTATCTGATGTGTTTTTCAGGTTCTAGGTTTGAGCGAGGTGAGACCTTGGGGAAAGGTAAAGAAAAATTATGCTGAGGTCCTGTGAGGAAATATATATATCGCCGTGCAGATGTAAAATTTGGTGTACATATTAAGTTGTGTTATGTTATGCAGTTTTTGCTGCGACACGATGTGTACTATCAAGGAAAAGTTTTGTAAAGACGTATTGTAACGTTTCTTCATGATCTTAAGGTTGTAATTGCTTTGTGTTATATTTAAGGTTGTAACATTGACAGAATTGACATCTCAGCTTTGGTGACGTCACTTGGGCTGGGGGTGTCATAATTGAACACCCTTCAGGATACATTCCGTCTCAGATAAGATTCTGTATATCAGTATGCCAAGGCTTGGTTACTCCATCCTCTTTTACGGGAGCTATCATGGAGCCGTAGGCTGGTCGGTCCCTCTCCTGTATGACAAATGGCTCTACCTCCCGTCCTTCGGGTATATCTACTATGGATGGAAGGATAGCTAGAGCATCGACAAAGTTGTTCTTAGCTCGGGACAGGTTATGGAATTCCACATATTCAAACTGGCCTACAATCTTCTCAAAAAAGGCAAGATATGCTTGTAGGCGTTCATCTCTAATTCTCAATTGGATTTGGTAAATGATCAAAGCTAAATCTCTGTACATTGTGATCGCCTCAGCTCCAAGGTTTAGTGGCATCTCTAAACCTATGATACAAACTTCATATTTGGTGGTGTTGTTAGTACTGTCGAAAGTTAGCTTGATGGCTTGGGGTGAATAGGCTCCATCTCTTGAGATTAACAAAATCCGTACTCCAAAACATTTTTTGTTCGTCGCTCCATCAAATTACAAATGCCATCTTATCTTTGTTTCAACAATACATACTCCCTCATCTGGGAATTTTGCCTCCCATTGACTGGTATCTCCTGTCAGGCAATCGCGCATGTTGGCCACTGTCTTTCCCTTAGTTGACTTTTGGCGTTAGGCACTTGTCATACCCTTTCATTCTCTGCTTCATTTATATGGATTATCGCCTACATAATACATAAATAGAAATATATAAACCCTAGTTATAATACTATATTTTGGGTTAAATTGGACAGTAGAGGTCAAATGACCTACATATCTGGTCGCAAAACCATCGTGGTCCGACCCTGCCATATAGGTGGCAACCTATATTTTGGTCTTAGACTCAAATTAAGAATAAAATGAAAGCATCATTTTGATAATTTCTATATTGGTAGTGTGATTGTGCGAGTGGGAAACGCTCTAGACCATTATAATCTAAACTAGTTTAGGAAGCAATAAGTGTACCTTGTGAACATGCTTGAATAGAATACTCGGGAAGGCTTTGTGACAAGTCCAGGATACAAGTTACTTAAGATTATAGAGAAATGAAGTATGAAGTGCTAGATTCCCCTTAGAGATGATCTACCACTTGTGTGAATGGAATAATATAAAGCTTCTAGAAAGAAAGTAGTCCCTGCAAATATAGCCCAAAGACCCTTTTTATAGAGGTTTGGGGTGTGAGAAATTAAAGATGACCATCTCAGTATGGGATCTGGAGATAAAGCAGAATATTTGATAGAAATCGCAAACTGCGAAAAGTCAAGTAGCTGACGGGTTTCATCTCATGATGCATTAATATTTTTCTCATATTTTTGGACATAATATGACCTTAATTTGGTAATTATTGAAGATTTAATCACATAGGGTGTACCATATTTAAGAATTATCTCCATATTTCATATAAATTAAGGACTAATCATGCATCAAGGATAAATCTTAAATATTCTAAGTAAATCACAATCTTCTAATGTGGATTGGACCTAACTAATTGGACTGGACTGGACAACTGAATTGGATTGGAGGAACTAAAAACTCGACTAGAGTAACTATTGGACTTAATTAAATAAATTAGTTTAATATGCTATTAGGCATATAGCCATAATAATAAAATTTAGTCATTAACAAAGAACAAATAACTATAGATAAGTGAAAGGACTACAAAGATGAGGTGTCTACCTGAGGGTTACTTATACCTTTTAATTTTATCGAAAGCCTCTTGGAAGAGGGGATTCCACTCCTTGGTTGAATCCTTCTTTTATAGCTTGAAAACTGGCTCGTTAATCAGTGTAACTGAGGTATGAAGCGACTGATGTACTGGATCCTTTTTAAAACCCACAAGCCTCTTTCTCATTCCTCGGCGGCGGCATATCCACTAGGCCTTTGATTTTAGCTGGGTCAATTTCTTTTCCCCCACTTATTCACTATTGTTCCCAACCTATTTTGGTCACACCCAAGGGCCCACTAGGGGTCCCGCTTTGTACATTGAACTGGTCAAAGTGTGCACGCTCATGTCACGTGCATTTCTTACTTTGCACGCCTTAGTCAACAATTATTTAACGTTAGTGTGACTCACGGTACCACGTTCGTCGCGCCGCGACTACCTGAGCACTTTTTCACCAAAACCATCGACCGATGGCGCAACCAGAGCGACGGGGTCAAGGGCAAAGGCCTTGGCCAACCCCATGGGATCGGCCTCAGCCTCCCCCAAGTCCATGGGGTCAGCCTTGGCCACCCGGTTGTTCACTCTTAGCACAAAGTCCCTTTCGCACTTTGTTTGCTTCATACACTTCGTATGTGACTTTGGCACCTTGTTCATCACATGGGTACGATTCACATCGACAAGCTCGTCGTAATGCAACTTTTGGATTTGTCATTGCCCATCAAAACACCTTCCATTGGTGCACCCGAAGTTCACCCAAATGGGGAGTGGCCTTGGCCTCCCTTTAAGGGAGTTGGCCATTGGCCTTGGCCACCCCCTAAGGTCGGTCTCGGCCTTCCCAAGGGGTCTGCCTTGGCCTCCCCAGGGGTGGTGGCCTTGACTTTCACCCAATTTTGGACTATGGCCTCCGCTCCCGCGCGCACTTGTTTTCTCAAGTCTTTGCACCTCTGCAATGTTTACGGATGTTCGTGCATCAACCTCGCGACATCCTTCATCCATCAACCTCACGACGTCCGTCATGTCTCAACCTCGTGATGTCCATCGTGCATCAACCTCACGACGTCTGTCATCCATCAACCTCATGACGTCCTTCGTTTATCAACCTTGTGTAGTCCGTCGTGCATCAACCTCGTGACATCCGTCGTCCGTGACCGCATACCGCTCCCGCGATGCCCATTGCCCAAAGTCGCGCACTACCACCAAATTTCCCGCTGCGACGACCGTGTACCATCACTCTAAATTTGTCATTACTACATGTTGCATTCATTATCTTGTTATGACAGGTACACTCAGCTCACATATCGTCTTTAGGACACCCGATGCGCGCTCGTGCGTCGGCTCCGTGACGTTCATTGCCGCGCCCATGTGCCATTCTCATGACATGTGCTCCGGCACCAAGTATTGTCTCCGCGACATTAGTCGCTGGGCCCATGTGCCATTCTCATGACAGGTGCCCCGGTACCAAATATTGTTCCGCTACGTTTGTCACCACGCTCGTGCGCCATTCTCATGCCCCCGGCACCAAGTATTACTCCCCAACGTTCGTCGCCCGCCCGTGCTCTATCGTCATGATACGTGCCCCCGACACCAAGTATGGCTTCGTGACGTTCGTCGCTGCACCACTTTCATAACATGTGCCCCGGCACCAAGTATTGTCTCCGCGACGTTCGTCGCCACGCCCATGCGCCATTCTCATGACATGTGCCCCAGCACCAAGTATTGTCTCCGCGACGTTCGTCGCCGCGCCCATGTGCCATTCTCATGACAGGTGCCCCGGCACCAAGTATTGTTCTACGACGTTCATCGCAGCACCCGTGCGCCATTCTCATGATACGTGCCCCCGGCACCACGTATTTTCTCCGAGACGTTCGTCGCCGCACCCATGTGCCATTCTCATGATCCGTGGCCCCGGCACCAAGTAATGCACTGCGACGTTCGTCGCTGCGCCTGTGCGCTATCATCATGATACGTGCCCCCGGCACCAAGTATGGCTTCGTGACGTTCGTCGCAGCACCACTTTCATAACATGTGCCCTGGCACCAAGTATTGTCTCCGCAAAGTTTGTCGCTGCGCCCATGCACCATTCTCATGACGTGTGCCCCAGCACCAAGTATTGTCTCCGCGACGTTCGTCGCCGTGCCCATGCGCCATTCTAATGACATATGCCCCAGCACCAAGTATTGTTCCGCGACGTTCGTCGTCGCGCCCGTGCGCTATTCTCATGATACGTGCCCCCGGCACCAAGTGTTGTCTCCTCGACACTCGTCACCGTACCCGTGCGCCACTTCCATGACATGTGCCCCCAGCACCATACGCACTCTATCGTGCCCATGCGCCGCGCCACTAACACAGACGTGCCCACGGCACCTTACTCACTCCTCCATGCCCATGCGTCACTCCTCAGATATGACCCTGCCCCGAGGCTC
Organism: Escallonia herrerae; assembly: GCA_033070095.1. Taxonomy (NCBI): domain Eukaryota; kingdom Viridiplantae; phylum Streptophyta; class Magnoliopsida; order Escalloniales; family Escalloniaceae; genus Escallonia; species Escallonia herrerae. Next base: position 165,266 of record JAVXUP010000899.1, read on the forward strand.
TCTATCACAATGTCGTGCCCCAAGCACCATACACACTTCACCACACCCGTGCGCCACTTCCATGACATGTGCCCCCGACACCAAGTATGGTCTTGCGACAGTTGTCACCGCGTCCATGTTTGACAATCATGTTACAGGCCTCCGGGCATCACACTTATTCACCACACCGTGCGCCCCTGCGATGGACGTGGAACATGCTTCGACCCACTCTCTGGAGTGTGTAGCATTCCGAGGGGCTCCGTTCGTAATGCTCCGGCACGAGGACCCCTCACAACGGGATGGACTCGTTACCACAAAGTCATTGTCGCCACGGGATGGGCTCGTTACCACAAAGCCATCGTCGTCACAATCACGGGGGCCTTCGTTTGTAGTGCTCTGGCACGAGGACCCCTCACAGCGGGATGGACTCGTTACCACAAAGTCATCGCCGCCACGGGATGGGCTCGTTACTACAAAGTCATCGCCATCTTCATTTTGGGGGGCTCCGTTTGTAGTGCTCCGGCACGAGGACCCCTCGCAGTGGGATGGACTCGTTACCACAAAGTCATCACCATCAGGGGATGGGCTCGTTACCACAAATCCATTGCTGTCATAATCACGGGGGGCCCCGTTCGTAGTGATCCGGCACGAGGACCCCTCATAGCGGGATGGACTCGTTACCCCCAAAGCCGTCAAAACCACGGAGGGCTCCGTTTGTAGTGCTCCGGCACGAGGACCCCTCATAGAGGAATGGACTCGTTACCACAAAGTCATCGCTGCCACGGGATGGGCTCGTTACCACAAAGCCATTGCCGTCTTCATTCCAGGGGCTCCATTCGTAGTGCTCCGGCACGAGGACCCTTCGCAGTAGGATAGGTGACTCATCCGGGACACTATCTCTGCCAGGGTACCTGAGTGACTGGCCTACGTGCTCCGGTACTAAGGGCTTGGGTCGGCACCCCTATGGGCTATGACCGTCGAGTCACTCCGAGACGGGAGCATGTCTTCGGAGGGCATTGCGTCTAGTCTGCCTGGTAGTTGGGCATCGGGTCTTCCCCACCACTGCCAGGCCTGTGGGACTCTACAAGGGCTTGGATTGAAGGCTAGATCAAGGGGGTTCTTTGGCCACACTGACGCTGTGGGAGCCAGTCTTTCCAGACAGACAGAGCGACGCTGTGCGGGGCAGGCCGAGTGAATATCAATTCGACAGTCCGTGGAGCACTGGCAGCTGTGGACCCCTCGGTGATGTGTCACTCCTGGGGAGCACCACGTGTCGCGTGATGACATCATCATCTCAACCTCTATAAATAGAGGTCTTGAGAATTCATTTGGTCGTTTGGATATTTTTAGAACACTTTCTCTTTCTCACTCTAGAATCCTAGAGAGAGAAATATACAGGATCCTGAGTCTGGACCTAAGCATCAGACTATGACTGTCGCCGTATATTCATCATACGCTATCGCCCTCGCAGCACTGCCACCCTCAGGCTCTGTCTGGGAAGCCCTTGGTCTCCGCCCTTACTGTGTCCCACATCATCACACTCGGCATATGACTCGGACTGCATTCCTTGTGGCACCTCCACGTCGACTGCGAACCCACTTTCCTTGGCATCAACTATGAATCCTAACAGTTTGCCGACTATAACTCCAAATATACACTTTTGTGGATTAAGCCAAATGTTGTATTGCCTCAACCTTTCAAAATGTTTCCTTAAAATTGCGCAATGATCTACCATTTCTTGGACTTAATATTTATGTCGTCTACATACACCTCCACGTCTTTATGGATCATGTCGTGAGAAAGAGTAGTAAAGACTATCTGGTATAGTCTACAAAAGAATCCAATCCACGCTGTGAAGTGTTGTCTATAATCATTCGATGATGTGAAGAGAAAAGTCATCTTTCTACAATCAACACACACACGAACTTGGCCAGTCAGTTAAGGGACAGAAACTATACTGGCCAATCAAGTAGGGTACTCTATAACTCTTATGAATCCTTTGTGAAGGGGCTTCATAACTTTTTCCTTGACCTTAAGAGGCCATTCTGGTCTTAAATTGTGGAGTTTTGACTTAACGGTTTTAACCTCTAGTAGAGTGGGTAGATGATGTTCAACGATCAAAGGGTTGATACTGGGCATATCGCTATATGACAAAGCAAAAACAATGATGAATTATTTCAAGAGTGCCGTCACTTCCCCCTTTTCTACATCATTAATGCTAGATGTTCATTCCTTTTTATACTTTTGGGCGTGCCTATGTTGACTTTGATCATATTTTCTGCCACTGGCTTGACTCGATTTGGCTCTCATTTTCTACTACTTTCAAATAGCTTTTCCCTATTTCATCCATTGGTTATGATCCATTATTAGCTGTGTGGATTACTTTTCCATTACTTATATTAGCAACCAAGGATCAGAATATCATGTTCCCAACCCATTCTAGTCAAACCCAAGGGTCCACTAGGGGTCCCGCATTGGGCGAACACGTCGACAGATTCAACGGTCAAATTTCCAACGCATCGAACCAGTCAGCGCACGCAAGCTCAAGTCACGCACAATTTTTTCTATAAGGCGCGTGACTTAGACAACTTATTTCACGTTAATGTTACTCACGGTAACACAATCGTCGTGCCGCGACCACCCAAGCACCTTTTCATCAAAAACTTCGACCGATGGCACAACAGGAGCAACAGGGTCAAGGGGCAAAGGCCTTGGCCAACCCCATGGGGTCGGCCTTGGCCTCACCCAAGGCCATGAGGTCGGCCTCAGCCTCCCATGGGGATTGGCCTTGGCCTCCCCCCCGATTCTTTGCTTTTTGTGCAAAGTCCTTTTTGCACTTTGTTCACTACGTACGCTCTTTATGTGACTTCGTCGCTTTGTTCGTCATGTGGGTACGATTATTGACAACAAGTTCGTCACGACGCAACTTTTGGATTTGTCATCGCTCATCAAAACACCTACCGTCGTGCGCCCAAAGTTTGCCAAAAGGGAAAGTGGCCTTGGGCTCCAAAAATGGAAGTTGGCCATTTGGCCTTGGCCAACCCCAAGGGGTTGGCCTCGGCCTTCCCCAACCCCAGGGGGTCAGCCTCGGCCTCCAGGAGGGGTTGGCCTCGGCCACTTTCCCCTGGTGGTTCCCCCTTTCGCTCATACTCCTTTTTGCACTTTTTTGCTTTGTACGCTTCGTACATGATTTTGACATATTGATCGTCATGTAGATATGACTCGCGTCGACACACTCGTCAAAACCCAACTTCCGGATTTGTCATTGCTCATCAAAAGACCTACCGTCGACACACCTGAAGTTCACCGAAGAGGGGAGTGGCCTTGGCCTCCCTCCATGGGACTTGGCCTTTGGCCTTAACCACTCCCTAGGGTCGGCCTCGACCTCCCCAAGGGGTCAGCCTCTGCCTCCCTAGGGGTGGTAGCCTTGGCCTTCCCCTAATTCTTGGCCTATGGCCTCCCCTCCCGCATGCACATGTTTCCTCGAATTTTGCACCTCCGCGATGTTTACGGACATTCGTACATCAACCTTGTGACATCCTCCGTGCATCAACCTCGTGATGTCCATCATGCATCAACCTTGCAACGTCCGTCATCCATCAACCTCACAACATTGATCGTGCATCAACCTCACGATGTACGTCGTGCCTCAACCTCGCGATGTCCGTCGTGCCTCAACCTCGGTACGTCCATCGTCCATCAACCTCGTGACGTCCGTCGTCCATGACCGCATATCGCTCTCACGATGCCCATCACCCAAAGTCACGCACTACCACCGAATGACCCGTTGCCGATGACCGCAGACCATCACTCCCGACTTTGTCATTACTACATGTTGTATTCATTATCTTGTTATGACAGGTACACTCAGCTCACATCCCATCTTCAAGACACCTGACGCGTGCCTGTGCGCCATCTCCGCGACGTTCTTCGCAGCACCCGTGCGCCATTCTAATGATATGTGCCCCGGCACCAAGTGTATCCCCGCGACGTTCTTCGCTGCGCCTGTGCGCCATCGTCATGATACGTGCCCCCGGCACCAAGTATATCCCTACGACATTCGTCGCTTGCACCCTTGTGCCATTCTTATGATGTGTTCCCCCGGCACCAAGTATTGTTCCAGGACGTTTGTTGCTGCACCCTTGTGCCATTCTCATGATGCGTGCCCCCGACACCAAGTATTGTCTCCGCGATGTTCATCACCGCGCCCATGCGCCATTCTCATGACATGTGCCCCAGCACCAGGTATATCTTCGCGATGTTCGTTGCCGCGCCCGTACGCCACTTCCATAACATATGCCCCGACACCAAGTATTGCTCCGCGATGTTCGCCGCCCATGCCCTTGCACCATTCTCATGATGCATGCCCTCGGCACCAAGTATTGTCCCCGTGACGTTCGTCGCCTGCGCCCTTGCGCCATTCTCATGATGCGTGCCCCCGGCACCAAGTATTACTCCGCAACATTCGGCATTGCGCCTTTGCACCATTCTCATGATGCGTGCCCCCGACACCAAGTATTGCTCTGCGACGTTCGTTGTCGCGCCCATGCACCACTTCTGTGAAATGTGCCAATGGCACCAAGTATTGTCCCAGTGATGTTCGTCGCCTGTGCCCTTGCACCCTTGTGCCATTCTCATGATGCGTGCCGACAGCACCAAGTATTGCTTGGCGACATTCGTCGCCACGCCCATGCGCCACTTCCATGACATGTGTCCAGGACACCAGGTATTGTCTCTGCGACGATTGTCGTCGCGCCCGTGTGCCACTCTCATGATACACATCAAGGGACCAGGTATTGTCTCACGACGGTAGTCACCGCGCCCATGTGCCACAGTCATGTTACATACTTTCGGGGGGCTCCGTTCGTAGTGCTTTGTCACGAGGACCCCTCCCAGCAGGATGGGCTCATAACCTGAAAGCCATCGATGGCACAATCAACAGCAGGATGGGCTCACAACCTTAAAGCCATCGCTGGCACAATCAACAGCGAGCTGGGCTCGCAACCTTAAAGCTATCGCCGACATAATCAATAGCGGGATGAGCTCACAACCTTAAAGCCATCACTGGCACAATCACAGCGGGATGGGCTCACAAACTTAAAGCCATTGCCGGCACAATCAATAGCGGGATGGGCTCACAACCTTATAGCCATCGCCGTCACAATCAAACGTAGTGGGATGGACTCACAACCTTAAAGCCATCGCTGTCACAATCACAGGGGGCTCCGGCACGAGGACCCCTCGCAGCGGGATGGACTCACAACCTTATAGTCATCGCTGCCACAGGATGGGCTCACAACCTTAAAGCCATCGCCGTCTTCATTCCAGGGGGCTCCACTCGTAGTGCTCCGGCACGAGGACCCGTCGCAGCAGAGGGATAGGCGACTTCTTTGGGGCACTATCTCTGTCAGGATGTCTTCGTGACTGGCCTACGTGCTCCGGCACTGGGGACTCGCATCGGCACCCCTATGGACTATGACCCCCGGGTCACATCGAGAAGGGAGCAGGTCTCCGGAGGCCATCGCGCCTAGCCTGCCAGGCCTGTGGGACTCTGCAAGGGCTTGGATTAGAGGCTAGATCAAGGGGTTTCTCTGGCAACACCAACGTTGTGGGAGCCAGTCTTTCTAGAAAGACAAACCGACGCTGTGCGGGGCAGGCCGGGTGAATATGCAATTCGACAGTTCGTGGAGCACCGGCAGCTGTGGACCCCTTGGTGACGTGTCACTCCTGAGGAGTGCCATGTGTCGCGTGCTGACATCATCATCTCAACCTCTATAAATAGAGGTCTTAGAATTCATTTAGACGTTTGGACATTTTCATAACACTTTCACTTTCTCACTCTAGAATCCTAGAGAGAGAAACATACAGGACCTTAGCTCTGGACCTAAGCATCAGACTGTGACTGTCGTCATGTATTCACTCTGCGCCATCGCCCTCGCAGCACTGCCACTCTCAGGCTCTGTCTGGGAAGCCCCTGGTCTCTGACCTTGCTCCGCCCTTGCTGTGTCCCACATCATCACATTTGGCATCTGACTCGGATTGCATTCCTTGTGGCACCTCCTCGTCGACTTCGAACCCATTTTCCCTGGCATCATTTTGGTGACTCCGCTGGGGAGGTGAGCATCACAGTGCAGTTCGTCTCGTGCCTGACACATCCAAGCAGCCATTCCTCAGCAACGTAGGGCTACCAGGACTACCTATCACAGCCTCAACCCAGCCATCCATGCAGTTGTAATTTCTAGACTTAAAAAATTTTCAAGCTACATTGCTCTTTCACAAGTCTACTAACACCACTCTTAATACCATCACCACTCTCTTGGGGGCTTTGCCACTTCCCAACCCCTCTTCGCCTCACATTGCAGTGACTTGGTACGTGGTGCGCGAGGTGGCTCGAGCCAAGCTGCTACGGTCGCATCATTACCCCTCATCCTTTTTTTGACACTCAGAAAAATTTTCATTGTTTTTCTTAACTAGTCATCGATGATCACCCTCAGCGGTCTCCCTCGGCACCCTTGTCCGAGCTCAACACTTAGAAAAAAAAATTTCACCCCTATATCTTATGCAAAAAAAATTTCACCCCTATATCTTATGCTCCTTCCAACACTCAAAAAAACTTCTCAACACTTAAAAAAATTTCAAAATTTTCTCTCCCCCTTCGCCCTCCTCCCTCTCATCCTGCCTGCTCGTGGTCGGGTCACCACCCTCTCACCCTCGTTCTACACTTAGAAAAATTTTCACAAAATTTTCTTATCTCCCCTCCCCCTCCCTTTCAAACTTCAACCATTCCACCTTCTTCCATGGACAAGGGCAACCATTATACCACGGCCACGCCACCTTGACCAAGGCTGACCTTCGACCTCTTCGTCGACCTCGAGGCCGAGCTTCCACACCTACAACCACTCCTCTCTCTCGCCTTTCTCACTTCAGACACCCATCGGCCCAAAAACACACCATAATCACCCCTCTCTCTCACCTTTCTCACCACAGCGAACCTCTAGGCCGACCACCAAGGTCGACCACCAATACATACTTCGACTTGCACACATTCACCCAACGACCTCACACCAAGCCCAACGCCACAAAGATCTTCACATCACAGCTAACCGTCAAGACCGACGAACTACCTCACCCCACCATTCTATAAGGACGACTACCATCACCAAACATCATCGCCTCCATCATCACAAACATGCACTTAAAAAAAAATTTGTAACATCGACCGCCCTCTATTGCCCGCGCCCCGTCGCCCGTCGTGGACTGCCCCAGCATCACGATGCCCGCCCGCGCCCTTATTATGACCCTCATGACGATGTCCCCCCAACATCAATGTACTTGCTAGGTGGTGCGCGAGGTTGCTCGAACCACTTACTCCTTCTCATTGTTCAATGCTCGTCGTAGTCGTTCAGGTGTCGTCTTCGCGACCCCCGTCGCTCGGACGTCACTCCACGACCCCCGTCGCCCAGACGTCACTCCGCAACCCCCATCGCCTGAATGTCACTCCGCTGTGCCCGTGCACTGCGCCACTGATACAGTCGCGCCCCTGGCTCACTGTCCCTTTACAGTGCCCTTGGCACCTTACTCACTCCATCGTGCCCGTCTACTTTTTCATACTTAGAATTCTTTTGCAACATTGACAGCCTTGCATTGCCCGCGATCCCTGTCGCCCTCGTACGGATGGTACTCCGTGACCCTATCGTCCGAACGTCATCTTCGCGACCCCTGTCCCCCAAAAGTCACTCAGCGACCCCCGTCACCCGGACGTCACTCCATGACCCCGTCGCCCGGATGTCATCTCCGCGACCCCCGTCGCCAGTGCGCCGACTCCACGACCACGCTCATGCGCCCCATCGTCGTGCCCTTATGTCAATGTCCCAAGCATTCCAAGGTCTCAATAGGTGGTGCACGAGGTGGCTCGAGCTACCTACTCTTCACCTTCATCATTCAGAGACGACATCGGCTACTCTTCAGCCAAAGAACATAAAAACTTCTTCCAAGTGTTTATGCGTGTGGCGCCCGCTCGGGTTGCCCCTCCGCGCACCCCATACGCAGGGGGCTTATGTTCCCAACCCATTTTGGTCATACCCAAGGGTCCACTAGGGATCACGCTTCACGCGAACACGTCAACAGATTCAACGGTCAAATTTTCAATGCATCGAACCAGTCTGCACGTGCACCCTCAAGTCACGTATATTTTTCGCTACAAGGCGTGTGACTTAGACAACTTATTTCATGTTCATGTTACTCACGGTAACATGATCGTCATGCCGCGACCACCCAAGCACCTTTTCATCAAAAACTTCGACCGGCGGTGCAACCGTAGCAATGGGGTCAAGGGGCCAAGGCCGTGGCCAATCCCATGGGGTCGGCCTCAGCCTCACCCAAGGCCATGGGGTCGGCCTCGGCCTCACCCAAGGCCATGAGGTCTACCTCGGCCTCCCATGGGGGGTTGGCCTTGGCCTTCCCCCCGGTTCTTCACTTTTCACGCAAAGTCCCTTTCGCACTTTGTTCGCTCTGTATGCTCTTTATGTGACTTTGGCGCTTTGTTCGTCATGTGGGTACAATTCTTGACAACACGCTCGTCACGACGCAACTTGCAGATTTGTCATCGCTCATCAAAAAACCTACCGTCGGCACGCCTGAAATTCCCCAAAAGAGGAAGTGGCCTTGGGCTCCAAAAATGGAAGTTGGCCATTTGGCCTTGGCCAACCCCAAGGGGTCGGCCTCGACCTTCCCCAGAACTAGGGGGTCAGCCTCGACCTCCAAGAGCAGTTGGCCTCGACCACTTTCCCCCAGTGTTTCCCCCCTTCGCGCATCTCCTTTTTGTAATTGTTTTGCTTCGTACGCTTTGTACATGATTTTGACATCTTGATCGTCACATAGATATGACTCGCATCGACACAGTTGTCATAACAAAATTTTTGGATTCATCATTGCTCATCAAAACACCTACCGTCGGCGCACCTGAAGTTCACCGAAGAGGGGAGTGGCCTTGGCCTCCCTCCATGGGAGTTGGCCTTTGGCCTTGGCCACTCCCTAGGGTCGGCCTCGGCCTCTCCAAGGGGTCGGCTTCGGCCTCCCTCCCAGGGGTCGGCCTCGGCCTCCCTCCCAGGGGTCAGCCTCGGCCTCCCTCCCCAGGGGTGGTGGCCTTGGGCTTCCCCCAATTCTTGGCCTATGGCCTCCCCTCCCGCATGCACTTGTTTTCTCGAATCTTTCCACCTCCGCGATGTTTACAGATGTTTGTACATCAACCTCGTGACGTCTATTGTGCATCAACCTCACGATGTCCGTCGTGCATCAACATCTCGACGTCCATCGTCCATCAACCTTGCGACGTCCATCGTGCATTAACCTCGAGACGTCCATCATCCGTGACTGCATACCGCTCTGCGATGCCCATCACCCAAAGTTGCACACTACCACCGAATGACCAATCGCCGACGACCACATACCATCACTCCTGACTTTGTCATTACTACATGTTTCATTCATCATCTTTTTATGACAGGTACACTCAGCTCATATCCCATCTTCAGGACACCCGACGCGTGCCCGTGCGCCATCTTCGTAACGTTCCTCGCTGCGCCCGTGCGTCATTCTAATGATATGTGCCCCGGCACCAAGTGTATCCACGCGACGTTCGTCATCGCGCCCGTGCGCCATTGTCATGATACGTGCCTCTGACACCAAGTGTATCCCCGCGATGTTCGTCGCCTGCGCCATTACGCCATTCTCATAATGTCTACCCTCGGCACCAAGTATTGTTCCACGACGTTCATCGCTACGCCCTTGCGCCATTCTCATGATGCATTCCCCCAGCACCAAGTATTGTCTTTACGACGTTCGTCGCCACCCCCATGAGCCATTCTCATGACATGTGCCCCTGCACCAAGTATATCTCCCTGACCCACCCATTTGAGAGCGACACACTCGAGGCCCTTGGTCCTCATGGGTCAAGGCGATCTCTCAATCAAGTTCTCAACTCCACGTGCCTCGTACTAAAGATTCCTCCTAGTCTATTGTCATATATTAAACGACTTGTATACGTACTGGTGATTTCCTATTACAAACTTCATAGTTACTTGAGAATTTTAAAATTGGCTTGTTCATACCCTAATCAAACCCACTAACCAACCGGCCGGTTATCCTCCGGGATGATGGAACGGTTAGTCAAACATCATGAACTCCATAAAGTTTCTAGAAAAATTCCTTCAAACAACTGACCTATCGGCTGGCCAATCTCTCGGATGACAAGACGGTTAGTCAGAAAGCCTTATCCTCAAAAAAATTCTAGAAAAATTCCCAGAAATAAATTCTTAAACCTACTGACCAACTGACCGGTTATCTGCCAAGATGACTGAACTGTTAGGCGAAAATCTTATCTCCAAGAAAAATTTCCAAAAATAATTTTAAAAATAAACTACAGCCCATTGACCAACTGGCCGATTATCTCTCCAAATAACCGAACAGTTAGTTAACCCCCATTTTTTTCCCAAAATCCAAAAAATACCATCATGACCAGGAAAGTTTCCATTCACCTCCCTCGAGGTGTGAGCCATCTAGCTCAATATATGTGGAATGCATTATTAAATTGTAAATGACTACACCTATACAGTCAACAGTAACCGTGGTTAGAATCGAGATTCGTCTTGACATCTCTCAGGAGCTCTACTGGCCGAAGAATTCCCAAAAAATCTCCAATTTGGTCTGTATAATCAACAAGCTTTAGAAGGATCTCCAGAATAGTTTGACTGCCCTAATAGAGTAACAATCCTGAAACCATCGAGGAGTTGAATAACCTTAAAAGTAAAGGTAGGAAAAACCCAGAAGAATATGGGAAGATAAAAGACAGAAAGAAAGGTCCTGATTTTGATTGCATGTATGAGTCTGAGGAAGAAGAGACAAAATCTCTGTTGTGCCAGAATGGAACGATAAGTTAGCCACACTCGAGTCCCTAATTGCTAATATGAGGAGAGCCGATGACCCGTTGGACCTCAGTGCCTTTACCCTGAATCCTGAGGATAGGCTATCCCTCAAGTTCAAGAGGCTGGAGATGAATAAGTTTGACAGGACGATAGATCCCAAGATTCATGTGAAGACATACATGGGAGCGTTAGCCCCAGACAGGCTACATCAGTATCAATTGTTCCAGTTATTTCACCATGCCCTTACTAGAGCAGCTTTCCAATGGTTCCTTACTTTAGATGAAGCCCGAGGCTGCACATGGAAAGATGTTGTAAGAGATTTTTTCAAACAGTATCATCATAATGCAGGCCTAGATATCACCCTTAGAGATTTAAAAACCATGAAACAAGATCCAAGAGAGTCCCTTTTACCTGTCATCATGAGGTGGAGGAATAAGGCAGCACATATGGTTAACCGTCTGATAGAGGAATAGCAGGTGAATATTGCAAGGAGTTACATGCTTCCAATCTACAACAATTACAACTTTGGCAACTACCACACGAAGTTCAAAGCTCTCATGGAATCCTTCATTCAGATAGAAGATGCAATCAACAACAGCAACATCTCTCGCAAGTCAAAACCACCAAGAGCATACCGAGCCGGTCAAGGGAGTTCCAATATATAGCCTAAGCCAAAAGCAACCAACAATGTTAACACCATACGAGCACCCTGGCCAACGACATGGGAACTCGCTATAGAGCCTAGACGAAAGTTCACCCACTTGAACGCACTACTCCCAAAGGTTTTTGAATAGTTACTGAGAAGGGGAATAAACTATCACCTATCCCTACACCAGGAATGATACCTGACTGATATGATGTGAATGCCTTTTGTAATTAACATCAAGGAAAGGGGCACCCCAGGGAGAGATGCATCACCCTTCAACATGACATACAAGATCTCATCGACAAGGGTGAAGTTTTTTCTCCTGTTTGACTGAATGCTCGAAAAGAACCCTTGCCTGCCCATGGGATTAACTATATTGATGACAACCAGTCACTCATGGATCCAACTGCTTTTATTGGTCTAGCTAGCCAGTTTTGAAGTCGTGTCTGCTTATGTTTCTCTACCGTAGTTTTGTGATGTGATTACTTGGGAAAAGTTGATGGATGGAGAGACCTTTACAGTTGAAGAAGAATACAGTGACGAAACCAGGTTTATGTTCTGACCCACTGCCAGTTTGTTAGATAGTACACGTATAATGCAGGCCTACATCCGACCTGTTGTTCTCTAAAGACCCTCCAGATGATGAGGTCCTTCGACAGTTAAAAAAGACCCAAGCCAACGTTATCATATGGGGGTTGCTCTTAGCCTTATACTCTTACGACCAGGCCCTTGTCGAACTTCTCAGCAAAGCCCAGATACCAATCCAAACCCAACTCGAAGACCTATCCCAAGTGCTAAAGACTATACATTATGGGAATGATCTCACATTTTCCAAGTCTGAGCTGCCAAAAACTCTAACCGAGCCACAATGATTCGCTCCATATCACCATGCGAGCAATTGAAAAAAGGATCCCTCTAATCCTTATATCAATGGTTCTGCTCTAATTGTATGTCCCTTACACACTATTCACGCCCTTAAAATAGACTGGTTAGAGTTCACCCCTTGTAACAAAGCAGTCCGAGCATACAATAACACCCGAAGGAAGGTAATTGGTAAAGTGAAGCTCCCAAGCACTATAGGTTCTGTCAGCTTTGATATTGAGTTTAAGGTGTTGGATATTCCAACCACTTTTAATCATCTATTGGGTCGACCTTGGGTACACTTTCTAGGTGCAATCCACTCTACATTGCACCAGAAGGTCAAATTATTGTTGAGTGTTTCCATTTTTAACATAATTGGAGATTCACAGTTATCGTAAATCAGGTAAGTCAAGAAGGATAGCGTTCAGATATCGCATGTTTCTTTAGATATTTTGCTCAGTGGATTAGGATGGATCACTCAGTTCAGTGCCTTGAGTATGAGGAAGTTTGTCATGGTGAAAAATTCCTCACCTTTGTCCCCTAATAGAAGCACGAGAATACTCCATATGATGAGCAAATTCTACTACTTTCCCATAAAAGGCCTAGGTCAAAACTATCTGGGAATTCCTAGCATCCCAGACATGGAAAACAAGAAAGACTAGTTTGGCTTGGGACACAAGCCAACCAGAAAATAATGAAAGGAAGCTAACTGGATGCTTGCACCAGGCTAAGTAGGATAAGAAAAGTGAGAAGCACATGAGCACGACCAAGATTTCGACTATGAACGGGCACTTCATCAAAGAAGGAGACGTTAGGGCCTTCAATGGAATTCAAGAACCAGTTTATAGTGATGATACAAGGAAGCAGATCAAAGGATGAGAGATATTTTATGATTGTGAGTGGGTTGAAAATGAAGAACTGCCAATATAGTCTAAGCTGGATACTAAAAAAGTCTCAGATTGGGTGGATTCAATCAAGTCGGAAGCAACGACAACATGTTTCACATATATGTTGTTAACAACCTATTCCGGTCACACCCAAAGGCCCACTTGGGGTCCCATTTTGCATAACACGTCCGCACAAGCAACAGGCAACATTCAACGCCTCCAACCGGTCAATACGTGCACGCTCAAGTCGCGTGCACTTCTCACCTTTTCTACGTGACTTCGTCACCAAGAAACTGATCCTTGCGCGACTACTCATCACGCTCTGACCGTCGCACTTCATCCTTCGCCCGTCGGCGCACCTTGGCGTCAACCGGAGGAAGTCGGCCTTGGCCTCCCCCTTGGGGTCGGCCTCGGCCTTGGCCTCCCCCTTGGGGTCGGCCTCGGCCTTGGCCTCCCACTTGGGGTCGGCCTCGGCCTTCCTCTGGGGTTAGCCTTGGCCTTCCCCCTGCTTCCATACTTAGCATCTTCACTATACTTTAAGGGCCCAGACGTCACTCCGTGACCCCCGTCGCCCGGAACTCACTCCGCGACTCCAGTCGCCCAGAACTCACTCCGCGACCGCCGTCGCCCGGACGTCACTCTGCAACCCCTGTCGCCCAAAACTCACTCCGCGACTCTCGTCGCCCGGAACTTACTCTGTGACCCCTATCGCCCATAACTCACTCCGCGACCCCCGTCGCCTGGACGTCACTCCGCGACTCCCGTCGCCCAGAACTCACTCAGCGACCCCCGTCGCCCGGACGTCACTCCGCGACACCCGTCTCTTGAAACTCACTCCGCGACCCCCGTCGCCTGGGCGTCACTCTGCGACCCCCGTCGCCCGGACGTCACACTGTGCCCCGGACACCATACTTACTCCACCGCGCCCATGCGCCGCGCCACTAACACAGTCGGGTCCCCTGGCTCCTTATCACATTACAGTGCCCCTGGCACCATACACACTCTGTCGCGCCCATGCGCCGCGCCACTAACACAGACGTGCCCCTGGCACCTTACTCACTCAGGCACGCCCATGCGCCACGCCATTAACACAGTCGCGCCCCCTGGCTCCCTGTCATATTACAGTGCCCTTGGCACCATACACACTCCGTCGTGCCCATGCGCCGCGCCACTAACACAGACGTGCCCCTGGCACCTTACTCACTCAGGCGCGCCCATGCACCGTACCACTAACACAGTCGCGCCCCCTGGCTCCTTGTCACACTACCATGCTCCTTGCATCGGTCCATCCTTTCACCACACCATGCGCACCTTGCCTTGGTCGTGGAACATGCTTCGACCCACTCTCTGGAGTGTGCAACATCATGCGGGGATAGGCGGCTCCTCCGGGATGCTACCTTGACGCGCTCTGTGCTCCGCACAAGGACTCACCCGCGGGATAGGTAACTCTTCTGGGACACTATCTCTGCCAGGGTGTCTTCGTGATTGGCCTACGTGCTCCGGCACTGGGGGCTTGCGTCGGTACCCCTATGGACTATGACCCCCGGGTCACTCCAAGATGGGACCAGGTCTTTGGAGGGCATCGCACCTAGTCCGCCTGGCAGTTGGGCGCCGGGCCTTCCCCACCACTGCCAAGCCTGTGGGACTCTGCAAGGGCTTGGATTTGAGACTAGATCAAAGGGGATCTTTAGCCACATCGACGCTGTGGGAGCCAGTCTTTTCAGACAGACAGAGTGACACTGTGCGGGGTAGGCCGGGTGAATATGAGATTCGACAGTCTGTGGTGCACTGGCAGTTTTGGACTGCTCGATGATGTGTCACTCCCGGGGAGCGCCATGTGTTGATGATGACATCATAATCTCAACTTCTATAAATAGAAGTCTTGAGAATTCATTTTGGATTGTTGGACATTTTCAGAACACTTTTACCTTCTCACTCTAGAATTTTAGAGAGAGAAACATACAGGACCCTGACTCCGAACCTAAGCATCAGACTGTGACTGTCGTCGTATATTCGTCATGCACCATCGCCCTCGTAGCACTGCCACCCTCAGGCTCTATCTAGGAAGCCCTTGGTCTCTGCCCTTGCTCTGCCCTTACTGCGTCTCACATCAACATACTTGGCATTTGACTCGGACTGCATTCCTTGTGGCACCTCCACGTCGACTGCGAACCCACTTTCCTTGGCATCATTTTGGCAACTCCACTGGGGAGGTGAGCATCGTACTGCAGTCTACCTGTCCGCTACACTTAGGCATCGTGCCTCCACGACAAAGAGTTACGAGGGCTGCCAGCCAAGGCCTCATCCACACCGTGCCATAGGAGGATCACCCCTGTGAACAAGAAGGGACTAGTGCCATGCGTCTCCAAGACCAGCCACTAGCTGTCGCACCTGACATACATGTTGCAGTCAATGCGGCCATCCAACAGTTCACGCCCACTATAGCCAACCTACAGGACTCGTAGGCTACTCTTATGACAATCATCATGGAAATGAAAAAATCCATGCAGGCAATTACCCCCCAACAAACCCTTGCACAAGTCTAACCTTCCAGACCCGGGTTGGCTCTTGACGCCGCTCAGGCCCCAGTGTCACGACCACCGCCGCCATAATCATCTAGACCTTTGGCGGTAGGACTTGCGACATCTTTGCCTCCTGTAGCTAATGTGCTGCATCCTGTCAGGCCATCACGAAGACCTCAGGCAGACCTCAGACTCGTACTGCAACAGATTCACCCTGTCACGGCCCTCTAGCCCGTGCCGACACAAAGCTCATCTGAGACTCACGACTCAATGGAGATGGAGCCTAACCCCAACATAACCAACCAAAACCTAAACACAAGTCATTCCCCCGGCTTACTCCAGTCGACCCTGCCTGACGACCGACTTCTAGCAGCCGACACTACCCATATGCAAACCATGCCCCAACAAGTTGTTCCCCACCACCAACCCCTCTCAACCGTTGTCATCCCCTCAATGCCTCAGGTTGCCCCGTTTGGGGGCTCTGGTGCCCAGATCATCCCGACAGGGCACAAACCCTCACATGCTTCGTACGTCACCAAGCATGACTTTGATGCCATCCCTCGTCGTCTCAAGTAGTCATCCTTACCACACTCCCCCTCTAAGCTATTAGGCCATGCTCCCTACTCTGGCAGCCTCACTACCAAGCCCTACCCTGTCAAGTACAAGCAACCATCCTTCACCTTGTTCAACGGCAAAGAGGGCAATGCCTGTGAGCACATGATCCGTTTTGCTTGCTCTCTGGAGCACTACGGGGAGGACGACACTTTGAAGCTTCGTGAATTCCACAAGTCCCTGACTGGCCTCGCCTACTCTTAGTATCATCAGATTCCTGACGGTACTATCCACTCCTGGTCCAACACCGTCCAGCTCTTCCTTGACAAGTTTCACTATGAGACGAAGCGTGTGACCATCATTGACATTGTCGAAATCCGCCAGAACCCTGGGGAAGATCTCAACACCTATGTCACTCGATTTCATCACAAGTCCTTGGAATGCACCTACTTCAGCAAGGATGAAACCCTTGTACCCATTTGCATCAAGAACATGAAGGACACCTACAGGGTCTACCTTGAAAACCTCCAGCTGCGGTCATGGGGACATCTCAAAGAAGCCGCACGACACACCTATGACTCGGTCGGTCCGTCAAAGACCCCAAAGCCCCAACCTCATATTGCCTTGGCCGAGACGGTGGAAGCAGCCTGTAGCGATGAGAACAACCGTAAGCGTCAGTCCCAAGGAAGGGATGGACTCCCTGACGATGCCTGCCCCGAAATACCTGTGTGACTTGAAGACTGTCAGAGCTCTCCTCGAGACATGGATTAATGACAATGCCATAACCCTGCCCAATGCCAACACTGAACCTACACAAGAAGACTTAGCCCATCCCAACTACTGCCCCTATCATCGAAAAGTCAGTCACGGTCTCAAGTGGTGTAGGGGCCTCAAGTTCATCTTCGCTGACAAAATTGCATCTGGCGAGCTCAAACTCTAAGTCCGGGACATTTGAACCAATCGACCAAGCCTTGGCATGCCTTAGTGCATTTTCCACACTTGTAATTTTTTTCGTTCATTTTGCAAGTTTCCATGTACGTCATACCCATGTATCAAGGCATGTCGCCTATCCTTCGTTATCAATGAAGTTACATTTTCCAGACTTAGAAAATTTTCAAGCTACATTGCTCTTGCACAAGTCTACCGACACCACTCTTGATACCATCACCCACTACCTTGGGGGTTTCACCCCTTCCCAACCCCTTCAGCCTCACACCCTACACCAACTTGGTGTGTGGTGCGCAGGGTGGTTGAGCCACGTTACTAAGTCTCAACTCTGTCAATTGACACCCCCCACGTCTCGTGACCGCCTCTGCCAGGTATGCATGCAACACGCCTCACCAACCCTCCCTTACCTCCGTCACTCAGTCGGTCATCGATGCCAGCCCATCACCCTGAGTCTCCCATCCCGCTCATCTCAACCTCTCGTGTTTGCAGTCGCATGACCACCCTTTATCAAAAAAAAAATTTGACACTTAGAAAAAATTTCTTTTTTTTCTCAACCGGTCATCGATGATCACCCTTAAGGGTCTCCCTCGGTACCCTTGTCTGAGCTCAACACTTAGAAAATTTTCTCACCTCCTTCGCACTCCTGCCTCTCACTCGGCCTGCTCGCAGTCGGGTCGCCACCCTCCAGATTAGGAAATGGTTTTCATCAAGGAGCGGACTTAGAGAGTATCTTCGATCATAAGTCCTCAACAACGCTTTCAGGCTCATTGTCGAGCGGATTAAGGGAAATCATTCTACCTTAAGTCCTCAACAGCACAAGTCAACAAGAAGTACCGGTTCATAAACTCAACCGATATTCCAGCATAAATATAGGAGTTCAACACGAGCATGATCAACATTGTATGCTAAGCAAAACAACATATATCATATCGGAATCGCACTATCCTTACCTGTTGGCTTTATAGCCGGCAAACTCCTCGCACTACTGCCCATCTTCTACGCATCCAAACTCCATTTTCCCACTCTTTATAATCGTTATTGCTTAACCATGAGTTTCCGAAGATTCGTCACCGGGTGTGGAAAATTACTGAAACGCCCCTGACCATAGGTAAAATTACCGAAACACCCCATGACGATTTCTACACCAATAAAAGCTCCTAATTGGCTCAAAATGCCCTTTTAAAAAAATGTAAACTGAGTTTTGTACTAAAAAGTT
Source organism: Escallonia herrerae (assembly GCA_033070095.1). NCBI lineage: Eukaryota > Viridiplantae > Streptophyta > Magnoliopsida > Escalloniales > Escalloniaceae > Escallonia > Escallonia herrerae. The sequence continues at coordinate 183,799 of JAVXUP010000899.1, forward strand.
ATTAGGTGAAATTTTTGTTCGGAAACCCCACCCGGGTAACCAAACCTAGCGTTAGGGAACTACTTTTTTTCAAAATATGAATTAGCCTCCAAATGTCATGAAATTTTGGACACTAAAGTGTCTTAGCTGCATAAAGTTTCTGTAAAATTTTCAGATTAAAATACAGTTTTTTGATATTTTAAAATTTTGAAATCTTATTTTAAATATAAATATATTTAGCATTGTTCGAAAACTGAGAAATATCCAAAAATTTTACAGTATGTAGATCTTTCGAAAAGAATATGAGTTTCTCTTTTGTGTTCAACCAAATTATATCTTAAAACCATGTTTCAAAAATAGTGTTTAAAATCAGTTAGAGGCTAAGACTTTTACCGACATTAACAGTCACTACTCATCACTTTTGGATCAAATTACACTTTTTCATCACTCTCTACACTTCAAGTTGCATTCGTCAGATTTGCATGCCTAGAAATAATTCCCCTTCTTCACTTATACATGCATTTTATGCTTACTCATCTCATTACCTATTTAATTCCACTTCAAATTCCATTTAAACCAATTTGATCTCTCTTCATTTCCACCTATCTAACTCCATAATTTCGTTTAACATGAAATCATAACATAACATAATCAATTCAGCACTAATCTCCTTTAAGAACACATAACAAAACACCAAGAACACACACAAGTATAGCTGATTTTTACCTCACTTTGGAGACTTGTAACTTTTTCATTTCTTTGCGTAATTACCTTTTGTTTATTGGAATCTCTTCCTTACTTCCCCTTCTACAACTTCTCTATTTGGCCTTTCATGATATTATTTTTGAATTTTCCTCAAATTTTCTCTCAATCAGCCACGTCGCACAGCTTCGCACACTGCATGTTGGTTTTTTCCTAACTTTGGCAGTCCCTATCTTCCTCAATTTATCTCCAAATCGATCTCTATTTCTTGGGTCTTCTTCCTCCCCTATTTTCTCTATGACTTCTCAGTTGAAGTCATCCCGTGATCCCTTCTTCGTTTTTCATTATTCTCCCCTCCAACAGCTGTCCAGGGTAAGTATTTCCCCATGCCACCTCACACTCGACTTATCTCTCCATGCATACACTCCACCTCTTGGAAATGAGAGGTGTCATTCCTCTTTTGTTTGTGGCTGTCTTGGGTAGCCACAAAATCAGACCACCTTTTTTTTTTCTTTTTTAATTTTTAATTTTTTTAACAACAGGGGTATTACATCCTTCCCCCCTAAAAAAATTTTGCCCACGAAATTGAAATTAATGAACCTCAATCTGCAAATAAGTGAGGATAGTTTTGCCACATCAGAGCTTCAGGCCCCCAAGTGGCCTCTTCTACTACATGGTTCTTCCAGATCAACTTGACCACTTGTACTAGTTTAGAGCAGAGCACTTGCTCTTTTCTATCGACCATTTAGGATCTTGTCAAGTTTGTATGCTACCGCTTCAATCCTTGACAAGATCCTAAATGGTCCAACGAATCTAGGGCTTAATTTTCCTTTTCTTCCAAACTGCATAGTCCATTTCCACGGCCTACGAGGTCACCTACCTCGAATTCCAGCGTTCTCCAATTTTTATCAGCATAGCTTTTCTGCCTACTCTGTGCGGTACGAGCCTGTCTTGTATAATTTTAACCTTATCCTCCATTTCTTTAACTAACTTGGTACGAGATAACCGCCTCTCTCCGACCACATCCCAGCAAATCGGTGTACGACACCTTCATAAAAAATGAGAGGGTTGTTATATATCATGTGTCGATAACGTTAGGTTAAGGATCTGATTATTGGATCAGATTAACTAGTTGTCGAAAGATGCTACGAACAGTAAAATGGGAAGGCATAAAATAAAGAGTGTGTAATGTTGAATGATGTCTGATGAGCAGAGTATTATTTGACTAGGTGATGCCGATCATTACGTTAAGAGCTTGCAAGTTGCTTCGGAAATAAGCCAATGAGGTAGGTAAGGCCAATGTGGTTCTAGTATGCTAATTCATTATTTCGATTAGTATGCCATGTTGAGGACGTTTATCTTAAACTCCTCTTATTATGTGAAACCGAAAGATAACCCTAGAGGGGGGTGAATAGGGTTTTAAGACTACTTTAAAAATTAACAAGTAAATACAACAAACTTAGAGAGGATATGAATGACACTTGAGAAAGCTACAAACAACAAACCAATAACTCAAGTAAGCAAACTAGACAAATCTCAACACAAATGTAAAATGATAATGTAAAGAGAGAAGGGTTTAGAGATACTTGACAAAGAGAATTAAATGGTTCGGCTTGATATACCCACAAGCCTACGTCCACCCCTTCAAGGAAGTCCCTTCAAAGGCCCTAGAATCCACTAGTATGATCTTCCTTACGGGTCAAGATCGAACCTCTTACAAACCCTTGATGCTATGCCCACGTCAAGAACAAGCTTTGACAATCCCAAAGCTCCAAAGCTTGACAACCCCAAGCATTGATACAAGAAACTTTAGATGAAGAAATGTGTACAAGATTTCACTCTCAAGAAGTAGATTAGTACAAGTTTAAGCACTAGAACAAGAGAGATGAGTATATGATGACTTATGAAAGTGTATATCTCTTAAATGTAAGCTCACAATAAATGCTCTCTTGAAATGGATGAGAAAATAATGAAAACCAAGAGAGATTGAACAATTGCTTTGATCTTTGATAATATGAAAGATAAGAGAGCTTTGAATGCAATTGATGAATCAAAACTATGCCCAAGATGAGTATTTATAGAGGTGGGAAAGAATATGACCGTTTGGAATTAGGTGGAGCAATAAATGCGCCAAACGGCTATTGCAGTCGACTGCAATGTCCCATTGCAGTCGACTGTATTCCCAAAGTAGCCGTTGGAAATTCAAAATTTCCAACTTGCAGTCGACTGTAATAGGCTACTGGAAGTATTGCAGTCGACTGCATTATAATGCAGTCGACTGTAATACCTTACTACCCAACTTGCAGTCGACTGCATTCCAGAGAATGCAGTTTCCTAGTTTTCAAAGAATGAAAAAACTTTTATGCATGCAAGGGAAACCTATGGGCAAGTTCTAGGTATACAGTCATCGATACGATCGTCTCTCTATCTAGTTTACAAAGAAGGAAATAAAAGCATTGTAAAATTCAAACGACGAATTCCTTCTTTGATGCATTCCGTTGAGAGTCTTTGACCGAGTTGCTCGTCTAATAGTCCGTTTGCATGAGTATGAGATTGTTCCTATTGCTTTATCAACTCAATGCATGTTGGACAACATAAACATCAATGTTGGGTATCATCAAAACCAAATATAATCCTAGGTTAAATAACCGTAGGGTTAACAATCTCCCCCTTTTTGATGATGACAAACATTGATTCAAATAATATGAGATATATAAGATAATGAACGCAAAGAAGCATGACAATCTCAATTATAAACCATAAGGGGTCATGAGAAGAAATCATAAAAGGCTCCCCCTATCTTAAGCAATATAGGGCTCCCCCTAACTCAAGTAATACATGCTTAAATCAAAACCACAAATATATGCTCATATCAAATCCACATGAATCAACAATATTTTCTCCCCCTTTTGACATCATTGAAAAAGATCAAGGGTGTGTGTGAAAGTGATCAACTTATGTATCCATCCATGGATAATCAATATAGCCAACAAGGGCATTCAAACAAGAAAACATAAGTACTTGAATAACCATCAAAAGGTGTACCAAGCATATGTAAGAAAATAGCACATAAATTTTAAACCAGCGGCAGCAAGAGAAGCGTGAATTAAGAGTGCTAATGCAATACTAAGAGTAGCATCATGATAAGTTTTTGAGATACATAATTGAGTTTGATAAGCATAAAAAAACATAAAGCATGTCCTAATGCCTAAGGACCTGATGCTGGAGGAGGGGGATGAAAGATGTCCTCCTCAGGACACTGAATCCCACAATGATCCTCCATGCGAGAAAGGCATCGACTGAGCTGGCTGTGGGCAAGATCCATCCGACTAAAACCGGCATGCATATGCTGTTGCATCATATCTAAGCGTGCGAGGATCGCTTCATATCCGGAAGTAGAAGGACCGGAAGAAGTGCCCGCCTCATGTGTACTCAGAATGATCAACGGAGGTGGATCACGATCAAACCCGTCACCGGCATCTCCCCCAGCATCATCATCACCATCAGCACCATCATCATCATCAGCACCATCATCATCATCCTCATCATCATCATCAACAATGACATTTTCCAAGTCAGGCTCAGGTAAGAAACGGTCACGATCATCTAAAAGGCCCTTCCTACGAAGGGTAGAGCAATCTAGTACGATGTGCCTAGTAACCTCAATATACTCACCCATAAGGGTATGTCATAGGCAGCAAGAATGCGAGTGAGTAGGAGGCCATAAGGTATAGCTAAGGCAGGATGTGAGGCACTCCTAATCATGTTTAACATGATGAGACGAGGGAGGTTAAGCGGTGTGCCTGAGCGAAAAAAGGTCAAGAGCTGAACGTCTAAGTAAGAGACGAGTGAAAGACCCCCGGTTCTAGGAATGACGTTATAAGCGATGATATGATGGAACAGATGAGAGAGAAGAGGTAGGTCACGTAGGCTGGGTTTGCTTGCAACCCGAACCTGTCGACAATGAAGTGTGTGTCGAAGCTGTTCCTCAATAGTAAAAGGTCGGTCAAACCAATGTGACTGACCAGCGACAGGGATCATTTCTAACGACAAAGAGAAACCACTATCGGGGAGGTCTAGAAGAGTGGCTAGACGTGATTGTGAGAATGAAATGTGGCGTCCAAAAACATAGGATAAGAGGGTACATGACTCAGAAGAAATGTTTCAAGTCAAATTCGCATAAAATAAGCGGATTGCATCAGGATAATACATAATAGTATTCCTATCGGTGAGGCGATCTAGATGACAATCCTGAAGGCATCTAAGTACTCCTATGTTGAAAAGGAATAGAGTATCCAGTCGCAAACCTAGAGTCAAAGGTGAAGAGAGTTGTGCAGAAAAGCGATCGGCAGCCTCGCGGTTCCGATATCGATATCGATTTTGATCAAACTCTACTGCGATAGGCTCGGGCTCGGGTGCAGCTCATGAGCGAGACGAACTGGCACGTGCACGTTTCTCTCTTGCCATACTTGAAATAGTCTAAACAGAGAAATAATAAAAGTAAGATAAAAGAAGATGCAAATTTTTTTTTATATTTATTTTTAAAAAGGAAGAATATAAACCCTAATTCATGCAAATTTGGGGAAAAATAATTTTGGACAAATCGAATGAAATTAACCATGTACAATCGAGCAATAGACATAACTAAGCATAAATCAAGTGATTAAACATGTAATTGCATAAACAATTTGAAGAAATTTTGACAAATGAAGAATCCTAGTTTATGAAAATTGGGGAAATTCGAATTTTGCATGAATACAAGTAATTAAACTATGTAGGATCATGTAATAAGCATCCCTAAATATGAATCAAGCGTTAAATCATATAGTAGCATGCTTAATTGAAGTAGATCTGAAGAAATATTCTATAGAGAGCAATTCGAATTTCAACCGATTATGAACAATGTAGGTGAAATGGATTAGAGAGAGTATGTAAATCATGAAGTAGAATGAGATTTGGGAGGATTTACGTACCAATTTCAAGCCAAATAGAGGAGAATTGAGTCTTAGGAGAGACGAGAGCTTCTTTTCGAAGAGAGAAAGAGTAGAGAGAGAAGATTTCTGCAGAAAAGGAAATCTGGGCACGATTTATGCCCTTCCCCCGTAACGCACTCGACTGCATTCCTCAATGCAGTCGACTGTATTGACTAATGGAGTCGACTTCAATGCACAAAATCAATCAGTCTTGAAAGATGATTATACATATGTATATTACAATAAAAGTGTGCAAAACATTTTTAAAGTAAATAAATATCAATAAAACCAACGACGTTTGGAAAGAAAAAATTAACCAAAGCATGCTATAAGCATATGAGATAATGCTCAAGCATGTAAAGAGTAACTAGCACATTTATACAAAAATAACCTAGTCACATAGGTGAAGACATGCCAAGTTCTCTTCTAAGAGCGGTAAACCTCTTTGCATCTAACGGTTTAGTGAAGATATCCGCTAGTTGGTGATTTGTGTCCACGAAATCTAGAAAAATATCACCCTTTTGCACATGATCACAGATAAAATGGTGTTTGATTTCTATGTGCTTAGTGCGAGAATGTTGGATGGGATTTTTGCTCAAATCAATGGCACTAGTGTTATTGCATAAGATAGGTATGTGATCATACTTGAGTCCAAAATCCAAAAGGGTTTGTTTCATCCAAAGAATTTGTGCACAACAAGCACCAACCGCCATATATTCGGCTTCGGTGCTAGAGAGTGCAACCAAGTTTTGCTTTTTGGAACTCCAAGAAACAAGAGAGTGACCTAGGAATTGGCAACCTCCACTAGTACTTTTTCGCTCGGTTTTACAACCGACAAAATCGGCGTCGGAGTAACCAACTAGGTCAAAAAATGACGTGTTTCTAAGAAACCATAACCCTAAATCGTGAGTGCCCTTAAGATATCTAAGGATTCTCTTTACGGAAACTAAATGAGATTCCTTAGGACAAGCTTGAAATCTAGCACATAAACAAACACTAAACATTATATTGGGTCTACTTGCGGCAAGGTAAAGGAGTGATCCGATCATACCTCAATAGCGTTTAATATCAACATCCTTACCCTTTTCATCTTTATCAATCTTTAATGAAGAGCTCATTGGAGTGTCAAAAGCATTTGATGCTTCCATGTCAAATCTCTTGAGTAGCTCTTTGGTGTATTTGGCTTGGTTGATAAAGATTCCATCCTTGCTTTGTTTGATTTGCAATCAAAGGAAGAAGGTGAGTTCTCCCATCATGCTCATTTCAAACTCCTTACTCATACAAGAAGCAAACTCTTCGCACAAGGATCCATTAGTAGCACCAAATATAATATCATCAACATAAATTTGCACCAACAATAAGTCCTTGCCCTTAGATTTTATAAAAAGAGTGGTGTCAAGTTTTCCTCTTGAAAAACCATTTTCTAAAAGAAAACTACTTAGCCTTTCATACCAAGCTCTAGGAGCTTGTTTTAAACCATAAAGAGCTTTGCTAAGCTTGAAAACATGGTTTGGAAATTTTTCATGCTCAAAGTCGGGAGGTTGAGCCACATAAACCTCCTCCGAAATAAAACCATTTAGAAAAGCACTCTTGACATCCATTTGAAAGAGTTTAAAATCTCTATAGCAAGCAAAAGCTAAAAGCATTCTAATAGATTCAAGTCTAGCTACCGGTGCATAAGTTTCATCAAAATCAATTCCTTCCTCTTGGTTATAACCTTGGGCCACTAATCTAGCCTTGTTTCTAACCACAATTCCGGATTCATCAAGTTTGTTTCTAAATACCCATTTTGTGCCTATAATCCTATAGTTTTGAGGTTTAGGCACAAGGGTCCAAACTTGATTTCTTTTAAATTGAACTAGCTCTTCTTGCATAGCAAGCATCCAAGATTCATGATGTAGAGCTTCGGAGAAGTTCTTCGGTTCAATTTGGGAAAGAAACGCTAAATTAACATGTTGTTGAAGAGAGCGTCGAGTTCTTACCCCACTCGAAGGATTACCTAAGATTTGATCGCTTGGATGATCCTTTTTGTAAGTCCAATCTTTTGGTAATTCTTGAGAGTTGTCCAAGTTTGAAACATCATTGCTTGCTTCCTTGTCTTCCTCTTGAGAGCTTGATTGTTGCTCTTCTTGAATAATTTCTTTGTGGTTGTCTTGTATTGTTTAACTTATATCCAAAGTTCTCATGTCATTGTCCACATCATCTACATTAACAATGTTAGTCCTCCGAAAAAAAGGATTAGTCTCATCAAAAGTAACATTAATGGATTCTTCAACAACCAAAGTACTTTTATTATAGAATCTATATGCCATACTATTATTAGAGTAGCCAAGAAAAATACCCTCAAATGTTTTGGAATCAAATTTGCTAAGGTGATCCTTAGTATTTAAAATAAAGCATTTGCAACCAAAGACTCTAAAAAAGCTCACCTTAGGTTTCTTATCATTAAAAAGCTCATAAGGGGTTTTTAACAAAATTTTACGCAAGATAACTCTATTGAGAACAAAACAAGCACAATTGACTGCCTCCGCCCAAAAGTACTTAGGTAAACCATATTCGTTAAGCATTGTTCTTGCCGCTTCTTGCAAAGACCTATTCTTTCTTTCGGCAACACCATTTTGTTGAGGAGTTCTAGGAGCCGAAAAATTATGTGATATCCCAAAGTCATCACACAAGGCTCCTATTTTTGAATTTTCAAATTCTCTACCATGATCACTTCGAATGTTGGATATCAAATATCCTTTTTGATTTTGAACACGTTTTGCAAATGAAGTGAACACATTTAGAGATTCAACTTTGGTGGCCAAAAAGAAAGTCCAAGTATAGCGAGAATAGTCATCAACAATAACAAAACAATATGATTTACCACCAAGACTAGTAGTAGGGATTGGTCCAAATAAATCCATATGAAATAATTGCAAGGGTCTAGAAGTAGATACCATTTTCTTCGGTTTGTGAGAGACTTTCTTTTGCTTACCCATTTGAGAAGCATCACATACTTTGTCTTTCTCAAACTTGATCTTCGGGAGTCCCCTTACAAGTTCTTTGCTTGAAATATCCTTCAAATGCTCCATATGCATGTGTCCAAGTCTTCGATGCCAAAGCCAAGATGTCTCACTAATAGCACTAAGACACTTGACATCTTGGTTAGCTAGATCATTCAATTGAATAGAGTAAACATTGTCATCTCTATTTCCTACCAAAATAGTTTCATTATTCTTCAAGGATTGTATAGTGCAATGAGAAGCCTCAAAGATTACTCTAAAACCTTTATCACTAAATTGACTAATACTTAGCAAATTATGCTTCAAACCTTCAACATATAACACATTCTCAATTGAATGTGGTTCCTTACCTATAGTTCCTTTACCTTTGATTTTTCCTTGTGCGTTGTCACCAAAGGTCACTTTTCCTCCTTCTATAAGATCAATTGAGGTGAAAAGAGATATGTTGCCGATCATATGTCTTGAGCATTCACTATCAAGAATCCACTTCTTGCTACTAGATTTTGCTTTGAGACATACCTATAAACACAAATCAAGTAGTGACTTTTGTTACCCATATTTTCTTGGGTCCTTGGGTGTTAGTCTTGCATTTGTAATCTTGACCTTTCACAACCCACATCTTCTTTCTACCTCTAACATAAACAATTCTATAAGGACAATAATTAGGCGTATGCCCTTTCTTGTTGCACCAACCACAATGTGTAAATGGTGTGCAATAGTTCTTTGGATGTTTTGAATGAGTATTCAACCTAGCTTGTTGTTGAAAGATTTTGGGAGGTAAGGCCAAGGGATCTAATCCAAGACCACCTTTGTTTAGGCCAAATCTTTGGCGTCCAAGCATGACATCCAAATTGTTTTGACCATCAACAAATTTTTGAAGACATTTTTTCAAATCACAAATCTCAAGTTTTAAATCTTCATTTTGTTTTTCTAAAACCAAAGTTTTGCAAGAGATTTGTTTTGAGCTAGGAGTGTTAGCAATCAATTCAACCAAGTCATTATTCACATGTTTTACATATAAATGGTTGGAAATGCAATCATTCTTGGCATGCAACTCATTATTTTCCACTCTCAACTTCTCAATTTGCTTATTAGCCTCAAGGAATTTTTTTGATAAAATAATATTTTTCTTAAAAATTTTCTTGGATTCCTCATATAGGCTATCATAAGCATCTTCGAAGCTTTCGCTATCACTATCACTACCGGAAGAAGAGCTTACCTCATCATTTGCCATGAAGCACACATTTGCTTGTTCGTTCTTCTCATTATCTTCATCACTTGAATCGAAGTCACTCCAAGTTGGAGTATGTTCGGCATTCATTGCTTTTTCCTTCTATTTGTTCTCTTTCTTGGAGAGTTGTCTCCTTTTAACTCTTTCCCACACATCTCTTCTTTCCTTCTTTTCCCTTTTGTATATGGGACAATCCATCTTCATGTGTCCCGGCTTGTGGCATTTGTAGCAAAGCTTCTCTTCGTTGCTAGCATTTTGTTGCCTTCTCCCACCATTCCTTCTAAACCTCATGAACTTCTTGAAGTTCTTTGCAATCATTGCAACATCCTCTTCATCAAATTCTTCTTCATCATCGCTTGACTCAAGGTTTGAAGATGAAGCTTTAAGGGCAATTGATGTAGGCTTCTTCTTGACGTCTTCTTGATCAAAGGTCTTGATTTGCATTTCGTACGTCATAAGTGAGCACATCAATTCATCAAGAGGAAAGATATTGAGATTCTTCGATTCTTGAATGGCGGTGATCTTTGCATCCCAAGCTCTTGCTAAGGACCTAATCACTTTTCTTACAAGATCACCATTAGTGAATTCCTTGCCCAATTGCTTCAAAGGGTTTACAATGTTAGTGAAGTGAGTATTCATATCCGTAACGGATTCATTTGGAAGCATATGGAATAACTCATAATCTCTAAACAATAAGTTCATCTTGGAATCTCTAAGGAGAGAAGTCCCTTCATGAGTAACTTGAAGAGTATCCCAAATACTCTTAGCAAAATTACACATAATGACTCTATTGAGTTCATTAGTGTCTAAAGCACAAACAAGACAATTTTTCGCTCTAGCATTCATACAAATCATCTTTTTATCATGATCACTATACTCCAATTTGGATTTTGGCTCTTCAACCTTGTCAACCACCTTTATCGGAACATATGGGCCATTCTCAACAATATCCCGCATCTCGTAGTCTTGAGACTCTAAGTAGATTTTCATCTTAACTTTCCACACACTATAATTGGTCCCATTAAACAATGGAGGCCTAGTGGTAGAGCTACCCTCCATACCCCCAACGTAAGCCATGATCGATTAACTCTCTTGGCGTTATCCAATATAACAAGAGCCGAGGCTCTGATACCACTTGAAACCAAAAGATAACCCTAGAGGGGGGTGAATAGGGTTTTAAGACTACTTTAAAAATTAACAAGTAAATACAACAAACTTAGAGAGGATATGAATGACACTTGAGAAAGCTACAAACAACAAACCAATAACTCAAGTAAGCAAACTAGACAAATCTCAACACAAATGTAAAACGATAATGTAAAGAGAGAAGGGTTTAGAGATACTTGACAAAGAGAATTAAATGGTTCGGCTTGATATACCCACAAGCCAACATCCACCCCTTCAAGGAAGTCCCTTAAAAGGCCCTAGAATCCACTAGTATGATCTTCCTTACGGGTCAAGATCGAACCTCTTACAAACCCTTGATGCTATGCCCACATCAAGAACAAGCTTTGATAATCCCAAAGCTCCAAAGCTTGACAACCCCAAGCTTTGATACAAGAAACTTTAGATGAAGAAATGTGTACAAGATTTCACTCTCAAGAAGTAGATGAGTACAAGTTTAAGCACTAGAAAAAGAGAGATGAGTATATGATGACTTATGAAAGTGTATATCTCTCAAATGTAAGCTCACAATAAATGCTCTCTTGAAATGGATGAGAAAATAATGAAAACCAAGAGAGATTGAACAATTGCTTTGATCTTTGATAATATGAAAGATAAGAGAGCTTTGAATGCAATTGATGAATCAAAACTATGCCCAAGATGAGTATTTATAGAGGTGGGAAAGAATATGACCGTTTGGAATTAGGTGGAGCAATAAATGCGCCAAATGGCTATTGCAGTCGACTGTAATGTCCCATTGCAGTCGACTGTATTCCCAAAGTAGCCGTTGGAAATTCAAAATTTCCAACTTGCAGTCGATTGTAATCCAATGCAGTCGACTGTAATAGGCTATTGGAAGTATTGCAGTCGACTGCATTCCACTGAGAAGAATGCAGTTTCCTAGTTTTCAAAGAATGAAAAAACTTTTATGCATGCAAGGGAAACCTATGGGCAAGTTCTAAGTATACAGTCATCGATACGATCATCTCTCTATCTAGTTTACAAAGAAGGAAATAAAAGCATTGTAAAATTCAAACGACGAATTCCTTCTTTGATGTGTTCCGTTAAGAGTCTTTGACCGAGTTGCTCGTCTAATAGTCCGTTTGCATGAGTATGAGATTGTTCCTATTACTTCATCAACTCAATGCATGTTAGACAACATAAACATCAATGTTGGGTATCATCAAAACCAAATATAATCCTAGGTTAAATAACCGTAGGGTTAACATTATGGTTGGACACCGGTAGTCATTGTTACTAGTGTTCGTTCTTTTGAATTATATTGTTGAGGACTTAAGGTAGAATAATTTTCCTTAGTCCGCCCCATTGATGAAGATTGGTAAGAATAATTCGTGTCCTAGTATGCTATGATTCAATTTGATTAGCATGCCTGACGTTGTGATGATATTGCGTAAGGGTTGTTGTCTGGTTGTTGTGAGATGTTGGCAATTATTGATAGCTGATATTTCTCTTGATTGAGAACGTTGTTGAGGGCTTGTGAAAAATTTCTCTTGAGTCTGCCTCGTTGTTGTTTTGTGATGTTATGTAGAGATTGTGGTGTGGTGGTTATGAGATGTCAGTAACTATTGATGATTGATATTTCTCTTATTTAAGAGCATTGTTGACGACTTGTGGTTAAATTTCTTACGAGTCCGCCCTGTTGAGGTTGTTTATGTTGAATTTTATTGTTATGCGGAAAACACCGGTTGATCTTTTGAACCGGTATCTCCCGTTTGGGTAGTGCTATTGAGGACATAAGGTGGAATAATTTTTGCTTAGTCCGCTCCGTTGATGAAGCCTAGTTGTTTTAGCTGTAATATGGTTAGAGATAAATACTCTTTGTGAGTTCCCTTCTTGATGACTACCTCTCTTTTGATTATTTGAGACTGAGATGAACATCCTGGGTAATGGGATACCAAAATGAGGAGGAAGGCCTGTGAAATATGATCACTGGCCAAAAAGGATATATGACACGTAAGTCGAGTATGTCGTGTCTGGTGAAGTCCGGTCTGTCGTGTCTAAGTTTGCACTGCATTTTATTGTATTTTGATGTTAATGATTTTAATGACTTGTATTTCATTGATGTTTACTTTGGTAATTCTTTTTTTAGTGCTCACTTGCATAGTCTGTCAGTCAATATGTCTTGTCCATGAGGAGGTGGCAATAATAATGTTCTGTTAAGCCTTGATGCTGTCACGCCCCCGAAACGGGAGGTCGCGACTATAAAACAAACCTCATGATATACTATTACAGTTCTAATGATAATGGTATAAACAAAGCAACTAAAACTTCCAAAATGGTATACATACATATATATATATATATATATATATATATATATAACAAAAGCTATCCAATCTCAAGTATTTCTTCTACTAAATATTCCATTAAAAAATAATTTCTAATCGCAGCTGACAAATAATTATACAAAACAATTTTATCAAACTATCCCAACCGGGTAAAATTCCCAAAAGAATATAACTACAAAGTTTATCAAACCAAAAGCAAAATCTCATAGCTCCCAAAGGTGCCATAAGAATCTAGAGTCACTTCATTCACCTGTGGCAAAGGCAAGGTAAGAAAGCAAAGGGGTGAGCTCAAATAGGTCAGTAGGGCAACAAATGGTAAGATGTCAAGCAATAATGGCATAATCTAATAACATTATTAGATGTAGCGGACCAATCATGTCTTACTATCAAATATCGAACTATTAAAGATTAGCATTTAACCCAAAACACATTTCAATTATATATAGGGTATGCTACAAACATGTGATGACTATGGTGCTCATAAGACCCAAATGTCAAACCAAACATAATAACATCAACGTGTGCTCTGGAGAGTACTAGGAGGCTTTGACTCTCTAGTATAACAAACATGTGTCCAAAGGACCCTCTCTATTTTGAGAGTTGTTCAACATAGTCAATGTCAATCTTAAATTAACGGTCACAAATGTACGAATTCAAAGATTTGTATCATGAGGCACAAACGAAAAGGGTAAACAATGTTCTCAAAGAGGGAAAAAGTAGAATAATTCAAATATAAACCAGTATGGATAAACCAACTTGATGAACATAAATATTTGAATTTCGAAAATACCTTTCCACAGCAAAAACCGTATGAACCCTTACCTCAATAAGCTTTCGAACAAGGAAAAACCTCAAAGTACCACCTTAATATCAAAGGAGCTTTTCAAGCCTTCTAATCTCTCTCCCCGACGAAAGGAAAAGAAGCAGGGAACAAAAAGAATAGAGAACCCAAAAAGGCTAGAAAGAAAATGAGACAACTATTTATATGGAACAAATTTTTTTAAAGTTTTCATTCGAAGGAAAAAGACTTTCCTTCGACTGAATCCGGCAGAATCGAAAATGGTTCAAAATATTTTTTTTAAATTCGACCGGAAACATGTTTTTCTTTGAATTAAAACTTTTTATTCGAATGAAAACTTCAATATCGCCCTTCACGATTTTAAATATTTTTCGTTTGAAGCAAAAATCTTTTCATTCGAAGCAAAACCCATTTTCATCCGAAGTAAAACTATTTTCATTCGACCGAATCTTTCAAAACTCCAAAACATCACTACCCTTCATTTTGATTCGAATGAAACCATTATTCATTCGACCCAAAATTTTAGAAACGTTAACAACCATTTTCTTAATATTATCAAAAAGACCACAAACTTAGTTACTTAAAATAATAATTTTGCACAAGGAAAAAAGAAAATTTTCATGGTATTACATTCTCCCCCCCTTAAAAGATTTCCGTCAGCGGAGTTAAAACGTACCTTAAACATCACAGAGCTGAGGGTGCTTTTTGCGCATAGCATTCACAAGTTCCCATGTGGCTTCTTCCAACGAATGGTTACGCCAAATCACTTTAACCAACTTAATGGTTTTTGTGTGCAAAATCTGATCCTTGCGGACCAAAATTTCCACTGGGCATTCCTCGTATGATAAATCATCCCCAATCTTCACGGGTTCAAAATGAATGACATGCGAAGGATCTGGAACATATTTCCTCAAGGCTGATACATGAAATACATCATGTATTTGCGACAAACTAGAAGGTAAGGCAACTTGGTAAGCGACCGGTCCAACTCTCCGCAAGATCTCAAATGGTCCAACTCTCCGCATAACTCTTTTGACTACTTTGAGCCACTAGCAAATTATCCTTGATCAAACGAATTTTCTCCGATGTAGTTTGCACTATCTCGGGCCCTAAGGCACGCAAAAGTTTCTCCTTTCCAACCTTAAACCAACAAATAGGCGTGCTACATATCCGACCATACAAGGCCTCAAACGGGGCCATACGAATACTAGCCTGAAAGCTATTGTTGTACGCAAACTCCACAATCGGCAATTGATCATCCCAACTATTCTTGAAGTTTAACAAGCAAGCCCTAAGCATGTCTTCTAAAAGTTGAATCGTTCTCTCTGACTGTCCATCACTTTGAGGATGATAAGCCGTCCAAATGTCAAGTTGAGTATCCAAGGCATTTTGTAAACTGCGCCAAAACTTCGACGTAAAACGTGCATCTCTAATCGAAATGATTGAAACGGGTACACCGTGTGGTCGAACAATCTCTTGAATATAAAGTTTGGCTAACCTCTCCAAGCTATAGGTAACTTTAACCGGAATAAATGTGCTGACTTGGTCAAACGATCAATTATTACCCAAATCGAATCGTGTCCTTGCCTTGTCCTAGGCAACCCAAACACAAAGTCTATAGCAATACGTTCCCACTTCCACTGAGGAATGGTAAGAGTTTGCAAAGGTCCAGCAGGTCATTGATGTTTCGCTTTGACTTGCAGACAAGTAAGGCATTGAGCGAAAAAATCCGCCATCTCCCTTTTCATATCATTCCACCAAAACACGTCTCGTAAATCCCGATACATCTTAGTGCTACATGGATGAACTGTGAAGCTAGAATTATGCGGGTCTCGTAATATTTCATCCTTTAATCCCACATTAGAAGGAACAGACAATCTGTTTCCAAAACATAATGCCCCCTCAGCGTCAATTCTAAACTCTGGTTGTTGACCTTCTCCAACTTGTTCTTAAATCTTAGCAAATTTTGAATCCAAAATCTAACCTTGCTTAATTCTTTCGATCAAGGTAGGTCACGCCATTAAATTTCCCAAATAGTTTCCCGTCGCGAAAACCTCCCAAAAACCAAAACATCCACATCCAAACTTTCAAGATCCGCAAGAATTTCCTATTGGCCTTCCCCGGATGATACAAGATCTTGCAGTCATAGTCCTTAAGCAATCCTACCTATCAACGTTGTCGTATATTCAATTCTTTCTGCGTGAATAAAAACTTAAGACTCTTCTTGTCACGACCCGAACCCACGGGTAGGCCCACGAGCTAGATCTGTGACCGGCCGTAGACCCAATAGACTCCAATCAAGGGCTCTGCCAGACCTTACTCGCTAAAACCATATAAGCTGGAGCGGAAATTAAAACTTCTATAAACTTAAATTATATTTTCATACTTGAATACAACACTTATGCTAACACTCTTCATAACACTGATTTGTTAACAACTAAAACTAAACCAACAACCTAAATTTTAAACTGCTCAGTCAATACAGTCTCCAGAGCTCCGTGCCAAATTGTCCCTTCCTATGCTCCTCACAGTTGCCTTACTTTCAACCTGAAATGATAAGTAAGAGATGAGCTACTACGAGCTGAGTAACCAATAATTTAACTAGGTGGACCATAGCATACAAGAAAATAACTCGCTTTATATTATATCAACATTAAGAAATCTAAAATCGTAGAGTAAGAAATCATCTGTTAAACGAAATAAAGAACATGGAACAAAACTACGGCATAAAACCATCAACACAAAACCTCACAACAAATGGTCCCATCCCAACATTAGTTCAAACGATATGCTGTGGTCAGCGTACAGCCCCACTGACTAGGCCCGAAATCCCTCTACATCTAGGATAAATAATTCTGTGGACGCAAGGTTGAACCACAAGCAACAGTATTGTGCATCAACGTACAAGCCCCGTCAACCAAGGCCCGAAATCCAACTTTCCCCCGTGGATAGAGGCACATCAATCGAATAAACAAAAACCACCTTTTGGTTCATCGTAAACACAACCACTCATAAATTGATGGGAAAACCATTCTCACACCTCTTTCAAGAGTTTTCAAGTTGTTCGATATTTACAATAACGCCAAATATCAAAACATCTCACTTGCACCAAATATTTCAAATCTGAGTCCCATTGCATCTTCTTAGGAAAATATTAGTTACATGCTCGTCCGGTTTTTAACAAGAAACAAACTACTAAAATCTTTTTGGCAAATCAAGTAAGTGCAGTTAAACATAATTAGAATAGTCAAAACTGATAAACATCACTTTTTAGCAATAGATAAACATATGTATTTATAAAAACAATGGTTTAATCAAAGTGTCACTTACTTGACGCTATGCATTTGCCCACATCAAAATCTCTGGAGTGATGTCATGCTGCTACATCAGGCTCCAAAAATCGTCAGCACCATTCTTCTCCTCTCTAAATCTCTATACGTGCTTTAACCCGAAAGCATCAGTCAACACCATGTCCCTTTTAGAATTCCCTCAATAATTGAAACACCGCATTCATAGTCCAATATTTACACACCCATTCAATATCATGTCCCAACCCTCCATGCCTCTCTCTCTCTTGGGCATTCCATATGCAATTGTCGAGTTTCTCTTATCAACGGAGTTTAACTGATCCCACAAGCAAACCTTATGTCAAATAATACACATTCAAACTCTAGAGCCCATGTTAATCATTCCCTTTTTATTCTCATAACCCATACACTTCCTTGTCCAAAACACAAAAAAAATAAGGTACACCTACACTGTGACACCCCCAACCCTAGTGACATCACCAGAGCAGGGTTGTCAGTCATGACTGCATTATAAACCCTGTTGATACAGAGCTATTTTAAAAACATCCTTGAATATACATAAGGTTTCACAAAAACCCATCCGTACAAAAATTTTCATCATAAATCTCAACACGAGCACAAGGGAAGTATTTACACAAAATGTCTAGTTCCCAAAATACGCATCTCATCGTCTTACTTTTCTGTTCACTGAATAAGCGCCTTCTCCTTCCCTTTCCTCGAAGTTTGCCCTACTTCACTCTGCCTGAAACATTTCAGGTAAGGAATGAGCGCAAATCGCCCAGTAAAGATAATACGAGGAACAATGCAGACAACGAAGTGGCAGCCTTAGGAAAAATGAGAATCAATCTCAAGGATATCAAGAATCCAGAATTTCAAAGGATGACACAACATCAATTCAATGAATCAAGAAACATATTTTCTTTTTCTTTTAGTCAGGCTGAGCGGCTTTAAGGCCCAATAGAACAACATTATCACCACATTTAATGAACTGTATTGACTAAACCGACTGACCGACTACCATGCACGTGAACATCAAATTGCCAAATTAAACATCAATAAAATACAAGCCATTAAAATCACAATATTATAGTAAAGTCAAATGCAATGCAGACATTGACCAAACTGACTGGACTCAACTGACACGACTGACTCAAACCGTGCGCCCTACATCTTGTTTGCCAATGATTACATTTCACTGGCCCTCCTTTCACATAATTTCCTGTACTCTGGGATGTTCATCTCAGTCTCAGACAAATAAAGGAGACATCAAGCACAAGAAGGGAACTCACGAAGAGTGTTCGTCCCCGAACCATGATATCACCAAAGCACACACATTATAACAACTGGACGGACTAAGGGAACAGCGTCCACCTTATCTCGTCGATCAACAAACCACTCAACAAAAAATTCTGGTCATACACGCGACCGGGATCAACAAAGTAACTTGGAATTATTAATAACGCACACAGAGTAGACTAGGGAACAAGCTAGTCGAAAATCACAACAACGTTTCAAGACACGAGAGGTACTGGCACAACAACCACCGATACCTCTTATTCACCAGAAAACGTTCATCATACTTCACATCATCAATGAAGTGTATGCCACGAGGAGCAAATTCGTAGCAAACAGAGAACCGTACTATCTTTACCTGGCAAGCTTTTAGCCGACGAGCCCAACAACTTCAAAGTGCCGCGAGCGGGGTCACCTAATCAAATAAGACCCTAATCGTTAGTCACTGACCATCATAATACAAAATTATTTTATTTTCATTTATCAGCTATTATCGTGTTCTACAGCGATCGGTTACTCCGACCCAACAGCCAGGTCTTTAACCTAATCGAGCACCGCACTAGTGCTGACACCCTTTAGTTAGGGATTTTAATCCCATTCCCCGCTTCTCGTTATTCTAGAATGCTCAATTAAGGCATTCGCCAAAGTTCGGAGTTCACATGATAAAATTACCAAAATATCCCCTGTCTAGTGGCAAATTACCAAAATGCCCCTGGGGTCCACTATCGCTCCCATCACCTCAAATCAACTTCAAACAACCTTTCAGGTGTTTTACCACCCTTTTTTGACTAAAAAGTCGTTCGAAAAACTTTATCGGGAGAATTATCAAAATACCCCTCTCCGGGTGGCAAATTACTAAAATGTCCCCTGAGGGTTCCCGACACCAGAAAAATCTCAAAAGAACTTAAAAATATTATTTTTATCCTCCCGAAGTCATTCTCAAGCTAAAAAGTATTTTAAGAAATTTTCGCACGAAAATCTCGAACCGGTGTCTGGACCGAGCGCTTAAAAGTCTGTTCGGCCAAAAATAGCGAACGACTTCAGAATGGCCCAAAATATTGGAAAAAGAAACTTCTTAACATCTTAGGGTTTTCATAAAAGTTTCGCACGAAATCACGCTAGTTTGATATTTTAAATTACACTGTAAAGTTTCACGGTTTCCCTAATGTAGATCTCCTAAAAATACATGGGGTCTCTTTTTTGAACTTTGTCTAATTCTGCTTCTACCTATTTTTAAAAATTCACTCAACACACTGCCTAAACCCTAAGCCCTTTAGCGACCATTACATGTATTGTTCATAGTTTACATAATTTGACACACCCAGCTGAGCCCCGCACCTTCTTCTTCATGTTTTTCCACTGTCTACAGCCATACCTCACATTTTCTCCACTTCACCATCCAATTACCTTCCATTACACAGCTTATTACCTGAAACACACACCCATGTATACACTCTAACACCTACATCACCCTCACAAATTCACATACACACCAAAAACTCACAGCACAGTAACAAAGCTGCTGTTGTTCCCCCTTTCCTTTCATCCCTTTACACGCACACACACACACACACACACACACACACACTATACCACACTGTCACACACTTACATATATCTAATTTAAAACACACATTTTAAACAATCCAAAACCACCTTCCACCGAAACCCACACATTAACACATTTTATCAATAAAATATACACCTACACACATGAATCACACACCCGAAACACACACACACACACCCCTTGACGCACACTCACTGAAACATACTCTACACACACTAACACCCGCATAACCTCACGTATGGAATCCTTACACTCAGTGCTAACTCACCGGTAGTCTTCCAACCCACACAACTACTCCTTACACAATAATCCACACCTGAACTCGCGCGTACACCCATGGTAACCTTGAATAACCCAACAAACGCACACACTGCAACTATAGAAAACACACACCACATGGTGTTATAAACACCCCCAAGCATTAGAGGGAGATTACCTTGAAGAAAATCCTTCCTTCCTCCCCTCTCTCCCTCTGGTTTCAGCCCGTGAGCCCTTTTTCCTCTGCTCTGTGTTCGTTTCTCTCTTCTTTTTGTTCTTGTTTACTATTTTCGTTTTCTCTCGTCTTTTTGTTCACTCGAATTTCTATCCCTTCATTATTATATATGTAACCTAACTTAGTCATCACCCTAACATGAGGTGGCAATCGGAAACCAATTCCCTTCACTACTTGGCATATGGGAAAGGTTTTCAAATTTTGAATTAACCCCCCAATGGTTTTTCATATTTATAAAATCACCCCTAAACTATTAAAAATTACGCTTTAAGCCCCAAAACTACACTAACACCTCTTCCCACTTCCGGCCACTTAATTAACGTCAATATGACGTTACTCAATAAAATAATCCTCGTTAATAAATCAACTTCTTAGCTTTAATTTTTTTTTTTTACGTTCGAGGTAGCACATACACAATGTAAACATATTGTATGCAACAGACACGTACTCACCATACTCCCACATAGCTGCTCAACTTAACTCCTCCGATTAACTTTTCCCTAAGTAATCCGTCACTTCCAAAATCCTCCAAGCACCTAACCAACATAGACACGTAGTTGTACCAATACCACAAAACCCTTCTCCCACCACACCGTACACATACACCCATCGCATTGCTACGCTCACCCACATTGTTTACACACTAAAATACACAAGTTTACTCACTATCGTACCCCAATTCACATCGTCATATACACAACCTATTACACAGTCATCCGACAACAATAATTCTACACGCATGCCGAATATGCACATCGTGTACTTACAGATGTACACACAAACTACCTAATTCATTCCATTTCATCTACCATCAACACCGTCGCAAAATTACCATCCCGCGGAGCCACCAAAATCACAACACCGCCGTCAAACCCTGCTTCACAATCAATATCACAATAAAGTCTACACCATAGTCATGGGATCCCGATAGCAACGACAATCAGATAGCTGTTATGGTTGGTCTGGGACTTATGGTGGCCCCTTCGGTACACCATATCTTTGCGGCTCACCATTCGATTGGTGAATGTTCCCTGCATTACGCTTAGACAGTGGGTGGAGACCCATGGTGGTGCAGCCTTGACCCTTGCCGATAATGGCAGATTGCGGCAGCGTGGAGGGGTTGAAGATCGGTGATGGAATTGGGCCGTCGGCCGAAACAGACCATTAGAGACCAAATGGGTGGCCGGCAGCAGCGATTGCTTGTCGTGGCAGTTGATGGTCATGGAGGCACGAAGCGTCGGCAATGGAGTTGATAAAACAGAGCAGCGGCGGTGAAGGCCACACTATGGAAATTTGGGCGCCGGCAACTGTAGGTGTAGCCAGAAATTGGGGAGGCGCTGACCGGAGATAGCGCCGGTGAAGGGGCTACCGTGATCTGAAAGAGGGGTTGGCCGGTGACGACGAGGCTGCTGACCAGAGTTTCTGGCCGGCGACAGGTCTGTCGGCAACATCGATCGGACGGTTGCAGTGGTTGCGGCGCGGTGGCTTCGGCGCGATGCTCGCAGAGGCTCGATGAAGGGGCATTTCGGTGAAGGCACGGGGACCAAAGTTAGTCGCCGGCGATCGCTTGTGCGGCCGGTAATGGGGCTGCCATGGCAGAGGCGCCGCCTTCTTTAGGGCCGGCTGACTTCCCTCTCTCACTGCGTGTCTTCTCTGTTCTTGTTCTCTTTTTCATTTTTTTTCTCCTTTATTTCGTTTTACTTTGTTATATATATATATATATATATATATATATATATATATATATATGTATATATATATTCTTTTAATTGCTTCCGGTGTCTCCTTCTTTATAATCTCAAATCTCTCTCTATCATTTCATATATTTTTTTTTCTAGGCTTCTCTCTGCAATATTAAAATGACTGAACTGAGAGATCAAATATTTATGAAATCAATCCTAATTTAATTATAACTTCTCAAGTTACCAAATAACGTTAATTTATTTCTCTGTTGCACCCTGCATCATAAACTACAACTTATGGTTATAAATTGTCGCTAAATACCAAATATACTATTTGCCCAAAAATCGTTGCCAAATACCTTATAACTAATAAGATAGCATTTACCCAAAACCAGACATAAGGGTATTACACTTGTGATCTGTGTATATCTCACACGTCTCGCCATAGAGATAGTGCCTCCAAATTATCAAAGCGAAAACCATTGCAGCTAATTCCAAGTCATGTGTTGGGTAGTTCACTTCATACATTTTGAGTTGCTGCGAGCCATAAGCAATAACTCGCCCATGCTGCATTAAGACACATCCCAAACCCTTTCATGACGCATCACTATATACCACAAATCCTCCAGTGCCTGAACGTAGAGAAAGAACTGAAGCCGAAACCATTCTTTTCTTTAATTCTAGAAAACTGGATCATACTCTTCCGACCACTCAAACCTAACCTTTTTCAGGGTCAATCGAGTCAATGGAATAGCGAGTTTTGAAAATCCCTCAATAAACCTGCAATAATAGCCAGGCAAACCAAGGAAACTACGAACTTCATCGACCGTACTTAGTCTTTCCCAATTCCACACTGCCTCTACCTGAGATGGATCCACCAGGATCCCATCTTTAGATACCACATGCCCTAAAAACACCACTTTCTCAAGCCAAAACTCACATTTATCAAACTTTGTATAAATCTTCTTTTCACTCAAAATCTGTAGCACCATTCGTAAATATTCTTCATGTTCTTCCTTGCTTTTAGAGTAGATCAATATGTCATCAATAAAGATTATGATGAATTGGTCCAAATATTGCTTGAATACACGATTCATTAAGTCCATAAATGCTGCATGTGTGATAGTCAACCCAAACGGCATTACAACAAACTCATAGTGTCCGTACCTCGTGTCGAAAGCAGTCTTGGATATATCATCCTTCCTAATCTTCAATTGGTGATAACCCGATCTTAAACCAGTCTTGGAAAAGTATTCTGCACCTTGAAGCTGATCAAACAAATCGTCAATCTGTGGCAAAGGATACTTGTTGTGAACTGTAATACAGTTCAACTCGCTATAGTCAATACACAATCTCATCGTTCCGTCCTTTTTCTTTACAAATAAAACAGGAGCATCCCAAGGAGAAACGCTTGGGCAAATGAAGCATTTCTCGAGCAATTCTTAAAGTTGCACCTGAAGTTATTTAAGCTCGGCCGGGGCCATACAATAAGGAACCTTAGAAATTGGAGCAGCTCCTGGTATAAGATCTTTAACAAACTCAATTTCACGATTTGGAGAAAGACCAGGGAGTTCCTCTGGAAACACATCCAAAAATTTGCTAAGGACAAGAATAGAGGATAAATTCTTAACAGCTACTCGAGTATCCACTATGTGAGCTCAATATTCTTGACATCTCTTCTATATGTATGTGTGTATTAGAGTTAGTTTGTGTGTGTGTGGGAGCGAGTGAGGTGATAGTGTGTGATGTGTGTGCTCGGGAATGAATTCTCTCTCTAGGATTCTAGAGTGAGAAAGTGAAAGTGTTCTGAAAATGTCCAACCGTTTAAATGAATTCTCAATACCTCTATTTATAGAGGTTGAGATGATGATGTCATCACACGACACGTGGCGCTCCCCGGGAGTGACACATCACAGAGGGGTCCCCAGCTGCCGGTGCTCCACGGACTGTTGAATCACATATTCACCTGGCCTGCCTCGCACAACGTCGCTCTATTTGTCTGGAAAGACTGGCTCCCACAGCGTCGGTGTGGCCAGAGAACTCCCTTGATCTAGCCTCCAATCCAAGCCCTTGTAGAGTCCCACAGGCCTGGCAGTGGTGGGGAAGACCCGACGCCCAACTGCCAGGTGAGCTAGGTGCGATGCCCTCCGAAGACCTACTCCCGTCTCAGAGTGACCCGGAGGTCATAGTCCATAAGGGGTGCCGACGCAAGCCCCCAGTGTCGGAGCACGAAGTCCAGTCATGAAGACACCCAGGCGAAGATAGTGTCCCAGAGGAGTCACCTATCCCGCGGGTGAGTCCTTGTGCAAGAGCACTCGGAGGGCTTCAAGGTAGTATCTCGGAGGAGCCATCTACCTGGCAGAAGGGGAGTTGCAGAGCTCCCTAGCGGAGATAGTGTCTTGGAGGAGTCGCATATTCTGTAGGCTGAGGAAACATCCCGGAGGGGCCCTCTACCTGGCAGAAGGAAAATTAAAGAGCTCCATAGTGGAGATAGATTCCCAGAGGAGTCGCCTATCCCCGCGGTGAGTCCTTGTGCCAGAGCACTCAGAGCGCGTCAAGGTAGCATCCCAGAGGAGCCGTCTACCCGACTGGCCGAGGTAGCATCCCAGAGGAGCTGTCTACCTGGCAGAAGGGGAGTTGAAGAGCTCCTTGGCAAAGATAATGTCCCTGAGGAGTCACTTATCCCGCGGCGAGGGAGACCACTGAGGGTGATCATCGATGACCAGTTGCGAAAAAAATGAAAATTTTTCTAAGTGTCAAGAAATTTTTTTTTTTGGTAAAGGGGTGGTCATGCGACTACAAGCACAAGAGGTTGAGATGAGCTGGATGGGGGACTCAAGGTGATAGGCTGGCATTGATAACCGACTGAGTGACGGAGGTAGGGGAGGGTTGGTGAGGCTTGTTGCATGCATACCTGGCAGGGGTGGTCGCGAGACCTGGGGGGTGTCAACTGACAGAGTTGAGACTTAGTAACGTGGCTCGAGCCATCCCTTGCACCACACACCATGTCGGTATGGGATGTGAGGCTAAAGGGGTTGGGAAAGGGTGAAGCCCCCAAGGTAGTGGGTGATGGTATCAAGGGTGGTGTCACTATACTTGGGCAAGAGCAATGTAGCTTGACAATTTTCTAAGTCTGGAAAATGATGGCCTCTTGGCTGGTTGGGTTTAGGCTATGACTGATAGTCCTGGTAGCCTCGCGTTGCTGAGACATGGTTGCTTGGGTGTGTCGGGCAAGGGACAAACTGCACTGTGATGCTTACCTCCCCAGCGGAGTCGCCAAAATGATGCGAAGGAATGTGGGTTCGCTGTCGACGTGGAGGTGCCACAAGGAATGCAGTCCGAGTCAGATGCCAAGTGTGATGCTGTGACTCTGTTGGGGAGGTGAGCATCGCAGTGTAGTTCATCCCTTGCCCGACACACCCCAGCAACCATGTCTCAGCAACGAGGGGCTCCAGCACGAGGACCCCTCGCAGCGGGATGGACTCACAACCTTATAGTCATCGCCTCCACGGGATGGGCTCACAACCTTAAAGCCACCGCCGTCACAATCACGGGGGGCTCTGGCACGAGGACCCATCGCAGCGGGATGGACTCACAACCTTATAGTCATCGCCGCCACGGGATGGGTTCACAACCTTAAAGCCATCACCGTCATAATCACAGGGGGCTCCGGCATGAAGACCCCTCGCAGCGGGATGGACTCACAGCCTTATAGTCATTGCCACCACAAGATGGGCTCACAACCTCAAAGTCATCGCCATCTTCATTCTGGGGGGCTCTGCTCGTAGTGCTCTGGCACGAGGACCCCTCGCAGTGGGATAGGCTCGTTACCATAAAGCTATCACCGTCTTCATTTTGGGGGGCTCCGTTCGTAGTGCTCTAGCATGAGGACCCTTCACAGTAGTGGGATAGGCGACTCCTTTGGGACACTATCTCCGTCAGGGTGTCTTCGTGACTAGCCTACGTGCTCCGGCACTGGGGGCTCCGTCAGCACCCCAATGGACTATGACCCCCGGGTCATTCAGAGACGAGAGCATGTCTTCGAAGGGCATCGCACCTAGTCTGCCTGGCAGTTGGGCGTCGGGTCTTCCCCACCGCTGCCAGGCCTGTGGGACTCTACAAGGGCTTGGATTGGTGGCTAGATCAAGGGGTTCTCTGGCCACACCGACGCTGTGGGAGCCAGTCTTTCGAGACAGACAGAGCGACGCTGTGCAGGGCAAGCCGGGTGAATATGCAATTCGACAATCCGTGGAGCACCAGCAGCTGTGGACCCCTCGGTGACGTGTCATTCCCGGGGAGCACCACATGTCACGTGATGACATCATCATTTAAACCTCTATAAATAGAGGTCTTGAGAATTCATTTACAACGACTTTAGATTTTTAGATTCACGAAACTCTGACATTTTCACTTTCTCACTCTAGAATCCTAGAGAGAAACATACAGGACCCTGACTCTGGACCTAAGTATCGGACTGTGACTGTCGTCGTGTATTCACCCTGCGCTCTCGCCCTCGTAGCACTGCCAGCCTCAGGCTCTATTTGGGAAGCCCTTGGTCTCTGCCCTTGCTCCGCCCTTGCTGTGTCCCACATCATCACACTTGGCATCTGACTCGGACTGCATTCCTTGTGGCACCTCCACGTTGACAGCGAACCCATTTTCCTTGTCATCAGACTGAAAATTTGATTTAAGGGTACAAGTAGAAATTTGAAATTTTACTCTGTCATCTCATTCTTTCTTCTGCATATTGAACTCATGTATGATTTAATTGAATGACAACTTACGCTGAGATGTCAGAGAAGAAGTCATTCATGCCGAGCTGTCTTACAGGATATCTATCTATTCCTTTCGAATTTATTTGGACTTGATGGGGTAGTATTTGACCCACTGGCCATGAAAAAGTTACGAATCTTATTAATGACCAATAACTCCTTCTGATTTTGATTGTTCAAAGTCATTGGGTTGACTTTGCTTTGCCAGACCTATATCATCGTTTCTATGTCCGTCGTTTCTTCTGAAATGTCATAGAATCCTGTTGTGAACCCGGAGAGCTAATATGCATGATTTTTGTTAAATATTTTTGTGTTTTGATTGCCTGATTGAGATTATTGTTTTCATTATTGGTATAGTTTCTCGTAGCTGGTGTCACGCCCCCAAACTGGGAGGTCGCGACTGCTATCTAACCACAAGAATTACCGCTATAGTACTAAAGATAACAGTATAAACAAAGTAACTAAAAGGCCTCAAAAGGAATATCTCCGTAGAGCAAATGTCAGAAAAAAAATCCATTCTCAAAATATTCCTCCACTAAGTATTCTATTACAAAACAATTTCTAATCGCAGCGGACAAATAGTTATGTAAAACGATTCTATCGAATCATCCCAACCGGGTAAAGTTCCCAAAAGAATATAAATACAAAGTTTATCAAGCCCAAAGAAAAATCTCATAGCTCCAAGCTGCCATAAGAATCAAGAGTCACTTCCTTCACTTATGGCAGAGGCAAGGTAAGAAGACAAAGAGGGTGAGCTCAAATAGCCGAGTAGGGTAAACAAATGGTAAGATGTCAAGCAATAATGGCATAATCTAATAACAATATTAGAGGAAATGGATCAACCATGTCTTACTAGCAAATATCGAAGTTTCAATTATATGCAGGGTATGCTACAAACATGCAATGAGTGGTCATAAGACCTAAATGTCGAACCAAACATACAAACATCAAATGTGTGCTCCGGAGTGTACTAGGAGGCTTCGGCTCTCTAGTATAACAAACATGTGTCCAAAGGACCCTCTCTATTTTGAGAGTTGTTCAACATAGTCAATGTCAATCTTAAATTGACGGTCACAAATGTACAAATTCAAAGTTGTGCATTATTAAGGCATAAATGGAAAGGGGCAAACAATATTCTCTATGAGGGAAAAATGGAGAAATCAATTGCAAACGAACATAGATGAATCGAAAGTGACGAAAGTATAAGCATTCGGATTTCGAAGATACCTTTCCACAGCAAAAACAGATAAACCCTTACCTCAATAAGCTTTTTGAAAGAGGAAAAACCTTAAAGCACCCCTCTAGCGCCAAAGAAGCTTTCCAAGCCTCTTATTCTCTCTCTCTCTGCCGTAAAGGAGCAAGGAACCGAGAACAAAAGGGCTAAAAAGAAAATAAAGATGCTATTTATATGAAAGTAAAAATTACACTTTTTATTCGAAGCAAACATACAAGTCTCAATTGACCGAAAACAATTCCATTCGACTGAATCCATCAGTTGCTTCTTCTCTCAATTTAAAACACCTTTAATTCGACCAAAAATACTTTTAATTTGACTAAAAACACTTTTAACTAAACACACATTTAATTCAATTGAAAAGTAATATTCATTCGACTCAAAGTACTGTTCATCTACTGAAAGTTACTGTTCATCTACTCAAAGTTATTATTCATCAACTGAAAACTTCAGAAACTTTTTTTTTTTCATAAACACACGAAAGAAAATTTTGGGGTATTACACCTGGATATGAGGTTAGGTAGATTCCTAAGCCTCAGATAATCTGTGAGCGAGAATAGACTCTGGGAACGTACATTAGGTTTGGAAAATCTATTCGATGATCGGTATAAGATGAAAATTTGGCTGAACCCACGATAATAGACCGCTGGTTATTTGCTTTTAAAACCGAAAGATCTTAACGGTTTAACTGAAATAGATGATTGACAGATAATGCTATATGATTTTTGTAAATAATGTGACTGTGAATCAGAAGTGATGTGATAATTTAGAGCTTTAGCTTCAGTGGAAGTGCAAGACATTTAAGTGCAAAATCATATTCCGCATTGTGTTAAGATAACACATCTCTTTGTAATGACTCTGGTAACAATTTGGACCTATTTGATTTAAGACACCAGAGTGCGCAGCGAAACCATAGTAGTTATAGTTTTCTGTCGTTCTATGAAGTGTACGCAGAATCATAAATATGTACTAATAGCTATGTTAAAATAACACGCCGCTCGGTGATGAACTTGGCAATAATTTGGACTCATTATTTTGAGGTATTACAGTGTGCAGTGAAAGCCTAGTGGTTACAGTTTTGCTGTCTGCTATGAGGTGTAAATGCTTGTATGAATTGGTTATCCCACCCATTTTAGCCTTGGTAAACTGCGAGTCATGTGTGACCGTAGTTTAGTATTTTAGTATGCCTTGATCTTAGAGTTGAGCTTACAGTCATAAGTAAATTATGCAACTGATGGGATCTTTGGTGTAGTATCATCATAAGATAAGGGAAGTCTGTCGTATTAGAGCTTGAGTTAATCTGTTTGATATGTGCAAAATTTGGAGCGGTGTAAATTCTGCTCAATGGGTTTTGTACCTGTTAAGTTATCATTCGTGAAGTTCTGGAATAGTTAGAATGAAGTTATTACCAACAGGGTTTCAGTTTAGTATTGTGATTTGGATTTAAACAGTTGCATCTGGGTATTCGTAGGACAAGAAGCTGGGTGCGGAAATCAGAGGTAGCTTAGCTACTATGAAATATTTATCAGAGTTCTATAACAGAACCAAAATACGTACATGTTATAAGTGATAGGATATTTTAGACAACAAATTTCAAGGACAAAATTTTATTAAGGTGGGGAGAATGTAAAATCTCGAACTTTGGAAGCAGGTTTAAATAGCTATCAGTGCTCTGAACAATAGACAGGTGTTGATTCTGAGCAATGCTCGGGTAGTAGTAGCGTATTGAAGTTTAAAATGATTTCGGGATAAAAATATAATTTTATAAATTTTAGGGGCATTTTTGTAATTTTGAGAACTTGAGGGACTATTTTGCAAATTTTGAATTATGCCCTAGGTGTCAAAATCACGGAGAAGACTTTCTTAATTAGTGTCACCTCTTGCTATTTTGGGTGGATGACTAATATGATATTTATGTTATTTTATTTTGGTTTTATGTTAAATGGAAAGAAGGAGAAAAAAAAGAAAGAAGAGAACCTTTCCATTTCGTGAAAAGGAACAAGAGAAACAAGAAGAGAGAAACAGAGAGAACAAACAATACAGAGAGTTGGAGGGAAACAGAGCTCAAAGCTTGAGCAAAATCAGGGAAGAATTTGAGAGGAAGAAGAAGAATTCGGCCTTAAGGCAAGGAGCTGGCTAGATCAAACAAGGAGTAGTTGGATGAATTTTTTAAGGAGAAATGGGCGCTCAAAGTTAGATAAAGATCTTGTTTGGACAATTTGTGTTCTTGGTGTTTATGTGGATGAATTATGAAACTAAAGCTAAATTCATGTAAGATTTTGTAAGGTAATTGTATTAATTGTATGGGTATGAGTGATTAGGAGGGATTAAGGTAGAAATTCGACAAGTATGGGGCGCAGCAGGTGTGCATTTGTGTGTGTTTTGATGTGTGTATTCACTGTGTGTGTGTGTGTGTGTGTGTGTGTGTGTGTGTTTGTGTGTAAGTGTAGTGATTGTGTGTCTGTGTGGGTGGAGGAGGGATACCCGTAGGTTGTGGATGATTTTGTGAGTGTATGCGGGTGAGAGGTTTCATGTGTTAATGTGTGTGGCAGTGTGCGAGGTTATGTGTTTCAGTGTGTGTGTGTGTGTGTGTGTGTCTGTGATGGGTTCAGGTATGTAAGTACGTGAGGAATTGTGGGTAATTGTGTGATTGTGTGTGATTCATGTGCATTAGGTGGGTTAATGTGTGCTTTTAAGTGTTTTGGGGCATGTTTTTGAGTAGCAGGTGATGTGTGTGTAAATGGATGGTTCGGATCTGTGTGTGCAGTCGCGAGGAACCAGAAGAGTGTGTGCGTGTAACGTGAAGTAGTAGGTGTAGTAATCTGAACAGTACTTGTTATTGTCGTTAAAGACCAAAATTATTTTAGGTAGTTTTTATAGAAATTTTTAAGAATAGCTATGGTCAAAATCTGACAAAGTACGAAAATGTAACCCCTAATATTTTTATGAGGCGTACGCTCTGGAATTGTTCAGGAATTTTTTGGTGTTCACAAAGATGCTAAATTAGGGTATCAATTAGAAAAACTTTTGAATTTATTTAACATAGTAAACAAAGTTATTTTAATCTAAAAATTTTAGTAAAATCTTATTTTCCAGATAGGTTTCTTATTCTAAAATTTCGTACCATTCTAAGGCTGATAGATATTTTTTGCAAAACTAGCCTTTTAGCGTTCGATCCAGACACCAGTTCGTGATTTTTGGGCAAAATTTTTTTAAAATACTTTTTAGTTCAGAAATAATATCAGGATGCTTAAAATAACATTTTAAGATGTTTTCAAAATTTTTCTGGTGCTAGAAACCCCCAGGGGTATTTTGGTAATTTGCAATCCCAGGGGGTATTTTGGTAATTTTTCTGATAAAGGGTATTTTTTAGTAAATTTACATATGTTAAGGATATTTTTGCGATGTTGCTTACGGAAAGGTCATTTTGATGATTTAAGTGTAACGAAGGGCATTTCGGTAATTTATCACCCCCGAAGGGGTATCTTGGTAATTTTACCTATATGAGGTATTTGGAGGTTATTTCACATACAGTAAAATTTTTTTGGGTGATTTTACTTGCGGGAAAGCTGTTTCTGGTAATTTAAGTTCGAGAGGGGCATTTTGATAATTTTACACCTCATGGGCGTTTCGATAATTTTACATACCCGGATGGGGTTTATTTAGGAGTATGTATGAGTCTGTCTTAAGTTATAATATTGTACTGTAGGCTGTGCTCTAATGATTCGATTATTCCGTTTAGGTTAAAGCTAAAGACTTCCGGTTAGGATAGTTTAACTACGGATCCAGGTAAGGGATTGTTCCCAACCTATTCTGGTCGTACTCAAAGGTCCACTTGGAGTCCCATTTTGCATGACACGTCCGCACAAGCACAGTATTCAACGCTTCGAACCGGTCAAAGTGCGCGCGCCCAAGTCACGTGTATTCTTTGCTTCACACGCCTCACGCGCGACTTAGTCACCAATTATTTTACGTCAACGTCACTGACGCTAGCGCGACCGTCACACCGAGACCACCCGAACACCTTTTCATCAAAAGCTTCGACCGACGGCGCAACCAGAGCAACAGAGTCAAGGGAAAAGTCCTTGGCCAATCCCATGGGGTCGGCCTCGGTCTCCATGGGGGCTTGGCCTTGGCCTCCCCCCGGTTGTTCACTCTTCTCGCAAAGTCCCTTTCGCGCTTTGTTCGCTTCATACATTTTGTATGTGACTTAGACACCTTGTTTGTCACATGGGTATGATTCACGTCGACACGCTCGTCGCAACGTAATTTCCGGATTAGTCATTGCCCATCGAAACACCTTCCGTCAGCACGCCCGTAGTTCACCCAAAGGGGGAGTGGCCTTGGCCTCCCTTCATGGGAGTTGGCCATTGGCCTTGGCCACCCCCTAGGGTTGGCCTCGGCCTCCTCAGGGGTTGGCCTCGGCCTCCCCAGGGGTTGTGGCCTTGAGCTTCTCCCAATTTTGGCCTATGGCCTCCGCTCCCGCGCGCACATCTTTTCTCGACTCTGTGCACCTTCGGGATGTTTACAGACGTTCATACACCAACCTCGCAATGTCCGTCGTGCATGAACCTCGGGACGTCCATTGTGCATGAACCTCGCGATGTCCGTCGTGCATCAACTTCGCGATGCTCGCAACGTCCTTCGTCCATCATCCTTGCGACGTCCGTCGTGCATCAACCTCATGACGTCCGTCGTCCGTGATTGTATACCGCTCTTGCGATGCCTATGGCCCAAAGTCGCGCACTACCACCGAATGACCCGTTGCCGACGACCGTGTACCATCACTCCCAACTTTGTCATTACTACATGTTGCATTCATTATCTTGTTATGACAGGTACACTCAGCTCATATAGTCTTCGGGACACCTGACGCGCTCTCGTGCGCCGGCTCCATGATGTTCATCGCCGCACCCATGTGCCATTCTCATGACATGTACCCCGGTACCAAGTATTGTCTTCGTGACGTTCATCGCCGCTCCCATGCGCCATTCTCTTGATCCGTGTCCGGGCACCAAGTATTGCTCCGTGACGTTCGTCGCCGAGCCCGTGTGCCATCGTCATGATACGTGCCCCCGGAACCAAGTATGGCTTCACAACGTTCGTCGCCGCACCACTTTCATATCATGTGCCTCGGCACCAAGTATTTTCTCTACGACGTTCGTCGCCGCGCCCATGCGCCATTCTCATGATCCGGGCCCTCGGCACCAAGTATTGTTCCACGACATTCATCGCCGCGCCTGTGCGCCATCATCATGGTACTTGCCCCCGGCACTAAGTATGGCTACGCGACATTCGTCAACGCACCACTTTCATAACGTGTGCCCCGGCACCAAGTATTGTCTCCGCGACGTTCGTCGCCGCGCCCATGCGCCATTCTCATGATCTGTGCCCCGGCACCAAGTATTGCTCCACGACGTTCGTCGCCGCGCCCGTGCGCCATCATCATGATACGTGCCCCTAGCACTACGTATGGCTACGCAACGTTCGTCACTGCACCACTTTCATAACATGTGCCCCGGCAGCAAGTATTGTCTCCGCGACGTTCGTCGCCGCGCCCATGTGCCATTCTCATTACATGTGCTCCACACCAAGTATTGTCTCCACGACGTTCGTCACCGTGCCTATGCGCCATTCTCATGATATGTGCCCCCGGCACCAGGTATGGTCTCATGATAGTTGTCGCCGCGCCCATGCGCCACAATCATGTTACAGGCCTCCGGGCATCACATTTATTCACCACACCATGCGCCCCTGCCATGGACGTGGAACATGCCTCGACCCACTCTGCGGAGTGTGCAGCATTCTGGGGGGCTCCCTTTCATCGTGCTCGGGCACAAGGACCCCTCGCAGCGGGATGGACTCGTTACCACAAAGTCATCACCGCCATGGGATGGGCTCGTTACCACAAAGCCATCGCCATTTTCATTTCGAGGGGCTCCGTTCCTAGTGCTCTGACACGAGGACCCCTCGCAGCGGGATGGACTCGTTACCACAAAGTCATCGCCCCCACAGGATGGGCTCGTTTCCACAAAGCCATCGCCGTCACAATCACGGGGGGCTCCGTTTGTAGTGCTCCAGCACGAGGACCCCTCACAGTTGGATGGACTTGTTACCACAAAGTCATCGCCGCCACAGGATGGACTCGTTACCACAAAGCCATTGCCGTCACAATCACGGAGGGGGGGCTCCGTTCATAGTGCTCCGGCACGAGGACCCCTTGCAGTGGGATGGACTCGTTACCACAAAGTCATCACCGCCACGGGATGGGCTCGTTACCAAAAGCCATCGCCGTCTTCATTCAGGGGGGCTCCGTTCGTATTACTCCTTCACGAAGACCCTTCGCAGCTGGATAGGTGACTCCTCCGGGAGACTGTCTCCTCCAGGGTGCCTGCGTGACAGGTCTACGTGCTACGACATTGGGGGCTTGCGTCGGCACCCCTATGGACTATGACCCCTGGGTCACTCCGAGACAGGAGCAGGTCTTCAGAGGGCATCGTGCCTAGTCCACCTGGCAGTTGGGCTTGGGTCTTCCCCACCACTGCCACGCCTGTAGGACTCTGCAAGGGCTTGGATTGGAGGCTAGATCTAGGGGGTTCTCTTGCCACACCGAAGCTGTGGGAGCCAGTCTTTCCAGACAGTCAGAGCAACGCTGTGCGGGGAAGGCCGGGTGAATATGCGATTCGACAGTCCGTGGAGCACTGGTAGTTGTGGACCCCTCGGTGACGCGTCACTCCCGGGGAACGCCACGTGTCACGTGATGACATCATCATCTCAACCTCTATAAATAGTGGTCTTGAGAATTCATTTAGAGGGTTGGACATTTTAAGAACACTTTCACTTTCTCACTCTAGAATCCTAGAGAGAGAAACATACAGGACCCTAACTCTGGACCTAAGCATCAGACTGTGACTGTCGTCGTGTATTCACTCTGCGCCATCGCCCTCGCAGCACTGCCACCCTCAGGCTCTATCTGGGAAGTCCTTGGTCTCTGCCCTTGCTCTGCCCTTACTGTGTCCCACATCATCACACTTGGCATCTGAATCAGACTGCATTCCTTGTAGCACCTCCACGTCGACTACGAACCCACTTTCCGTGGCATCAGGGATTCTATCTGAACTTTGAGTGAGGCCTTCGTTTGAAACCTTATTTTATAACTCGTACTCGTAGGTACTACTTTGATTTACTTATGACTAATGTCAAACTCTGAATAATGTATTTTATATCAGCATGTTATTGCTCAGAAAACTCTGAATCAACTATTTAGAAATCTTGTGATGCTCGCCTGTATTGCATGCTTCTGTGTTGACCTGGGTATCTATTCTGTGGGAATGCGGTATAAGGCTGGTCTGAATTCGGCATGGAACGCAGGCTAGTACCCAGTGGGACGAGTAATTATATTCTGGTACATCATGCATGTGTACATCTGTGCTTTGCCAGAATGGCATCGCGACCCCCAAGATCAACGTTGATTTTTTATTTTCTCTATTATGTATAATGTCCCCACCACGGTTTACATCCATATTTAATGTTATAAGAAGTTAGATTTAAAAATATTAGCTGTTTTAGCTTTTGAATCTTTACTCACGACTACTTTGAAGTTTAACTGTGTATGTCGTGAAGCGAGAATTTATTGTATTCCTTTCTGTACTACTAATATGTCAGCACCATTGTCTTTTGTTTGGCTTATGGGCAATACATATTTGACCTTTTTCCCTCATCTTTTTATACCAAACTTTTCTCTCATGTATTCTTTTTTGCATCTGACAGTAAATTTCGTAGGGTGCTGCTAATTTGGAAAGATTCCCATGCAATTACATTAGTTGTCATGGGAGAAGTCTCCAAACATGAGTTTAGGAGAAAAAGCTGAGATGTTGCCGACCATAGATATGCACTCTTTTATCATGAAGGTATGCCTGAACATGGAATTGTTGTTCGCATGGATGCATTTTATATGATGTCCTTTTCTCAATGAGAAATGATTGATACAAGAGATTTAGGAACTGATAGTTTGGTTGATGCTTCTTCACTAACTTAGACTTATAGTTGGTATTTCTTACCTAGGTATGTTAGGTATTGAAATGGAATAATTAATTTTAACCGTTAGTTTTGAGTCTCCTACTGTTCCCCATATCAAAGTCTACTTTCCAAAAGGAGAATCACAAACTATAGGATCAGGATGATGTGATCCCAAATGAGAGAGGGGGAAGAGAGAGAGAGAGGGAAGAGAGAGAGTAACCATGGTTTACATCCCCCTCTCTCTCATCCCCCTCTCTCATTTGGGATCACAGCACCCCTGCTGTAACCATGGGGGTTACAGCAGGGGATCCTGATCCATCTACAATAATCTCATTTTTTTTGTTTTCTCCTTATTAGTTTCATATATTCCCTTTTCAGTGCAAGTTGTTTGGATGAAGACAAATGTATTTGTTTTCAGACTACTACCTATATCTCCGGATCTGTGGTATGCCCCGTTCGTTATTTGAATTGTCTGAAATATAGGACTTGGATTTTCGGTTCTTCTCCTTCTAGTCATATTTTAGTTGTAAATCTAACGTTATTTATAATTCAATATTCACAGATTAAGTCACAACAATCATTGTTTATGCAGAGGAGGCTGGATCAAAAGAAAAATCTACCTACAATTCATGCTTGTAGTAATGACATTCCTACGTTTTCATTATCTCATCTTGTTTGGTGTATCTTTGATGCATTCTATTTTTTCCTACTGTTGCAATCTGGTTTGCAGTCATTTTGCTGATTTTCAGTATTAGAATGCTATCGTTTTCCTTGCTCGGAGAGAATTTGAACTGTACTCATTATCTACAAGGACTTGGTCCATGAACATGTTGCTGTCGTGAGATCTTCCGATCCAAGTAACTTGTAATGTACGATTTTGTTAGGCGTGTTTTTGCGAGGCATAGGTAATGTGATGATTGTATCTTAACTAATGTTGATGTATAGCGACAAGGTTTTTTGTGAAACTTTGTACCTTTACCTTATCAACACTATTCTCTTATTACCAAACTTAAAAAGAAAAAAAACTAAAGAAGAAGAGGGGAGGAAGGGGATATACTTCGGCCTGAGGATCTTACGAACTTCCAAGGTTTCAAAAAATCCCATGTACAGAGCAAGCTCTTAGTCTTATTTGCTCAAAAGTATCCAAATTACGACCCTGTTTGTTTCACGGAAAATGTTTCAGATAAAACGCTTTTCCAAAAGTATGCTTTCCGAAAAATAGCAGTTCTTGAAAATATTTTCATAATTTTTTTTATCATTAATG
The DNA here is from genome assembly GCA_033070095.1 of Escallonia herrerae. Lineage (NCBI taxonomy): Eukaryota > Viridiplantae > Streptophyta > Magnoliopsida > Escalloniales > Escalloniaceae > Escallonia > Escallonia herrerae. The sequence goes on from JAVXUP010000899.1 coordinate 221,596, forward strand.
ATACAAATATTTATACCAAAAAATGATATATTTTTCACTATTTCCGCTGTTTGGGTATCGCTGTGTGTTTGTGTAGGTAGTGGGTGCATGTGCTACTGTGGGTGGGAGGCGGGTTTGGGAGTGTGGTCTGTGGGGGTGGGGTTGGGTAGGGGTTGTATGTGTGTAGCGGTGGGTGGGTGGGTGGGTGTGTGTGTGGGCGGGCCAGCAGGCGTGTGTGCGTTGGGAGAGTGTGGGTGTGTGTGCTGGGGGGGGGGGGGGTGGTCGAGGTAGGGGCAAGGGTGTGGGCAGCGAGGGGGGTAGACGCATTTGTGTGTGTGTGGGTGTGTCAGTGAGTGGGTGGGCAGGCGGGCGTGCCACTGGGGGAGGGGGGGGAGTGTGTGGGTGTGTCCAGTAGATAAGAAAATGACTTACTGAATTTTAATCGGTAAGTAATTTTCTAAAATTTTGTTCTTCAAAATAAGTTGATTAGAAATCATTTTCCGTTAAAAACTATTATGCATGCACCCAACACCGAAAACCTTTTCCGGAAAATAATTTCCATGCATCAAACGCCGGAAAATGTAGAAAACCTTTTCCAGAAAACGATTTACATTCCAGTCATAAGACCCAAAAGCAAGTGTCGGTAAGTAGACTATAAACAGGGTACACACACTGGCATCTTGCAAGTAGTATGGACCTGAATTCATGAAAAAATATATCAATGTAGAACTTGTAATGTCTAGTATATTGCAGTCAAACAGGTACTGCTTACGGCAAAAAAGGCCCGAACACATCATTTTTTTTTTTCAACGGGATTGGAATACAGCACCAAAAAACGTTTTCTTGCTTACAATGAAGAGCAAATCTATACTGGTAGAGACGCAGAAGCAACTTTCTAGACATCAGCGCTGGACGAGAGGGGAAAAGTTCACTAGTCTACTCCTCAGACACAACTGAGGTTTTACAGATGGGGCAAGCATTTTTCTGCCCAAGCCACTGCTTTATGCATTGCATGTGATAGAAGTGTCCGCAGTCCAGTTTGCCCATCTCATCATCTGCTTCATATTCCTCCTGAATGCAGAGAGAATGTAATTTGATTACCTCAATGCGTATGATATCCTAAAAACAAGTATTGATGGCACAACTGAAGAAGGAACTTATACAACTGTTTCGACAAATCAACCTGACAAATACTGCACTTCCACTGCATCTCTTTCCGGAAATGTGATGACAAATCGTCCAAAATCGAGAGCGTAGTTTTCCCGAGACAGCGGATTATCTCATCCTCTTCTAGACCAGTACTTACGTACCCAATTCTATCACCAAGTTCAAGTAACTCCTGTTTGCAACACCAGTGAAAGAGAGAGGATAGTGAAAAATCCATCAAGCAAATAATGGAGAAGTGCAGAGATGTACTAACAAAGACAGACCTCGTATGACATGTTATCAACATCGAGTCTTAGGTCCTGGTACCGATCAAGTCTGTCCGACCTTTCCCCCTTCAGCAAGCTGCTTTGGAGCATGACAATCTGCATTTGGACAACAGACTCATAACTATCTCTAAACCCTAGTAAGAACAGTCATACATAGGCAGAAGTATCCACTTACTAAGCGAAAACAGGTACATCACGGCCGCTGCTATTAATGAAAGAATAAGCATATTATTCCAATTATCAGAGAGTAAAACTGGTCATCTGGTTGATGGTATTCTATTTGACTATGGCAATAGAACATAGCAATACATGACTGGAAACAATTAGCAAAGGGTCAACAAAATATGCCAAGCATATTCTTTTGACAAGTAAGGGTATCAACATTCTGCCCTATGATGTTTTGAACGTATTGAAGTTTCCGGTTGCAACCATGAGTCCAAAGGGTGCCTGATTCGGGATGGTTTTCCATCATATACAAACAAAAAGAAGTTACATAATAGCCGTAACAAGGTATTGAATATAAGAGAAAAAAGTTGTCATTGCCATTGGCATATTAACACTACAGTTGCTAAAGCAAGAATGTGAAGGTTCCTAGAATTCATTGCAAGTTGAGGTTAATAAATTGCAATGAAAAGAAGGATCGAATCAAAGAACGTGTTTACCCGCTAAACCTGATCTGTTTACTTACTCTTACTTTATGCGCACCCCCCCCCCTCCCCCGGGGCCCGCCGCTGAACTTATAATCTATAATCTGATGATCGTCCACTTTGGTATCTTATTGAACAAAAAGGGTATTCCTTTTTATTTCTCATCAAACGGATGGCATCTTCTTCGGGAAATTAAAATTTCTCTTTCCCAAGGAGAAGACGCGGAATCGCAAAACAAGATAGAAATTGTCTAGTTCTGATTAATTAACGATACTTCTTTATCTTTTGTGTTGTTCTGCCGGATTGGTCGCTCAATCCCAACTCGTGTAAGTCAACTGATGCCTTGGGTCAAACGGGGTTGTGGAAGAGCAATACAAGGGTCGTGCTTGGGGTTATCCTGCACTTGGAAAAGAAGTAGAAAGCTCCAAATTCTACTTGAGCATCCAAATCTGGGTCGAAGCAGGAGACCATATATCTTGACACAGGAATATGAGTGTGACAGAAGCACCTTAACAGCATATTTACTCTACGGAATCCGTTCATGCGTCGACTCCAATCAAACACAGGTTTCTCCTGCCTCTATAGGCCACCTATTGTTCGCTATCAACATCACCACCCTAAGCAATTCAAGCATGCATTTGCACTTCCATCTCAATGCTGCTTTGCGTGAATTAAGGTCAAGCTTCAAAGATGTCATGCCAAAGGGCTTCTTTAGGTCATAAAACAAGTGCTCAGATGCTCACGTATTGGGCCAAAAAAAATACCAGCATAGATAATTATAACGTATCTTCAGTGCAGGAATATCAGTGTGGCATAAGCATCTCAACTACGTAGTTATGCTACGGAATTTCTTCAAGTGCCTATTCCAGTCCTGCCTTTAGAAGGCTATCAACTGTTCACTACCAACATCACCACGTTAAGCAATTCAAGATATGCATTTAAACTTTTATCTCAATGCCGCTTTGCGTGATCTAAGGTCAACCTTCACATATGTTGTAGTCAAAGGACTTCTTTCGTTCATAAAACAAGGTGTTCAGATGATCAGAAGTTGGGACAAGAAAAACATCAACATAGACAATTTTGTATACACATTCAGTCTTAGACTGCCATTAGAGGCTAAAGTACAGGGCGACATCCCTTTTTCAGAGGATTGTCTCGGGGTTCCAGAAGTTCTGGGATTTCTTTGTCCATGGTAGCCTCAAAGCTATAAGGAATTTTATATGTGATGCAATGGATGATGAAATGCTTTAACTGGAATTCTTATAAACGAAGATTTCACATGCCAACAGACCAGTGTTACAACTTAGAAAAGATTGAGAATTGAGGTCTACTATCTTCATGCAATTGAGAAATTAAGTAGGAGAATTATCATATCTATTCAGCTACTATCGTGATGGAATGCAGTATTATCAGCACAAACCACGTGACAAAACAAACCAACAAAAATTATATTTGTCCTCATTGCATTAGTCGCAATTCTATTGACGCTCCACCAATTCCTTCAGGAAAGCACACATGACACCTTCATAAAAGAAAATAGCTTCTCTTGCATTTTGTATGCTATGATGCATCACTTTAAGTTCATATTACTTTGTTCTTGGTGCATCGAGTTTTTTAACAATACGAGGACGTATTGATCGTGCACTTCTATAACGAGTATTAGGATTGTGGACCACCATACTTTGCAATGTTTTGCTCTTTAGTCTTACACATTAACTTCTATAAACTCTCAGCCCAAAATATATGGAGAGAGACTAAATTAAGGGCATCATATTATAGCTTATAAGTGAACTCTTTATTAGAAGTTAAAACATAAACAGATAATTCATTATACTGAAATTAAGGATATACCATAAGGAGATAATAGAGTCAACTCTCTCATACTCAATAATCTAGGGAGATTCAAGGATCGTTAATTTTTAGTATTAACTTATTGAGTGCACTCACAATTCTGTTCGTAATAAAAGGTCCTATCACAATTAAACATTTCTCCAACCCTAGTATGGATAAGTACAGATTCAACTTAACCTCAGATATAGAAAAGCTCTTGATATCATTCTAAACTCATGTAGGATGAGCTTCTTGCACTTGCTTGTATTTCAATTTTCCTTGTAAATAATCTAATGCACAAAGTTGGAGACCAAATCTGAAAATGAAGCCTTTTGCTATTTGTACTTCTTTTTTTCAGTGACGCGCTATACACGTCGTATTGCCTTTCCATTCTTTATTAGTTAATCAACTTACACACGAAAAAGGAAGACTATATTGGTATAATCTTCTTGAAAATAGATATGCTGTATATGAGAAAGAGCAACTTGCACAAAATGGTCCTTTATTAATTGTAAATGTGCCAGGAATCACTAACTATTAACTGTTTCAACTTCCTTGGACAATGTGGTCCTTCTCGTCAATTTTTACCAATTGATGGTCAAAATGAAGGACAAATTTGGCCAGAAAAAAAGAAAAGAGAAAGTCCACCTATGCCCCAAGTGGCCGACATGGATGAAAAGGGGAGGTAAAATTGCTTGACTCGATTCCGACCCAGGTTCGACCCGATTCTTCTCCAAAATCACCAACCTGAACCCGAGCACCGCTACACCTACTGCCCCTATGCCGCCGGCCATTAAAACCCCAGGTGCGCCACTGCCTCCGCCTCCAACCGGCCACACACACCACACACCATGCATACACGCGCCCATACTCACACACATACATCGATCCACAACCCCCACGATCTCAATCAAGATCCAATTGGTTTTGCAGAAAATTGATGGCAATGCAACCACCGCCCATGGCGATTGGGTTGGTGATTGTAGCAAACAGGATGGTGGTGATTATAGCAAATCGAAATGGTGGTGGTGGATTGAAATGGCTATAATGACGCAAATGTCGGCCATAATGGGTGGTGGTGGAGCTAGGTAGCTGATTCTAGTTGCTAGGGATAGTAATTGCGGTGGATTGGGATAGCGGTGGTGGCGCACGATGGCGGTGGTGGCAGATTGCGATGGTGGTGTTGGCAGAGGATGGTCTTGGATTGAACTGGCTCAGTTCTGAGGCTGTTGAAGCGGGACTCAATGAGTTGACCTACTGGGTTCGATACCCAATTAGTTTTTTTTTTTTTAACCGACAATTAGCATTTTACAGTTTTGTCCTCGACCATCAAACACTCAAATTGGACGAAAAGGACGAAATGGTTCACAGAATGGTAGTTTGAGGATGACACTGAAACATTAAATAGATATCAAACTCATGGCACGTTTACCCAATAAGTAGGGGTGGCAATTAAGACCAAAACCCATTTACCGCCCATCCGCCCACTTAAAGCTCACCCAAACCCACTCATTCAATAATTGGATCTTAAATGGGTCATTTATTTTATATCCCAATAACCCGCAAGTTTAAGTGGGTTGCAAATGGGTGTCCATTTATCTATGTACATACTCGCATGTATTTTACCCCCCACACACAAAGTTTAAATCAACTTTCGAGTTACTTCCATTTTTTTTATTTATCATATGTGGGGCTCAATTGTGCCCTCGTAAAACCAAACATCTGCATTTCACTGCCTTACACTTTCACAAGTCAAATTCCTATTCTTGTACAGCCTCACCCTCCACCAAGCCATCAGCGTGGTCTGCACCATCAACGGCAGCTTCTCCGGGGGCAAGTCCCTCGACCTCTGCCGCCCTAACGATGCCGACAAGCTCCAGACCCTCCTCTTTGTCAACGCCTTCGCCCCCATTTACTCCCTCGCCACTTTCGCCTCGCCAGTGCGTACAAGGACTACACCATCGTCAGCTCCAACTCTGGCCGCATCGTCATCCTCAAGCTGAGTCAAGTCAGAGCCTTGGGCTCCTTCAGGCTTCTTATAAAATCTTTGACCCATCCTTCTATCTAATAATCTTGATTCTCAGAATCAGAAATCTTCTTGCACCTTCGTAGACCGTTATAGGGATGCGTTGCCACCGCATCATGCCGGTCAGCGCCATCATGATAGGCACTTGTAAGGATGGGTTCTGAGGGTTGGTGAGGTGGAGGAGCTGGGTGGTGAGGTTTGGGATCGAGGCGGAGAAGGTGTGGTGGCCATGTACTCTAGGTTGGGTTGGCAGTGTTGAGACAGAGGTATTCTTAAATTTGGTTATGAGGGTGTCTTGTTAATGGGTGATGTTGAAATAATGGGTTAAACCAGCCCATTCAACTATTGACCTAATTGACCCATAAATAAATGAGTCTAAATGGGTCAGCCACCCATTTTACCCAAATCCAAACCCAACTCACCCACCCGTTTTGCCAGGCCTACCAATAAGTACAAGACCATCTATCTATAATTACCCTATGAAAGAATATCAACGGGTGAATATATTCTCTCTCTTAAAGTTGATAATAGTAGATAACAGCACATGGGACTTTTCACAAAATATTGACTATAAAGTATTGGAATATATAAAGTCTGCCCTGAAGTGGAGTCAGTTTCCCGAGAGATTATTAACTATTAGGGAAAATTAAGATATTGAATTTTACTTATAAATGTGTCGACTGTATATGTTTACTTTCAATTTTAATTGATATACTCAAATTCGTATTACCAAAATGTTGGGCAATCGAACTACACTGTAAGCATATTTTCATTGTGCTGTTATAACTTGGGGTCAAGGAAGCGTAAATCAACCTTCAAGCAACCCTGCAATGGCGGGACCTCGTGAAGTGGCACCCCTTTTAGGTAATTGGCCCTGTAGTGGTTAATATGGTCCATTGATCTTAGGGCTCAATTTGATCTTTACCATCCAATCTTTACAAAGCCTATATAGAACATCAAAATTTTCAATTCTAAGGTTCTATCTCGTATTAAAAAAAAAAATTGACACTCTAGGATGACTCCCTCCTAGACTATGTCATCCACCATGGTAGATCAAGCCGCCGTACCAAAGTTATATCAAGCAGTGGGTCGTCTGCAATAACCTTTTTCCTACGGTCTTCTCAATAGGAGTCCTCCTCATTTGGACCCTTTACATTGGAACCTACCCAAATCCTAGCAGTGCTAGGGCAGTCCAAGGCTGCTTTTCTTTGACTAAACTTGTTAGCTTTATTAGGACGTGGGAATCACGCCCTAAGAAATTCGACTCTCTTCGAAAGAAACAGCTTAATAGCAAAGAGCTCCTCAAGGTTCTTTGGAAAGACCTAGTAGGCAACCAACCAAATGTCAAGATTATTCTCCTTGTTGGCCTTCAATTAGTACAACAGTAATTTCCGATACGGATTTTTGGTTAGCCTATATATAATAACGTTAATGTAATTAGTTCAACTGTTTTCAATATACCAACTATTGACAATCACGAGACTAATGCTTTCTTCCTCCCTTGTTCTCCTAATCTCCAGAACAGGAGGCATCTTGTACTTCCCTTGTACTCATCCGCATTAGGCATGCCAGGTGTGCGTTGCAGCATTTAAGGTCAATATTATCACAGGCATAAACCAATTATAGAAGAGCGTGACAGAGTCTGAACAAACAGTGTAAAGCTTTAGCTTTGCAACTTACACTCAGAAAATGACTCTTAAAAAGTAAATTAAAATTAGCCCGAGACACAAACAATGTCCCAACTAGCTCTGCTGCAGGATAAGACAAAAGGGGACATAAGTTGGAGGAACCTCAGCAAGACCATCAGGAGAGCGATGTCGGACATGACGATGATGCCGAGATCCAAATACATCCAATCGGGGGCGTGATCTTCCAATGGCAGGGTCAGTATCAAAAAAGGATATCTCCTCAGTGTTCACCATTCTCCTCCCGGTACAGGAAGATCGCTGCCATTAAAACGCCAAAAATAAATCAGTTTCCGGTATGATAAAGCTGATAATCGTAAGTTGCATTTGCAAGTTGCATTTTGGAAATTGTAGACACCTGATAATTAAAGCATTAAAAAGAAGAGAGACTAATTTTTTTGGTTGTGGTGTTATGTCTGTACAAGTACTTATGGTTTGTAAGGTCAACAGTCATTTTGCAACTGAGCAACACATACCAAATGGTGTCCCAGTGCCCTGGTGCAAGTCAGATTAATAACCAAAAATAGGTAGAGCTTGAGGAACAACAAAGTCAAGCCTGTCAAACAATCCAGTTCCAAAATAGAAACAATGGGAATAATTGTAGAGGACTAATAGCAAGTCAAATATACTAAAGTGCAGCAGTAAGTCTCATACTACACGGGAAGAAGGAAAATGGTGGCTATCATATAATCAAATGACTAGTTGCCCTACTTCAAAACATCAATGATTAACAAAATTAGTCTAACAATATTTCATGTCTTCTGTTTTTTGTTTTAAGGTCATAGAAGGCAATCATACAACAAAAGGACCTAGTTGCCCAGCTTCAAAACAGCAGAAGACTACCAAAATTTACTTGCTTTAGTTTTCGGTTCCAAGGTCACATGCACACCATACTAAGTCCACCTATCGAGACGTATCAAAGGCCAGTGCTGGTTGAGCTGACCCCTTAAGAGTTACAGCCAAATTTTTCTGAATATCATCCTTACTTACACCACAATGTTTTAAATCAGCCAAAAATCCAAGTGCACCAAGTAAAAAAACCAAAAGAGGAAAAAAAAAACCAAAGCTACTGATCTAAAAATCTTGGCCATTAACGTATGATGAAAATCAGAAAGATCAAGTAGTGATCATTCTAGGTAATCATCGACATGAAAACAAGAGAATTAACACTAATAAGTATGAAATAAATAATACCTCTCTGTGATTGATCTTGTCACCATCGATTTTGCCTCTACCTGAAACAGGTCTCCTTGACACCACACAATCAACAGAAGCAGCATCAGTAGTAAAACCGATTCCAGGACCACACCAAACATCAGGAACAACCACACAGCTTGATGATGACACCATTGGTGGGTTGTCTGTAGGTGCCCCCATTGCCAGCCCACCTTGGCCTGGCCCCCCCTTATTCTTCTTCTTTCTCCTCCCCTTCTTTTCTTCCCAGCTCGCCGACGTACGAATCACCGCCGGCACCGACACCTGCGGCGGTGCAGCACATCCTAGCCCCCTGAATTTAGCAGATGTGGGGTTCTTTTTCTTGCTGGTGGTGATGGGTTCGTCAGTGGTGGAGGTGGTAGGGGTGAATGTGGAGAGTAGGAGAGAGGAAATGGTGGATTTGCAGCGGGTGGATTGGATGATGGAAGGGATTGGTGGTGGGATTGGATCTGTTTCTGTTATGGATTGGTTTCTGGGTATACGGTATCCCATTTGTTCTGCTATTGTTGAGCTCTCTCAAGCAATTACATTTACAGGCATGATAATTCAACGGTGTGTGCGTGTGTGGAAGACTTCAAAAGAATGGAATAATGGGCAACACGAGAATATTGCATAAGAAGGGATAAGGGATTAGACTTGCAATATAGTAGGGAGTATTACATAAGAATGGAGACGGTCATTTGGTTATACCACCAGGGTCATTTGGGGGTGGGGGCTGGAGGGGAAGAGGGGGAGGGAACCTAGGAGGAGAATTTTTTTTTATTTTTTTTAAGATGGTGGATGATACATGGTATAGAATTGTCAAACGGGCCGGGTGGCCCGCGGCCAGGCCCGAAAAAAGTTTGGGCCGGCCCGGTCATGAACAGGGCTGGCCCGGAGGAATTGGGCTTAGGGCCTGGGCTTGGACCAGGCCGAAAAATCTGGGGAAAAGCCCGGGCCAGGCCCGGCCCGGAAAAGCCCGGGTCTAGCCCGGCCCGAAAATAGGCTCGGTTCTGGCCCGGTTCCGACCCCACCTGTTTGAATTTTTTGTTTTTCCCCTTTCTCCCCCTTTTCCTCCAACGGATATATTCCCCCAAAATTCCACTTTTACCCCCCCAACAGCAATATAACGGCTAGTTTGGGGGATATTTTAGTCTAACTTAATTTTTCCAACTCCTTTAAAGGTTTTTACACTCTTACCCTCCCCAACAACTATAAACGGATAGTTTTTAGGGGTATTTTGGTCTTTTGTGAAGTTTCTAAAATCTATAAATTCACACCATTTCTCTCTAATTTTTCACACCAATCTTCTTACTCTCTCTTATCTAAACATTCTATATTTCTACAAGCTTTGCTACTATTTCCTTCTCCAATTACTACTCTTGCTAATTACTACTAGTATTTACTAATTAGTACTCTTGTTTATTAATTAATACTCTTACTAAATTCTAATTACTAACTACTACTCTTATTAATTTGTTACTCTCTAATTCTTTTGTCTAGTAATTAGTAATTAGTGAATTTTTATTTATTAATTACTATTACTAAATACTTTTTAATTACTAACTCTCTCCAATTGGATCAGAATTACCCTCAGTGATTAATATTTGTTACTCGTTCATTCTTTTAATTGTTATTTCTTATTACTACTCTTATACTTGTGTATTTAGTTACTCTTACGAATTTTGATTTCCAATCTAGTAAAAAAGTTTAGCGTGAAATATGGCTGGATTATTGAAGAAACTGAGGCGTGGATCATCATCACGAAAAACATCATCATCATCGCAAGCACAAGCGCCAGCGCCACGGCCATCACAAACACCAATCCAAGCACCAACACAACCATTCGTTCCTGGACGAATGAGTACAGGCTGTATGATAGATACCCAAGCCAATTGGGAGTTCAATCAAAACATTCCAGATTTTGAATACACGCCTGATGAAGACCCCCGCATTATAGTCAAGGACGCAGCTCGGTTGGCGAAGCTACTACTCCGTGGCATAATCTCAACCCTATGCCTGGTCATGATGAAGAAGGGCCGAGCAATGCCTCCGGTAATGAGCCAGAAGTCCAAAAGGGGAAAAAAAAGAAAGCCGAGTGTTGGAATCATTTCGATGTAGTTATGGTGGACGGCATCCGAAAAGCTCGATGTAAGTACTGCGCTAAATTATTTTCGTCTGGTAGTGGTAATGGACATCTTAACAGGCATTACCCTCAGTGTGCACCTCGACAAGGCCACGTCGAACCTACCCAAACGCAGTTATCTTTTGACGGTAAGTTATTTGTTTATAATCAGCGAGAGCAAAGAGACGGTCTCGCTGAATTTGTTATTCACGATGAACAAGCCTTTTCTTTTGCCGATAATCCTAAGCACTCTAGATATATGAACACATACGTTCAACCTTTGTACAAAAAGGTTCATAGAAACACAACTAGATCCGATGCACTCCGACAGTACAATGCTGCTAAAGCACGCCTTATCGATTATTTCGATAAATTTGACGGTAAAGTTAGTCTTACTTCTGATATTTGGCAATCTCCATTTACTTTTGTTAGTTATTCTTGTGTGACCGCTCATTGGATTGATGCAGATTGGGTTATGCACAAGAGAATCATCGCTTTCGAGCTCTTTCCTTTTCCGCATGATGGAATGAACATTGCTACTCTTATATTAAAAGCATGTACCACATTTAAATTAAAGGATAAGATTATGAGTATTAGTTTTGATAATGCTTCTAACAATACAGCTGCTGTTGATGCTTTAAAGGAGAGCCTCAAACCTGTACTTTCTGGTCAATTATTTCATGTTCGTTGTGTTTGTCATATAATTAATTTAATTGTTCAAGATGGTTTAGCTGCTGCAGGAGATATTCTTGTCAAAATGAGGGGTATGACAGCGTATGTTAATAGCTCGAGTCCGAGAACACAACAATTTAAAACGTTGTGTGTTGAATATAATATGCCTCGCAGGAGAGCAGTTACAGATGTGGTCCACAGGTGGAACTCTACATACCATATGCTTTTACACATTCTGGCATACCGAGAAGTCTATACGCATTTTCTACTAACTCAGTTCCCAGCCGGCTTGCCAACTCAAGAGGAATGGCAGATGGCCACATACCTAGCTGAATTTTTGGAGGTATTCTACACGTCTACCAATTTATTGTCTGGTACGTACTATCCCACCTCTCCTCTCGCTGTAATAGAAATTCTCAAGATGGCTACAATGTTAACAAAATGGAGATATATAGGACCCTTTAGGGAAATAGTAAAAGTGATGGATGAAAAGTTTAATAAATATTGGAGTAGACTGCCTGTTATTTTTGCTGTGGCTACTTGTTTAGATCCTAGGTTAAAGTTGCATGGCGTGAACGCCTCGATACAAGAGATATCGAAATTAATGTGCTACACAGCAGAGGAGACAACCGCACTCACAGCAAAGTGAGCAAGAGGTTTGAGGAATTGTTCAACCTCTATCGTAATTCTGCTGACGTGCGCGGGCGAGCTACATCATCCACTGTTGAGAGGTATTATGCGCCATACCTTAAGGGCTTTGAACATCTAGTAGCAAGACAACTACCAGGTGAAGGTACTTCTAATTCGGCAGGTTCGTCTACTTTTTCCTCTTTTAATGAGATTGGTGTATATGCAAATACTGATCATTATTCTGATTTATCAATGCAAGAACAGGTTAATTTTAATTTGTTAAATTTTTGGAAACAAAATCAAAACATGTATAAAACTTTATCCCAAATTGCACGGGATGTACTGCCAGTGCAAGCCTCCACGGTTGCTTCAGAGTCGGCATTTTCAGCCAGCGGGAGGGTTTTGGATGACAGGAGGAGTCGTCTTAACCCCGAGTCGCTCGAGCTATGTGTATGTTGGAAGGATTATCTTGATGCGAAATACCGCGAGCAAGATAAACCGATTGATGATAGGAAGAGCAGTGACTCGGATATTGAAGTACTTCTGGATGATTAGGTAATTTCTTTTTATTTTCCTTCTCCTAAGTTTTAAGAATAAATTTTTTCACAAAATATATATTTTTTTCCATATATATAAAATAAATTTTTACAAGAAAGATATATATTTTTTCGTATATATAAAAAATAGGTAACTTCGCCTGTTTGTTTACAAGCAGCCGGTCCCAAGCCCGAATAAAAGGAGGAGGGCCTATGAACACATTTATTTTTCTATACTTATTACTAAAGATCGTCTCGGGAATTAACATGTATCAATCCCGGGTTTTCGGCCAATTAGTTTGAAGTAAAATATCAAATAGTAGAAACAGTCTCTCTTAAATAGTAATAATTGTTATGTGTTCAGATTTTATTAATAAAGATCACCAAGAAGAGTAAGAAAAGATTTAATATATAGCAAAAAATAAAATGAGAAATAAATATATCTATACATACATACATATATATATATATATATATGAATATTACATATAATGAAATAAAATGATAAAAATTAGATTTGTCAAAATTTGAAAATTGGACATGCCTAAAGATGAAATTTAAAATTGAATAACAAGAAAATTTTAAAAAAAATTAAAAAAAAAGGCCCGGGCCGGCCCAAGCCCTGCCCTAGAAATTGGGCCTAGAGCCAGGGTCTGGACCGGGCCTAGAATTTCTTCTCAGCCGGCCCGGCCCGGATGACAGCCTCCTTGGCCCGGCCCCGGCCCGATTTCGCTTCAAGCCCGATGGACCCTGGCCGGGCGGCCCAAGCCCGGCCCGTTTGACATCTCTAACATGGTAGAAAGTTTTGATTGTTATAAGCATTTTACTTTTCAATTTTTAAGGAAAAGATAGAATAAGCAATTTGCTTTTTGGGTTGGTTTGGTTGGGTGGGGTCTAGCCTGTCTTCTTGTTGGTTTTGTTGGGTTACCAACTGACTAAAGAATGGCCATTGAACAGGAAAGTCTGAAACACTGGTATTTGCTGTATTAACTTTTGCTTTAATCAGTTGCTTTTTAAAGTGGGCTAAGACGTGTGTAACAGCTACTTATTATTATCAAAGACAAGGTATACATCCCTGTTTCTCCGTGGTTTAGTTTTTGAGGTTGAGCTGGATTTTGGTTGACACAAGAAATTGCAGCCTATGAAAAGTCAGATTTATGGCCGAGTGTAGGAGGAGGTGGACAGTGGACTGCATTTGGAAGTGTCCTACACCACCAGATATCACAAGGTCAAGTATCGTCGGTGTATTGGGATTTGGAACCATTATTATATGTATATATATTCTGGTTTGCCATTCATTGCCGTTGCATTAGGCCACAAAACAGTTTTAGTTTTAATCATGTGAACAACTCTTATTCTGACTTGGAAGATGTCTTAGTGGAAAGCATCCAATTGCCAGATCCCAAAACCCTAAGAATGCAGCGAAAGAGTATTCTATGCAGACAGTGCTGCGAGTTCCAATTGGCCACTAGGGTCTAGTTAGTGACTAGAAACATGTGTTTTCAGTTTTTTTTTATAACTACAAATCTATATTCTAAAGAATCGCTCTCGTATAACTTAAGAATTCAATAATTTAAGAGTATCAAATGAGCACCTAATACATTTTTTTTAATCAAATTAGTCCAAAAGCTTATGGACGGTAGAAACTGTTAAAAAGTCCTAGGGTATGACTGTTATATATATATATATATATATATATATATATATATATATATATATATATATATATGTGTGTGTGTGTGTGTGTGTGTTCATACCCTATCTTGCCAGACCCCCGGGGCCCGCTAAGTGATCCGTGTCGCGCGACACATCACCCAGTCAACGGTCAATTATTCAACGTCATAACCAGGTCAAACAAGCGTCCATAGGCATCACCAATACAGCGACGTCAACACGGTCAAAAGACAATTGAAAAAAGGGGTCAACCCCTTAAAGGGGGTCGGCCACCCTATTCCTTTGGGGGTCGGCCACCCTATTCCTCAGGGGGTCGGCCATCCCTTCCTCCTAACGGGGTCGGCCACCCCTTTCCTCAGGGGGTCGGCCACCCCTTCCTTTAGGGGGTCGGCCATCCCTTTGCCTTACAAGAGATTCTTAAACCCCGGACATCACTCATCGCGCTCTCTACAAGGCGCACTCAAGACCAACGGTCACTTGACGCTCGTCACTGACCGTGCACAATCGTCACAACGGGAGCATACTACCACAAGTATACCTCTGCGATAGTCGTCGCTGTGCCCTTGCGCCATGCTGATGATACGTGCCCCCGGCACCAAGTATTTCTCCGCGACAGTCATCGCCCCGCCCTTGTGCCACGCTGATGATACGTGCCCCCGGCACTAAGTATTGCTCCACGACAGTCGTCGCCGCGTGCCTTATGCCACGCTGATGATACGTGCCCCCCGCACCAAGTATTGCTCCGCGACAGTCGTCGCCGCGCCCTTGTGCCACGCTGATGATACGTGCCCCCGGCACTAAGTATTCCTCTGCGACAATCGTCGCCGCGCCCTTATGCCACGCTGATGATACGTGCCCCCCGCACCAAGTATTGCTCCGCGACAGTCCTCGCCTCGCCCTTGCGCCACGCTGATGATACGTGCCTCCCGCACCAAGTATTGCTCCGCGACAGTCCTCGCCGCGCCCTTACGCCACGCTGATGATACGTGCCCCCGGCACCAAGTATTGCTCCGCGACAGTCCTCGCCGCGCCCTTGCGCCACGCTGATGATACGTGCCCCCCGCACCAAGAATTGCTCCGTGACAGTCCTCGCCGCGCCCCTGCGCCACGCTGATGATACGTGCCCCCGGCACCAAGTATTGCTCCGCGACAGTTGTCGCTGCGCCCTTGCGCCACGCTGATGATACGTGCCCCCGCACCAAGTATTGCTCCGCGACAGTCATCGCCGCGCCCTTGCGCCACGCTGATGATACGTGCCCCCGGCACCAAGTATTGCTCCGCGACTGTCGTCGCCGCGCCCTTCCGCCACACTGATGATACGTGCCCCCGGCACCAGTATTGCTCCGCGACAATCGTCGCCGCGCCCTTGCGCGACGCTGATGATACGTGCCCCCGGCACCAAGTATTGCTCCGCGACAGTCATCACCGCGCCCTTGCACCACGACCATATTACGGGCCTCCGGGCATCACACCTGTTCACCACCCCATATGCCCCCGCCGTGGACGTGGAACATTCTTCGACCCACTCTCTAGAGTGTGCGGCATTCCGGGGGCTCCCCTCGTAGTGCTCCAGAGCAAGGACCCCTCCCTGCGGCATGGGCTTAGCGCCTTCACCGGCTTAACGCCATCACCGACTCAATCAAACTACGGGACAGGCTGTATGCCGTCGCCGGCTCAATCAAACTGCGGCATGGGCTGAGCACCACCACAGCTTAGCGCCATCGTCGGCTCAATCAAACTACAGGATGGGCTGTATGCCATTGCCGACTCAATCAAACTGCGGGACGGGCTTCGTGCCGTCGCCGGCTCAATCAAACTGTTGGACAGGCTGTATGCCGTCGCCGGCTCAATCAAACTGCGGCACGGGCTTAGCGCCATCGCCGGCTCAATCAAACTACGGGATGAGCTGTATCCATCGTCGACTCAATCAAACTGCGGGACGGGCTTCGTGCCGTCGTCGGCTCAATCAAACTGCGGCATGGGCTGAGCGCCATCACTGGCTTAGCGCCATCGCCGGCTCAATTAAACTACAGCATGGACTGAGCGTCATCGCCGGCTCAATCAACTGCGGGATGGGCTGTATGCCGTCGCCAGCTCAATCAAATTATGGCATGGGCTGAGCGCCACCACGGGCTTAACGCCATCGCTGTCTCAATCAAACTGGGGGACGGGCTGTATGCCATCGTCAGCTCAATCAAACTGCGGGACGGGCTTCGTGCCGTAGCCGGCTTAATCAAACTACGGCATGGGCTAAGCGCCACCACGGGCTTAGCACCATCACCGGCTCAATCAACTGCGGGATGGGCTTCGGGCCGTCACCGGCTCAATCAAACTGTGGCATGGGTTGGGCACCATCACGGGCTTAGTGCCCTCGCCAGCACGATCACCAGGGGCTCTGGCCCTCGCAGCAGGGTGGGCTCGCAACCCTGAAGCCATCGTCAGCACAACCTTAAAGCCACCAACATCACACTTGCAAGAAACTCCGACGCGAAGACTTCCCCGCAACAGACTCTAAGCACCAAGTGGCGACCATGCCCACTCATGTTGCTGTTGATCGTCGGCACCACCAGGGCAATGACCCACTGGTCACTCCAGGATGGGAGCAGGTCCTTGGACGGCAACGCGCCTAGTTCGCCTGGCAGTTGGCTACAGGGGCAACCCTTACCACTACCAAGTTTTCTGCGCGTCTCTTGACGCACGTCGTGGGATTCAATAAGGGCTTGGACTTGAGGCTGGGGCAACAGGCTACTCTGATCATGCCACTGCAGCGTGGTCAGTCTCCTCAGACGGGCAGAGAGATATTGCGAGGGCAGGGTAACACAAACTTAGGAACTGGCAGTCCAACAAAGAATCAATACCTTGGACCCCTGGCAACGTGTCGTTCCCAGGGGTGACACATGTCAACTTATGCACATGCACATTTTTGCCTATAAATAACTTTGAAGCTTTTTCAAGGATCTTTCTCTCATTTGAACTTTTTACTTTCTCTCTCTAAAAAGACGTTCTCTCTGGAATTCTAGTGAGAGAAACACACTTGGACCTCGGTCACCAGACCCTTGACACTGCACCCTCATCACAGATTGTCGACTATCGGCCTTGTTCATCGTCGCCCTGCCTACGCGGCGCTGCCAGCCCTCGTGACCTGTCTGGGGAGCCTTTCTCTCAGCCCTTACGCCATTCTTGCTGTCTCCCACTTTGTCTACCTGGAAGCTGACTCAGACTGTATCCTTTGTGGCACCTTCACGTAGCTTCGAACCCTATATATATATATATATATATATATATATATATATATATATATATATATATATATATATATATGAGCTTATCTGTTGAGAGCGCTAGCAAAATAGGATATTTTGCTTGGGTGATCTGGTCGTCCATCCCGAAGGGATAGATGACCCAGATCTTTTCATAAGCTGTCAGTCGTCCGCTACATAGTGTAGCGTACATACTTTTTTACCAAATTGCCCCTACTCCCTCGTCCGCTACACTGTATGGGGGATAACTTTTTTGGCCTGACATGTGACAGTCAAAAAGTCATCCGCTACACTGTGTAGTGAACGAATTTTCACCTAGTGTCATCCACAACCCCCCTGACAGTTGTCACATCAGTCCTGTCACTGCACGACTGTTACTTTGTCCTTATCCCACTGTCGGCCCTGTCAAACCGTGGAGGACTCGCACGTAGAATGCACTACTGGCCTCGAAAAATATACCTAGTGCTCAGCGCGACAGCAACAGCATCAGCCATAACAATGTTAGTAGTTATGCTGGCTCCAAGCGTCCGCTCCCAACGCCCTGACAAACGAAGACAACATGAGACCCCCTACCTTTCCATGTGACCTGAACACGGTGAAAGAACTCTTGACATAATGGGTTGTTAATGACCGCAACTTCAGACTGCCACCTATGCGGATCCCCATCACAGACGAAGAAAGAACCCGGCCCAATTACTGTCCCTTCCATCAGGCCCTTGGCCATCCTCTCCAAAACTGCGACACACTACGAACTATCTTTGCTAGAAAGGTTACGTCAGGCGAACTACAATTATGGAAGAACAACGATGTGCGTAAGGACCCTTACCCGAACCATGGCAACAACAGTCGAGGGCATCAGGTGCTCACGGTCGTTACTGACCACGCCGAGTCTCTAGTCCCTGAAGTTCCTGCGGAGGTCTCTCCTGTGGTCACACCTTGTATTCCTCCCACCCTTTAGCCAGCGTCCTCAGTCGAACAGATGTCAAAAATTAAAATCTTTTTTTTTATGAAATGGGGTTCTAACCCACAGCACGGGCTTACCTTTCAAACTGTCTGATAGAGGTCACCACAGGCCTCGGTCCTGAATGTTTCACTGCCCAAGCCGAACTCAGACATGTCCCTTCTACCGCATTCGTTTTCTCGGACGAGAAATCGCTGCCAATTGAACACCACAACCGACCGTTATACCTTGAATGCACTATTAATGGCACAGGCTTCCGTCGCGCTTTAGTAGACTGCGGTGCCTCGATCAACATCATGCCTCTCATCACCCTGCAGCAAGCCGGCATACCACCAAGGAAGATCATCCGCGACCCCGTCAAGATTATTGGCTTTGGGTAGGGCCCCCAGTCCACCCTCGGCCACATCACTGTTGACCTCATGGTCAGAACTGTCCGTCCAGACACCAATTTTCATGTGATAGACAGCGAGTCCTCCTTCCACCTTCTGCTTGGACGAACTTGGATTCATGTTAACAAGGTTGTCCCTTCAACGTACCACCAATGTGTAAAACTGGTGGCCGGTCCTGTGGGACACGTGGTAGCACTAACGATCCCCGCAACCAGGGCACCCTTCGAATATGCCGAGTCTTACTTCGTTGAGGCCTCCTTCTTCACTGAGCTCGCCCTGGATGGTGAGAATGCCACTCACATCCATTCCACCAAATTGCCAGATTGGGACGAGCTGTGCGGAAACAAACTTCCCAAGTCCAAGTCCGAATCCAAGAAAAACAAAAAGAACAAAGCATCAGCTTCAGCGCCGCCACCCGCGGTCTTGACTAATTCTCTGCCTTCATCCCCTAAGTCCAAAAAGCACAAGTCTGAACCTACCTTTCGACGCATCATCAAAGATGGGAAAATGATTTACCAGTTATGACGGTGTACAGGGGTCCCAGGTGGTTCGTCATCTGACCCCCTCGATTCTGATCCAACTGCAAAAGCGGAATGGTGCTGCACGACCGAGCATTGCCCGCCAGACCCCGAACTTACTCCCGGCGCCACCCCACCCTGTTATCAAGACGGCCCTCGATCGCAGGCCGAAGATCTTGAAGAAATTAACCTGGCTGACCCTGGTGAGGAACCTCGACTGACATACATTGGCACAAAACTCGCCCCAGGCCGTAGAGAGGAATTGGTTACCCTCCTCCACGAATATCGCGATGTATTGGCATGGAGTTACAACGATATGCCTGGGTTAGATCCCGCCTTGGTGACGCACCATCTCAACATCGCTACCGAATTCAGCCCTGTCCGACAGCATCCGAGATCCTTCCACCCTGAGCTCGAATTAAAGATCAAGCAAGAGATTGAACGACTTCTACAAGCCGGCTTTATCGAACCAATTACTCATCCCATATGGCTGGCCAATGTCATCCCTGTCCAAAAGAAGAACGGCCAAGTCCGCGTTTGTATTGACTTCCGTGACCTGAACAAAGCGTGTCCCAAAGATGAGTTTCCACTGCCCAATATCGACATGCTCACGGAAGCTGCCGCCGGATACGAGACCTTGTCCTTCATGGATGGCTTCGCCGGCTACAACCAAATTCGAATGAATCCAGACGACTGTGCCAAGACAGCCTTTCGGACCCCAATGTGTAACTTTTGTTGGAAGGTCATGCCCTTCGGTCTCAAGAATGCAGGTGCTACCTATCAGCGAGCCATGACCACCATCTTTCATGACATGATAGACCGTACCATAGAGGACTATGTCGACGATCTTATCATCAAGTCTAAAAAGGAAAGTGATCATCTCATGGACCTTTGAGCAGTCTTCGATCGTTGTCGACAGTACATCATGCAGATGAATCCATTGAAATGTGCCTTTGGAGTCTCCTCCGGCAAATTCCTCGACTTTTTGGTTAGCCGACAGGGGATCAACATTGACCCTTCTAAAGCTTCTTCTATCCAAGAAATGCCCCCACCTAAGAGCACCAGACAATTGAGGAGCTTCCTCGGCAAGGTTTCCTACCTTCGACGATTTATCCCTGCCTTGGCCGAACTTATCACCCCATTTCGGCACTTGACGTACAGAAGCGCACCGTGGAGTTGGGAGGCACCTCAACAACAAGCATTCGAACAGATCAAGGCGATCCTCATGTCACGACAGACCATGGTCATGCCTCAGCAGGGTGTTCCACTCTTGCTTTACTTAACCTCTACACCCAGGTCCGTGGGGGCCTTATTGGCCCAAGAAGTGGACGGGGTGGAACGTCCAGTCTATTACCTCAGCCGATCGATCAGGGGATCCGAGGCTAACTATTCTGAGCTCGAGAAGCATTGCTTCACCTTGGTCTATGCCTCGCAGAAGTTCAGGCACTACTTCTTGTCACACCAAATCATGCTTGTCACCAAGGCTGATCCACTACGATACATGCTCACATGCCCTGCCTTGTCGAGATGACTTACCCGCTGGTTGTTGCTGTTAGCCAAGTTTGGCCTGTCCATTAGAAACCCTACAGCTCTGCGGAGCCAAGCATTTGTAGATCTTCTGGCCTTCTTTCCGCTACAACAGTGTGAACAGACTTCAGATCAATTATCGAGGGAGGAGACGGCCCTGATTTCTGACATATATGACTTGTGGATACTCGAGTTTGACGGCTCAGCCACTAGCAAAGGTCCTAATAGAGCTCCCCTCCGGCAAGGGGGCGCCAGTATAGTCCTTCACAATCCACAGGGTGTTACCACATCCATATCCTTCAAGCTTGCGTTCCCGGTATCCAATAATGAAGCTGAATACGAGGCCCTTGTCATCGGCCTCATGCTAGCTACCAATATGGGGGCTAAGTCATTATTCATAAAGGGGGACTTAAACTTGATAATGAAACAGGCTAACAGAGAGTTCGTGATCAAAGAGCCAGCCCTGGCACCTTATCGCGCCCTGGTACAACACTTGGAGGGAAGACTTGGCCATGTCCAATATGAACATCACAACAGGTGCCACAACCGACATGCGGACAGCTTGGCCACGATCACATCAAAGATTGAGTTTGACGGTGAACAGCAAATGCTAACCATCATCAGAAGAACCACACCATGCACGGCGTTGAACCTAGTCCCAAAAGACACTACTGTCGGTGATTGGTGGCAACTAATCGTCGACCAACTTAGGGCACCATCTCTTGCGCCCACCTCCACCCTCACGGGTTTCTTGATGTTGGGAGACGTCCTATACAAACGATGTCCCGGAGGCACTTTGGCAAGATGCTTGGCCCCCGCGGAAGCAAAGCATAAACTACAGCTCGGCCATCAGAAATGTTATGGCCTCGATGGCCCCCTATGTACCGTCGCCTCCAGCGCATGGGCCTCTATTGGGCGTCCATGGCCAAGGACGCTTCGGATGTACAACGGGATTGTTCAGAATGCCTGTTTGTGCCGGATAGCGCGGAAGAGCTTGTCATTAACATCGAGGGTGACTGGCGTCAGCCTTTCCTGCAATACCTAACTCATGGGCTTCTACCGCTGGATCGCGGCTCGGCACAATCTGTCAAGCGCCAATCGGTCATATATTTTGTGACGGAAGGTGAATTATTTTGCAAAGGGTTTTTGGGGCGCACCCTACACTGCTACTTACAAGGTGCTTCGACCGTGGAAGTGATTAATGAAGTACATAATGGTGCTTGTGGGGAGCATCAGGGATCGCATAAGCTGTACGCAGAATTGCTAAGGTTAGAGTACTATTGGCCTACCATAGAATCTGACTCCATCACTCATGTCTGACATTGCCAGCCCTACCAGAGACATGCTGACAGGATGCATACCCCAACATCCGATCTTCGTATGATCGTGGCCCCTTGGCCATTTCACTCTTGGGCTCTTGACCTTATTGGCCCCATACATCTGCCATCAAAAGGCCTTATATGGATCATGGTCGCAATGGAGCATTTCACAAAGTGGGTTGAGGCCATACCTCTGCGAAAAGCCACGGGAGGTGCCATTGCCAACTTCTTGCGTGACCACATCATCTGTCGTTTCGGCATCCCCCGATGCATCATCTCCAACAACGGCACCCCATTCATCAACCGGGATGTTCGGACTCTCATGGAAGCCCACGACATCAATCACACCACATCAACCCCTTACTATCCGCAGGGCAATGGTCAAGTTGAAGCCTCCAACAAAGCCCTGTTACGCGTTTTGTCACGCATGGTTCACGACGCGAACGACTCTTGGTCTGAAAAGCTGAGCCATGCCCTTTGGGCTTACAGAACCTCCAAACACACAGCCACGAAGGCCACACCCTTCTTCCTTATTTACGGGGACGAGTGCGTGATACCTGCCGAGGTCGCAGTCACCTCGGCCTGACTAGCCCTCAGCAGTGGCCTAGAGGAGGAAGAAACCAGAATGATGGCCCTTGAAAGCCTGGATGAAAAAAGAGCCAATGCTATGCGCCGAATGAAGAAACACCACGAACAACTTGTCAAAGCCTACGGGAGGACTGTCAAACCCCGCTCCTTCGTGGAAGGTGACCTTCTCCTCCGAGCCGCCAAACATGTGCGGGCCAACCTGTCAGCCCCTAAGTTCGCACCCAACTGGGAAGGGCCACTTGAAGTGCACACGGCCAGAAGCAACGACTCATATCTCCTGCTCGACCTAGACGACGGGCGGCTCACGGCCCCTGTCAATGGTCGCTACCTAAAGAAATACTACGCGTAGCCAGCTGCAGCTTGTTCATCACGACCTCCCACACGTAGTTAGAACACTCGCACCCCATTTTGTTGTATATAAGTGCATGCCCTGACTTATAACCCTCGTCGCTCATTACAAGTTTTTTTTTATTTTATGAAACAACGTTTTGATCCAAGCATTATCCATACACAGTCTGTTCGCTGCACATATATTTATGCTTAGCCTGCCTCTTTTACTCCTAACCACTGAGCTGTGTGCCCTCAACGGGAAAGAGGGAACACCATTGGACAACCATCAAACATAAGACATTTGATAATAGTAACAAAATAACAAGAGCGCAATGCGCCCACAACAAATGACAATAGGACAACACGCAGCCATGTTTCATAACGCCAACAAGGAAAATATATGTACATATAAAGTTTTTTTTGTGGCCACTATCGGGCACGGTTTATACATCAAATCCGTCATAAGTCCTACAGAAAGCTAGATAACAGCACTGCTACCGGATGAGAGCTAAACGCCTCCAACGTGTGATGCTGATCCTACAGCGCCGACCATCTAGCCTCGAACTCAGCCTGCCGCCTCAGACGCTCAGCCTCTTGAACCTCCACATCAGCGCGCCGCCTCTACAGGTCACTGAGACGTCTCTGTAGTTTGATTAGCTGCCTCTCTATCTCCACCACCTCCCTGTCAATGATGACCAATTCTCTGCTAATCTCGGACCGCTCCACCTCAAGCCCTGTGCGCCGCCTCTCGAGTAGTACTTCTTCCATCTGCACCAAGGCCATCCTCTCCCCCATGGCACTGCCCTCGCTCCTCGACTTCAAGAAATCAGCCATCCAATCCAGCTGCAAGCCTAGAGATGTGAATGGCGCAAACTCCGTCAACGACCGTTCAATAAACACCGTCGACCAGCCTGTCGTAGGAACACTGGCGAAGGGTAGCAACCACTCTATGAACCCTGCATACACTCATCTCTGTAGTACGGGGTTCTCTACAGTCACTCCCTCGAACGTCTGCGGGTATGTCGCCTTCACCAACTCTAACCGGTGCACTGTCTCAGCAGGCAACTGGAGGCTCTCCCATGATACGATGTCGACCTGCCCACTCGACGATCCCCTACTCGCCTCACCAACCGCTGCACCACCCACCACTGCTGCAGGCCTCTCCCGCACTCCACCTGCCTCCCGTGCACCGACGTTCATCGAGTGCATCGCCATCAATGTCGCCCCCGCCTCGACAGCTAACCCCGACAACGCATCCTGCTGACGCTCCGCAACAGGCTGCTCCAGAATCTCCGGCTCACGAGCACGGGGTGCCACAGCGGGCTCCGACTCCACCGGGTCCACCCGCTCAACCCCCATAGCCTCCACCTCTGTGACTGTCCACCAGTAGCCGCTGGCATCAAACATCAACGACTCGTCAACCGCTCCACCATACACGTCCTCCACTCTCTCCTCGGCACTCAGCAGCGGGCTCACCCTACCGCTCACGCCAGCCCCCGACGTATCAACAGCCTCTGGCTCGCCCTCGCTAGCCGGCTCGTCTACTTCAACTGCCACCCCCTCCTCCGCCTCGGCAGCCGCACCAACGTCACCAACTCCCTCCACCGTCTGCTCCTCGTACTCCTGTCAAAGGAACCATCAGTACGCCAGCTCTTTTATTATAATTTTAATAACAAAGACTTCATTGAAAAGACAATGTAATGTAATGGTAACAACTAGTCTTACTTCAACCACTGGCTCTTCCGACTCATCCCGCGGCCTCTTTGACCCTGCCAGGCACGAACCCGAAGCGTCTGCACTCGTTTGACGAGCGCTCTCCATCATACTCACCCGAAGCATCGACAGCGGCCCCTCACCGGCCCCTGGCACCCGCGGTGACGGCATCGCTGGCTCTTCTCCGCGATCCTCCCACTGGGCCTCATCCTCGGACCCTTCGCCCTTCTCGTCCGGCTCCTCGCCTGGATCTCTCTCAGAGCCCCCACCAGCATTCCCTAACACCAGCGCCAGCATGCCAGCCTACCTTGCAGCTGTCACCGATATCAAACTCAATGTTCGGTCGCATGCAAACACATCTGCCAGTCGACGTGTGCCCGATGGCTGTGCCAGCCACTCCGCCCAACTCATACGCAATCGTTCCCACCACTGCGCATACCCCACGGCCAGTGCCCTCGCTACCACTATCCCCGGCCACCTCCACTCTGTCACTGGTGCTGGCCACTCACGGACTCTGTCATACTGCGTATACCCAAAAGCGGTCGTCACACTCCACGGGCCGCAGTATCCAGACGGCGGCTCCAAGTCATAGCCGAACGCCAGCGACAGCAGATCTGGGCAATACCCAACCACAGAATACAGGTTCTCCACGGGCTTCCCACCATCGTCAATCAGCACTGGAAGCCAACCCAGAAAATAAGCCACCAAGAGCATAATATTCGCCGGCGCCAAGGACCCCCTCCTGGCCAGGTCCCTCGTCATCTCATGTCTGTGCAACCAGGGGGCACTCCGTACGACAAATGCATATCTCTGTACGACCGTGCCAGGCACGCCTCGCGAGAGTCTATCAAACGTGACAGCGGACAATCGGGCCTCTTGATGCCCGACCATGCGAACTTCCGTGATCCGCTACACCACGCCGCCACCTCCTGTGATATGCTGCTATGTGTCACCGTCCTCATCGTCGGTACCGGATGCTAGCGGGGGAATCCTACCGGACGATAATTTGGAAAACACTCGTACAGGTACTACTGCAGGAACATCCAGTCCACGTACGTAACCACCTGATACCGCCCATGCGACTGCTTCACGTCGTTCACCACCTGATCGAGACATGAGTACAGGGTGCCCAGATACACAGGGCCTAATCCGACGTGCCTACCCTGCGCCATCCGAATCGCCAAGTGGATCACCCTCGGAGAAATGCCATCCTCCGGCGTCCGCTCAAACACAAACCTGAAAGTAAGCAACAGCTCATTATACGTGACATACAATGAAATCAAAGCATGAATGCGATCTACGGGAAGTACGATTCTCACCTCGACAGGAACATCATCAAGAAAGCTGCCATCTCGTACCGCTCGTCCTTGTGATACGGCCCCATCACAAAGTGAGCAGCAGCGCCCAATCTCTGCCCCGACCTCGCATGCGCCGTACCATAGAACAGTCGGAGCCAACCACCGTATGTCCCCTTCCGGTGCTGCTTTGTCTCCGCTAAGATGTCCAGCAACTGCGTCTGCAACAGGCGCTCCTCACCACTGAGCCGCGTCACACGCGTATCCAACTCACCCTACATCGGCAGACCTATCAACATCATCACGTCCAGTAGCGTAGGCCCGATCTCTCCGAACTCAGTCACAAAGGTATGTGTCTGAGTGCTCCACCTCGACAGCAGCATAGTCATCCCGGGCATGTCCCTATACAACCCCAGACCCCTCCCCGTAATGTCCACCGTAGGCAGCAACCCCAACCTCTGTAATAGCACCTGCCACGTGGCGTCTCCACCATGTGCTGACACCAGAAGTCCCACCCAGTCGGCATCGCGCCATGCCCCTTGAACACTATAGGTGCCCAAGGCATATCCTCCCTCTCCACCAACAATCCTGGCACGTATCTCGACGACATCACAGACACCTCCTCCTAGCTCAGAGTGCGCATATATGGCGACGATGCCCGTGGCTCCTCTCCCATCGACAGACCGCTCCACGGCATTGTAAAGGCTTAATCAGCCACCCGAATGGCGAACTCCCTCCACAACTCACGGTCAGGAACCTGCGGTACCACTCCCCTCCCTCCCAGCAATGTGTTCATCTTGTCTGGGTCCAGATCGTGCGACCTTACTCCATTATCGTCAAAAGTCAAGGGCACGACCGTCTTCTCACCCAGCGTAACTCTGGCATCATCTGTCGGCGGCGCTACCACAGGTTCTGTCGTCATGACCCGCGATGGTCGTGATGCACTATTCGCCGCACCCCACGGCTTCGCGAACATCTTTTGCTTAACCTTTCTTGGAAAGAGCATCGGCTCGGAGGGCACAGTCCTCGCTCCACCCACTGACCCCGACGACCCCCTCGTGGCCGACCCCCCTGGCTGGCCGACCCCTCGTGCGACTGATCCCCCAGGTTAGCTGACCCCACGTCCAGCCGACCCCCTCCCCTTCCTCCTTCCTCTATTCCATCCCTTCCACCTCTTTCCCCTGATGAGGCCGATCCCCTGGGCTGGCCGACCCCTCTCACGGCCGACCCACTGCCCCTTTCCTCCCTCCTTCCTCCTTCATCTCTCCTCTCCTTCTAGCCACCTGGGCTGACCCCCTGGCTTCACCGACCACCATCACCAACCGACCCCTCGGCCACCTACTTGCCTTCTCTCACCATCTCTCATTTTTTCTCTCTTTTCTCTCTTATCTCTTCTCTCTCTGGGCTAATGAGGTGCAAATGATTTGTTTGTCTCTAAACCCGCCCCCCACTCACTATTTATAGTAAAAAAAAAACACCTATTTTCGTACACATACGCCATTTCGCGCAACGCGCGTCGCAATCCGCCACATTTTGTGCGTTCGGCGCCCCCTCGGGTTGCCCCTCCGTGCACGCCACACGCAAGGGGCTTATGTTCATACCCTATCCTGGCCAGACCCTCAGCGACGTCAACACGGTCAAAAGACCATTGGAAAAAGGGGTCGACCCCTCAAAGAGGGTCGGCCACCCTTCCCTAAAGAATCGGCCACCCCTTTCCAAAGGGGGTCGGCCACCCCTTTCTTAAGGAGGTCGGCCACCCTATTGCTCAGGGGGTCGGCCACCCCTTCCCTAAGGGGTCAGCCATCCCTTCCTCCCAAGGGGGTCGGCCACCCCCTTCCTCATGGGGTCGACCACCCCATTGCCTTGCAAGAGATTCTTAAACCATAGACATCACTCATCGTGCTCTCGACAATGCACACTCAAGGCTAATGGTCACTTAACGCTCGCCACCGACCGTGCACATTCGTCACAACGGCAACATACTATCACAAGTATACCTCCGCGATAGTCGTCACTGCGGCCTTGCGCCATGCTGATGATACGTGCCCCCAGCACCAAGTATTGCTCTGCGACAGTCGTCGCCGCGCCCTTGCGCCACGCTGATGATACGTGCCTCGGGCACCAAGTAATGCTCCGCGATAATCGTCGTCACGCCCTTGCGCCACGCTGATGATACGTGCCCCCGGCACCAAGTATACTTCCGCGACAGTCGTCGCCATGCCCATGCCCCACGACCATATTACGGGCCTCCGGGTATCACACCTGTTCACCACACCATGTGCCCCTGCCATGGACGTGGAACATGCTTTGACCCACTCTCTGGAGTGTGCGGCATTCCAGGGGCTCCGCTTGTAGTGCTCCAGGACAAGGACCCCTCATTGCGGCATGGGCTTAGTGCCATCGCCGGCTCAATCAAACTACGGGATGGGCTGTATGCCATCGCCAGCTCAATCAAACTGCGGGACAGGCTTCGTGCCGTCACTAGCTCAAGAAAATTACGGGATAGGCTGTATGCCATCGCCGGCTCAATCAAACTGCGGCATGGGCTGAGCTCCATCACGGGCTTAGCGCCATCGCCGACTGAATCAAACTGCGGCATGGGCTGAGCGCCACCACGGGCTTAGCGCCATCGCCGGCTCAATCAACCGCAGGATGGGCTGTATGCCATCGCCGGCTTAATCAAACTACGGCATGGGCTGAGTGCCACCACGGGCTTAGCGCCATCGTCGGCTTAATCAAACTGCAGGACTGGCTGTATGCCGTTGCTGGCTCAATGAAACTGCGGGACGGACTTCGTGCCGTCGCCGGCTCAATCAAACTGCGGCATGGGCTGAGCACCACCACGAGCTTAGCGCCATTGCCGGCTCAATCAATGCGGGATGGGCTTCGTGCTGTTGCCAGCTTAATCAAACTGCTGCATGGGCTGGGTACCATCACGGGCTTAGCGCCATCGCCAGCACAATCACCAGGGGCTCTGGCCCTCGCAGCAGGGTGGGCTCACAACCCTGAAGCCATTGTCGGCACAACCTTAAAGCCACTAACATCACACTTGCAGGAAACTCCGATGGGAAGACTTTCCCACAACGGACTCTAAAGCGACGACGATGCCCACTCATGTTGCTGTTGATCGTCGACACCACCAGGGCAATGATGACCCACGGGTCACTCCAGGATGGGAGCAGGTCTTTGAAGGGCATCGCGCCTAGTCTGCCTGGCAGTTGGCTACAGGGGCAACCCTCACCGCTGCCAGGTTCTATGCGCGTCTCTTGACGCACCTTATGGGATTCAGTAGGGCTTGGACTGGAGGCTGGGCAATGGGCTACACTGATCATCCCACTGCAGCGTCGTCAGTCTCCTTAGACGGGCAGAGAGATGCTACAAGGGCAGGGCAGTACGAACTTGGGAACCGGCAGTCCAACAGAGAATCAGTACCTTGGACCCCCTGGCGACGTGTCATTCCCAAGGGGTGACACATGTTAACTTATGACACATGCACATTTTTGCCTATAAATAGTGGACTTTGGAGCTTTTTCAAGGATCTTTCTCTCATTTGAACTTTTCACTTTCTCTCTCTAAAAAGACATTCTCTTTGGAATTCTAGTGAGAGAGACACACTTGGACCTCGGTCACCAGACCCTTGACGCTGCACCCTCATCACGGACTGTCGACTGTCGGCCTTGTTCGTCGTCGCCCTGCCTACGCGGCGCTGCTAGCCCTCGTGACCTGTTTGGGGAGCCTTGCTTTCAGCCCTTACGCCATCCTTGTTGTCTCCCGCTTTGTCTACCTGGAAGCTGACTCAGACTGTATCCTTTGTGGCACCTCCACGTAGCTTCGAACCCTATATATATATATATATATATATATATATATATATATATATATATATATATATATATATATATATATATATGAGCTTATCTGTTGAGAGCGCTAGACAAATAGGATATTTTGCTAGGGTGATCTGGCCATCCATCCCGAAGGGATAGACGACCCAGATCTTTTTTTTTTCAAAAGCTGTCAATCGTCTGCTACATAGTGTAGCGAACATAATTTTTTTACCAAATTGCCCATCCTCCCTCGTCCGCTACACTGTATGGGGGATAACTTTTATGGCCTGACATGTGACAGCCAAAAAGTCGTCCGCTACACAGTGTAGCGGACGAATTTTCACCTAATGTCATCCACAACCCCCCTGACAATTGTCACATCAGTCCTGTCGCTGCACGACTGTTACTTTGTCCTTATCCCATCGTCAGCGACACTGTGTAGCGAACAACTTTTTGGTTTTTACCGTCCGCTATACTAAGATAAATAGACAAATTCATCATGCCAAAAACTAACAAACATATCTCAAAAAATTTGAATTTAAATAGGATATATTTTTTAAAGTTAACGAACCTCAAAAAAATCGAATTAAACTATAACGAATTTATTTGAAGTGAACAAATTATACCTTTTTTATGAAGTTCATGTCTAGAACATCACAAAAAATTTAGAGTAGAACATCACAAATTGATGAATAGAGTGACAAATTTCTAGAATATCAAAAAATCTATACTTTTTTGTCCAAACAAATAAATTATACTTTACCAGTCAATCCATAAAGAAAACTTCACCATTCACAAACTTATCTTGCTTAAGTGAAGCTTGAAGCAAGTGTTACTCAAAGCTTGAAGGGAGCTGAAAATGGAAGCAAGTCTAAAGGAGAAGAAAATTGTGCTGAAGAAGCTGAGTAGCTTTTGGGAATAGGCAATACTGTCCGTGATACTGTGCAGCGGACATCATTGGCGACAACATTGACTTGTGCAGAAATAAAGGTACAGACAAGTCTGGAATTGTGTCAGTCGTGTCAGGCCAAAATTCGTCCGCTACACAGTGTAGCGGACGACTTTTTGACCGTCACATGTCAGGCCAAAAAAGTTGTCAGCCATACAGTGTAGCGGATGAAGGAAGAGGGGCAATATGATTAAAAAAAAGTCCATCCGCTACACTGTGTAGCGAACGACTGACAGCTTCTAAAAAAAAAGATCTGGCAAAATCTTCTATTTTGCTAGCGCTCTCAACAAATCAGCTCATATATATATATATATATATATATATATATATATATATATATATATATATATATATATATATATATATATATATATATATATATATATATCATAAAGCACGTCTACGAGGTCATGTGGCCGTCCTTTTTCTTCCTTCCTTGAGTTTACGTTCCCAATGCAAATTTCAAAAACTTTGCATACTGTAACTGCCAAACTGCTTAATAATCTAAACACGTGAATCCAAATCCAAATCTCTTGTTCATTGAAGAAGATCAAACCCAAGTCATTGATCATAATTCAATATTTTTCAACATAATTACAACCAAATCCCAATAGATTACAAGTCCTAAAAAGAAGTTACGAACATTTTTAAACTCCAAAACTACAAGTCTCCCTCACATTCCCGCTTGCATATGCTCGCCAATATAATCATCCGCACTTGAAAGGTAAGTAGTGTAGAGGTGAGCCGGGTGGCTCAGTAAGTGGAATAATCGTAGTACCATTGGATCAGAATAAACACGCTAAACAATTCGGGAACAAAATATTAGATAGTTAAGCAGTCAATGCAATCGTAGCTTAGTACCCCGAACAATTAGTAAATTAATTCAATATCCAATTTGCGTATCAAACATAATGCTTTAGCATCTTGCTTCTAGTATCCTCAAAGGGAACAGCCAAAGCTGATTTGCATCATATCATCTATATAAACAGATTGTTGGAGCACTGTTATTGGTAACGTACTTAAGCCAAGTTACACAAACATATTTCAAAAACAAGATTGAAACCAATAAAATAACCCTAGAGAGGGTGAATAGGGTTTTTGAAAATTAATGGAGAATTTAAACTAAGCACAATCATAAATCTCAATCAAACCAAGTAATAATTCAATGAAGATGCTAACTAACCAATCTCAATAAAAAAAGAGCAATAAGTAAAGAGATTGAGTTAGAGATACTTGACAAGGAGATTTAAATGGTTCGGCTTGAACTACCCTCAAGCCTACATCCACCTCTTCAAGGAAGTCCCTTGCAAGAGCACTAGAATCCACTAGCAACAATCTTCTTTCGGGTCAAGATCAAAACCCTTACAACACTTGGTGATATCCCCACACCAAGCACAAGCCTTGAATCCACAAAGCTCACCCAAGACTTGACAAACCCAAGCCTTGATCACAATCCTTTTACAAAGATCAATTGTGTACAAAGAAACCCTCTTGAAAGGAAATGAGTACAAATGAAGCTCTAGTACAATAGAGAGATGAGAGAATTGATGACTTGAAGTATGCTCACTCTCAATCAAAGAAATGCTCACAAAGATGCTCTCTTTAATGATGTAAAATCATGAAGATGAAGAGAGAAAAGTTTAATCTATGAGCCTTGATGTTTCTCTAATGAATGGAGGCTTAGAATGTGGTTTCCATGGTGTATGATGAAGCCCCAAATCATTTATATAGAGAGCAAATGAAATATAGCCGTTATAGGCATAATATGGGCAAAACTGCCATTGCAGTCGACTGTATTCCCAATGCAGTCGACTAGATTCCCTCTAAAATAGCCGTTGGAGCTGAATTTTGACTAATGCAGTTGACTGCATTGGACTGGATTCAAATACAGTCGACTGTATTACCCTACTGCCTATCGGCTGCCTCACGGAACCCCCTTTCCTATTTTGGGCATAACTTTCTCTAGAAAAATCGGATTGAGGTGTCGTTTTTTGCGTTGGAAAGCTAATGAAAAGTTTTATCAAGATATGAAAGATTAGCACCAAAATAGTTTTTGAGAAAATCTGAGTGAGCTCCAAAGTTCACTCATTTTAAGAACCACACTTGTGTGAAAGGTTATGAACTCACATGCAATGCACAAGGTGTCCTAAGGTCTTTTTAGGTCATAGTCATCAATCCAAGCATCAAACCAAGACTAGTTACATAATAGTAAAGATCAATCATAATTGTAGTAACTTAGCCTTTGCATTCTTTCTTGCTCTTTGACATAGGACTTGATGAAGCTTCTATAGTATGTCCACTATAACTTTAAGCTTCTTTGGCTTCAATCCATCTATCCAACTTCTCAAATGTGTCTTCATGAGTGTTATGTATATATCTACTAAGAAGCCACTCAAAGCACACATTAGAACATAATCAATGTGTAGTTATCATCAAAACAAGATGTAAGCCTAGGTTATCCAACCATAGGGCTAACAATCTCCCCCTTTTTTATGATGACAAACATTGATTCCATATAATGTAAGATGTATCATATGGTAGTCAATTAAGCACAACAATCTTACTTAGAAGATTCAATCATCTCTAGAATCAAGACATGTCAATTTATCTCATATAGCAATAAAGCTCATAGCTAGCTTCCCTAGCTAAAACAATATATGCTCTTCCTCTAGTGTTCTCTCAAAATACACAATCACATAGCATATAGAATCAAGATTATTTCTCCCCCTTTGTCATCAACAAAAAGACAAGGGTATGCATGTGTGAAGAGATAGTTATAAGCAAGATAATGGCGTGAAGTGCATATAACTCATGAAATTCTACGGATGACATCAAGAGTTCCTTCATTATCCAAAGAAAGATAAGCATGGTAGTTCAATAAGCTTATTTACTTTATGAATATTTCAAGAGTAATAGTATATGATTCAAGCATGTGAGCTCCCCCTATCAAGTTACCATAGGCATACTCCATCCTAAAGTATGCTCCCCCTCAATAAATGCATGCCAACAATATACAACAAACACAACTAAATGTCTAACAGAGTCATGCTCTCTTTTTGGCATTATCAAAAGGTGTGTGTGTATGAAAGGCATTGTGAAGCATTAAGATGACATAATTTCAACATTGAATTTTCACAAAGTGAATAATGGTCATCAACAATCAATATTTCTAATATTTGAATAATGGTCATCAACAATCAATATTTCTAATATAAGTACAAGAGGACCATTCATCGGCAAGGTTCACATTAATTCTTAACAAGCAAGCTATTTATATCATGAGAAATAAGTATGACCATTTATGCATGCTTCATGACATATAAGTTTAGTGTATAGCACAATGTTGAATAGAACCAAGTTTTACCCTCTTGATGAATTACCAAGGAATTGAGCTCATGAGTGATCATTCTTGAAGTCCATTTTCTTGAAAAGCTTTGAGGCTCTCCTCATTTAAAGTAGCATGTCCAATCTTGGAATGCTTACTCCCCCTTAAGATTTAGCTTGTTGCTTCTCCTTTTCAATTTTTTTCTTGGAGCCTTCTCCTTGTTGCTATTTGCATTTGCTTTGAACAACCTACAATCACAATTTAGGTCTAACTTTTGGTACCCACGTTTTCTTGGGCCCATAAGTGTTAGTCTTAGCAACATTAAGAAACTCTTTAACAACCCCGCCTTTGTTTAGGCCAACTCTTTGATGTCCAAGCATGACATCCAAGTTATTTTTACCATCGACAAATTTTTCAAGGCATCTTTTCAAATCACA
This sequence comes from Escallonia herrerae, assembly GCA_033070095.1. Classification (NCBI taxonomy): domain Eukaryota; kingdom Viridiplantae; phylum Streptophyta; class Magnoliopsida; order Escalloniales; family Escalloniaceae; genus Escallonia; species Escallonia herrerae. The sequence goes on from JAVXUP010000899.1 coordinate 256,465, forward strand.
AATCTCAAGCTTTAAATTTTCATTTTATTTCTCTAAACTCGAAGTATCACAAGAGATTTATTTTGTGCTAGGAATGCTCACAATCAATTCAACCAGATCATTATTCACATGCTCTACATATAAATGTCTAGATATGCATTCATTCTTGGCATACAAATCATAATATTCACTTTTTAAGTTATCTAGTTCTTTTGATATTGCATGCACTTGTTTTCTCAAAGCACAAATTTTCTTGGCTAATTTCATGGATTCTTCATATAAAAGAGCATAAGCATCACAAATATCATCATTAGAGCAATTGCTATCACTATCACTATATGAAGAATTTACCTCATAATCTTTTTGAGCCATGAAGCATAGATTTGTATCTCTATCATCGAAATGACCACCTTCATCTCCACTTGAGTCATTATCACTACAAATGATGACTTCGATTGATGTCTTTATGGAGTAGTTCTTTCTTGACCCTTTCTTCTTCTTATTCCTCTATGAGGTAATCTCTACACTTGAATCATTCTTGCTCTTCTGTGAGTTTTGAACTTTCTTAATTTTGAGAAACTCATTGAATTCCTTTGCAAGTATGTTCATCTCCTTATTATTGATGTCTTCTTCCGCTACACTTGAAGATTGGTCCATCATTGATGAAGCTTTAAGAGCGATGCACTTCTTCTTCTTTGGAACTTTTTGCCCAGATGATTCGAGTTGCATTTCATAAGTCATCAAGGAGCAAATTAATTCATCCAACAGGAAGGTATTGAGGTCATTTGATTCTTGAAGTACGGTGATTTTTGTATTCCATTCTCTAGGTAATGTCCTAATCACCTTTCTCACGAGATCACCGTTAGAGAAATCTTTTCCTAATTGTTTCAAAGTATTAACAATTTTAGTGAAACAAAAATTCATTTCCATAATAGATTCATCGGAAAACATTTGAAACAATTCATATTCTCTATGCCATAAATTCATCTTTGAATCTTTTAGGAGAGAAGTCCCTTCATGAGTGACTTGAAGTGTATCCCACATACTCTTAGCCGAATCACACATAATAACTCGATTGAGTTCATTTGTGTTTAGAGCACAAACAAGACAATTCTTAGCTCTAGAATTCATGCAAAGCATATTTCTATCATAGACATTAAATTCGGATTTCTCCTTTGGCACAAGCTTATTCCTAATCCACTTGGTTGGAACATAATGGCCATCTTCAATGACTCCCCACATTTCAAAATCTAAAGATTCTAAAAATACTCTCATCTTAATTTTTCATATACTATATGAAGACCCATCAAAAAGTGGAGGTCTAGTAATAGAACTCCCCTCAAGACTAGGAAACCCCATGATCTTTTAACTTTCTAGGTGTTAACCAAAAAATCAAGAGTCGAGGCCCTAATATCACTTAAAACCAATAAAATAACCCTAGAGGGGGTGAATAGGGTTTTTGAAAATTAATGGAGAATTTAAACTACGCACAATCATAAATCTCAATCAAATCAAGTAATAATTCAATGAAGATGCTAACTAATCAATCTCAAAAAAATAAAGAGCAATAAGTAAAGAGATTGAGTTATAGATACTTGACAAGGAGATTTAAATGGTTCGGCTTGAACTACCCTCAAGCCTACATCCACCTCTTCAAGGAAGTCCCTTGCAAGAGCACTAGAATCCACTAGCAACAATATTCTTTCGGGTCAAGATTAAAACCCTCACAACACTTGGTGATATCCCCACACTAAGCACAAGCCTTGAATCCACAAAGCTCACCCAAGACTTGATAAACCCAAGCCTTGATTGATCACAATCCTTTTATAAAGATCAATTTTGTACAAAGAAACCCTCTTGAAAGGAAATGAGTACAAATGAAGCTCTAGTACAATAGATAGATGAGAGAATTGATGACTTGATGTATGCTCACTCTCAATCAAAGAAATGCTCATAAAGATGCTCTCTTTAATGATGTAAAATCATGAAGATGAAGAGAGAAAAGTTTAATCTATGAGCCTTGATGTTTCTCTAATGAATGGAGGCTTAGAATCTGATTTTCATTGCGTATGATGAAGCCCCAAATCATTTATATAGAGAACAAATGAAATATAGCCGTTATAGGCATAATACGGGCAAAACTGCTATTGCAGTCGACTGTATTCCCAATGTAGTCGACTTGTAATCGACTGTATTCCCAATGCTGTCGACTGGATTCCCTCTAAAATAGCCGTTGGAGCTGAATTTTGACCAATGCAGTCGACTGCATTGCAATGCAGTCGACTGGATTCAAATATAGTCGACTGTATTACCCTACAGCCTATCGACTGTATTACCCTACAGCCTATCGACTGTATTACCCTACAGCCTATCGACTGCCTCACGGAAACCCCATTTTCCTATTTTGGGCATAACTTTCTCTAGAAACATCGGATTGAGGTGCCGTTTTTTGTGTTGGAAAGCTAATGATGAAGCTTGATGAAGCTTCCATAGTATGCCCACTATAACTTTCAGCTTCTTTGTCTTCAATCCATCTATCCAACTTCTCAAATGTGTCTTCATGAGTGTTATGTATATATCTGCTAAGAAGCCACTCAAAGCACACATTAGAACATAATCAATATGTAGTTATCATCAAAACAAGATGTAAGCCTATGTTATCCAACCATTAGGCTAACAAAGATATTCACAAATGTTCAAGACAAGCATTAGGGCAAGATTTTAGAACAATAATATTTAAGAGTACAATAACCATGTGGTATAAAAGAATAGTGATATGAAATTCTCTTTACATATTTCAAAAAGAAACCACTCTCTTCTCCCACTCACTGTCTGTAATACCCCAAACCTTGCTATTTTTTTGCCACTTATTTTATTTCATTAGCGATAATTTTTAATAATCAATATTTAGCATCGATTGGGGTAAGCGATATTTTTGACAACATTTTTAAAAGCTGTAAACTAGTGAAGCTGGGTACAATAGACAGTTAATGGAAGTTAAAGTGGGTTAGGTAAAATTTTTAAAAAATGGGGTTATTAGATAATTAAAAATATAATAATCTGATTTTTTTTATTTTGTCAAGTCTTTAATTTTGGAAAGTCAATGAAGAGAGGGAATAAGGGACATGAGAAAACTAAGCATTTGGGATTTATATTCCACTTTTTGGTAACAACAAGAAAGGAAGGGGGGCTGAACTAAAGACTGGTGTCTGATTCAAGCTTCAACCCATTTTCTTCCTTTTAATTTTAGTGTTTTAGTGTGTCGTGTAGGTAATATGTAATTGTGTGTGTATTGTGGTGCAGGGGAGGGGGAACATTTATGAAGGGAGAGTGTGAGAGCAGCCATGGTGGACGTGAAGTGTGAGTGGTATGTGTGTGTGAGAGCAGGCATGGCTGCTGTGAGTCTGTGTACTGTGTGTGTGGGTGGAGGGGGGAGAGAGAGGAACTACTGTGGTTTAGTTTGTGAACTGTGTATGTAGTTCGACAATGATAGTTGGCATGAAGTGTGTGTGTGCGCGCTCGCACGTGTTATACACTATGTGAGTTTGTGTCAAACTAGTGTGTATCAGTAGGGGGGTGTGTGTGTGTGTGTATAGTGTTGTGTTTGCATGTGTGCGCGCGTACGTGTTATGTGCGTGAGCATGTTTGTGTGTGTGTATTTTGCGTGTGTAGAGAGAGTGTGTGTATTTTGCATGTGTAGAGAGAGAGAGTGTGTGTGTGTGTGTGTGTACCTGTGGGTATTGTGTGCGCAAGTGTAATGTGTGTAGTTTGCTAATGGTGAGGGGAGCATGCAGGATCTGAATGTTTGTTTTGAGTGTTTGTAGAGAGGAGAGGAAGAAGAAAGAAGTTAGTATGTAGGTATGTGCAGTTAGGTGGTACCCTGTGCTTGCGCAGATGTACCACATGCTCAGTTCTGTCAGTGTGTGCGAGGGTTGGCGCGTTGTAGTTGTTAGCTCATGACATTTTGTAGTATAGTACGTTAGGCTATGTTATAATCTCTGGCAAAATTTCATTTTTTTAAATCGTTTAGTATGTTTTATAATTTTTGTTGTTTTGACTGTTCTAAAATTCATTTTGAGTCTTTAAAATTCATATTAAATTCTAAAAAAAGTTATAGTAATCTTTTTATTATATAGAGAGAGGTCATGTCCAAGCTAAGATTGAGCAATTTCAAAGTTGATTTGGTACCTTTATCTATATCGCATTTGATTTAGCAAACAGATGATTTAAAAATGATTTTCTGCTTTTTAAATTCTCATTTAACTTTCTATAGATTATATATATACATAGACACACACACACACACACACACATATATATATATATATTAAAAAGCTTTTATAAAAATTATGGGACTTTGTTTTGAGTTAGAAATAATTACGGCTGTTTATGGATTTTTATTGCATATAAAAAAGTTACTTTTAATTGAAAATTTCAGAAAATTCATATTTTAACTTTTTATGTTGTGTCAAGCTACAAAAGTATTTTGTAAGAATTTTGGGTCATTATTAAGTCTTCAGGAGTGTGTGTGGAGTTTTCTGGCTAGATTTGGTCATTTGTAGGATCCAAGTTGGTTTTATTATTTTCAGAGTAAGAGTGAGCATCATTTAAGCAATTGGTATTGGGTTTAAGGTATTGTAGGGCTAGAACGTATTCTAATCATGGAATTGCTCAATTTAGGTTTATTCAAAAGAATCTGTATTGATGCTGCTTGGCTCAGCGTAACTTTCACCGAGATAAAGGATTTTTATGCGAATCTCAATTCATCGAATTTGATCTCATATATTTTTTGATTTGTTATCAAGTATCATTAGACTATGTTTATGTTTGATATGAGATTGCATCGTCTACCTTTGAAACCTTATTTTGAGCCTTAGAGGATCATTGGAACTCTTATTGATGCTCATCATTTGTTGCCCATCTGGCATCGATTTACATGTTGATTTAGCGATATATGTTTTTCTGCATACTGACATGAGATAGTGTACTGAGCATTATAAGGATGGTCTATATTGGACACGTTATAGGGATGGTTTGTTTACTGCAGGAGATGCGGGCTAGTACTTTAATGGACTAGCTAGTATATAGGAGGCGGGATATATCCAACCTTCTAAATCACCCTATGGAGTGCCGGTCTTATTCCAAAAGAAGCACGATGGTTCGTTACGGATGTGCATAGACTATCGGGCACTTAACAAGGTGACGGTCAAGAATAAGTATCCGATTCCATTGATCGCGGATCTCTTCGACCAACTTGGAATGGCCAAGTTCTTAACCAAATTGGATCTAAGGTTGGGGTATTATCAAGTTTGCATAGCCGAAGGAGATGAACCCAAGACCACATGTATCACAAGATATGGAGCGTTTGAGTTCTTGGTCATGCCGTTCGGCTTGACCAATGCCCCAGCCACATTTTGCACACTTATGAACAAGATATTCCATCCTTACCTTGATCGGTTCGTGTTGGTATATCTTGACGACATTGTGGTGTATAGCAACACATTGGAGGAGCACGTGGAGCGTCTCAAGACGGTGTTCGAGGTGTTGCGAGAGAATGAGCTTTATGTCAAGCGGGAGAAGTGCTCGTTCACCAAGGAAGAGGTACACTTCCTTGGTCACATCATCAAGGGCGGAATGCTTCGGATGGATAAAGAGAAGGTGAAAGCTATCAAGGAGTGGGAGGCACCCACAAAGGTCTCCGAGCTACGGTCATTTCTTGGCCTAGCTAATTATTATTGGCGGTTTATCAAGGGCTACTCAGCCAAGACAGCCACGTTAACGGACCTACTTAAAAAGGGGAAAACGTGGGAGTGGTCCAAGAGGTGTCAATCTGCCTTCGAAGGGTTGAAGGAGGCAGTGACGGAAGAGCCAGTTCTAGCTCTTCCCGATCACACGAAGGTATTCGAGCTACAAACAGATGCATCTAACTTTGCAATTGGAGGAGTGTTGATGCAAGAAGGACATCGAATAGCATTTGAAAGCCACAAGCTAAATGACACCGAGCGGAGGTACACAGTGCAAGAGAAGGAGATGACCGCAGTGGTTCATTGCCTACGCACGTGGAGGCACTACCTATTGGGAAGTTGGTTCTTGATCAAGACCGACAACATAGCTACTAGCTACTTCCAATCTCAGAGGAAGTTGAGTCCGAAGCAAGCTAGGTGGCAAGATTTCTTGGCCGAGTTCGACTACGTGATGGAGTACAAGTCGGGCAAGGCCAACTTGGTAGCGGATGCCTTAAGTCAGAAGGCAGAATTGGTGGCTATGTCAATGGCAAAGGGAGATATCTTAGAGGAAATCAAGGAAGGCATGGAGCATGATCCCTTAGCCAAGGAACTCCTCAAGCTTGAGAAGAATGGGCAAACCCAACGATTTTAGGTGGAAGACGGCCTTCTCTACACGAAGGGCCAACAGGTGTATGTTCTCAAGTGGAACAACTTGAGGAAGAAGATCATTCGAGAGTGTCATGACACTCCGTGGGCAGGTCATCCGGGGCAACGACGGACATACGCCTTGGTATTGTTGAATAGATTCTGATTTAGAATTTATTTCAGAGCTCGTATAAGAGTAATTGAGGTCAATGTAATTGTTTTAAGCCGGTGTGATATTTATTGATGTTTCTTAGATACTTACTCTTAGATGCTCCGAATACCCAATTGGGAGACCTTTGGATATTTTGCGATTTTATGCCTTTGTTTATTTGAAATTAACGCTCTAAAAAACTACAAAACAATTCAGGAGTCCATATGTTGACAATTTTCTAAACATTTTAAACAATCATAAATAGTTTGATGATAACTAGTCCAATTAGGTACTAGTACGTGTTCCATGCAGGAACAAACCATCCTTATAACGTCTTCCCATGGAACAAACCTCGTAGGTCGCACAGAAGACAACAATCATAGAATAAACAAGAAATTCAATGCTTGACATGCAATAAAATGAGCATCAACATGAGTTCAAATAAACAAAATCAATTAAGGTTTCAATGACAATTAATCATGCTGATATAATTCATCACTTAGAATTTCAGAATAACCACAAACAAATAGCAAGAATAAATATAACAATTATTGTATTTAGGCACAACAGTTCAGAATAACAAATACAAATAGTTATCGAATTTGCTCAGCATGTGATACAAGGCAAGCATCGATAAGATTTTCAAATAACTGATTCAGCTTCAATATTAGGGTTTGCTTAGCAATGACATGATGATATCAATACATATCTTAGTGTTTGGCTATAGCCATAAGCAATTGAAGAATACCTACAAACACATGTCATCGAAATTAGGGTTTGGATAGAAGTCCTTACCTAGGGTTTGGATACAAACCCTTACATGGATTCGAAGCTAAATCATCCTAACTGGAATGTCTTTTGCCTTAACCTAAATGGAACAATCAAATCATCATAACACAGCCTACACTACGATATTATAAACTCAATATTGACTTACGCATATTCCTAAAATGAACCCCCTCACTGGTAGGTAAAATAACCAAAATGCCCCTTATGTGTAAATTACAAAAGCACCCCTCTCATGCTCAAATTACCAAAATCGCCTTCCCATAAATAAAATCACTAAAATATCTCTACCACATGTGAATTTACCCAAAAGTACCTTTTACAGGTAAAATTACCAAAATACCCATCTAAGTGGCAAATCATAAAAATACCCCTAGAGATTCCCGCACCGAGAAAATCTAAAAAAACACACTAAAATACTACCTTTTTAGGAAATTTTCACTTGAAAATTCCGACCGGTGTCTGGACCTAGCACTCATTAACCGGTTCTACTAAAATAGCTATCGACTTCAAAATGGCATGAAATTATAAAATTGAAACACCTCGGTAATATAAGGTTTCCCTAAATTTTTAGATTAAAATAACTTGATTTCCTATGTTATAAAATCAAAATTTTCTTTTAATCAAGACCCTAAGTTAGCGCCCTTTGTGGACACCAAAAAATTCTAAAATTTATCACAGCGTACGTCTTGTAAAATATTGGCGGTCATTATTTTGAACTTTGTCAAATTCTGAGCAAAACTATTTTTAAAACATCATTCAATAAACTGTCTAAAAATTCCCTATCTTTAGTGACAATTACAATCACTATTCAAATCACACACTCCATTTCACCTAAATACACACTTGTCTTCTTCCCTCTGTCTAACACACACAGACAAAAAAAATTCATATGCACACACACTGATACACCACCAAACACACACCAAAACACTCAAAACACATTAATACACTTAGATTACACACATATTACACATAATACACCCAAATCCCACACAATCACACACCTATTCATACACGTATAACCCACACACACATTGTAACTCAAGAACACACACTCTACAACAACAAATAGCTATTAAAAGATTATAGAACCGAGTCAAAGCAAGAATTCATATGCTTCTGCAAATTGATATCCCAGAGACCAAAGCTAATAGCTATAGTACGAAATCATCAATCTTTATACTTTTGCACAAACCGAATTCATGCACGGCATCAAGGTGGTCCACTCATATGAATTCTGATGATCACAAGTTGAATCAAATGTTTTAAAAAATTAGTGAAAGGACCAAGCTTTACATTACTTGCCTCAAAATAATTCTCTGTTAGCAATTGAAGATGGACTATCAAATATGAACCCCCCCCCCCCCCCCCGAGAGTATTTATGGAAGCCTACAGCCCAACGTCGTTGCTAATAATCAAACAAAGTCTTCAAACTGACAGCATTACCAACAAGGATTTAAAGAAACCATAATCAGCTTCGGTATACAGAAGGCACCAAACTTAATTAAGTGAAAGCTCATGGCTCAAGTAATGGATAGAATTCCATGTAACTCTAATTTGTGATTGGAAGACAGACAGACACACACACACACACACACACACACACACACACACACTATAAAGGGTACAGATATTACCTCTTGAAATTCTCTCAATTTCCTCCCTTTTCCCTTAATTTTATTCTATGTTTTCCAGATGAGTTCTTATGCTTTGTTTCCTCCCTCTGTTGCTGTTATTTCTCTGTTCTCTCTCTCTCTCTCAATCTTTCTCTTTCTCTCTCTCTTCTTTCCCTTCTTTCCCTTTTAAAATCTAACCATACTTTATAATTTCATTTCTCAACAAATGCACAAGTATGAGGTGGCACTCCCAAGACTATTTTCTCTACAAATTTGACACATTAATGCATGCTTTTCAAATTTGTAAATTTACCCCCAATTTTTATCCATATTTTTAAAATGATCCCAAAAGTATTCAAAACTACATTTTGACCACAAAATCATTTAAAGCTTCCGTACTCTACTAATACCTGAGCATTGCTTAAAATTATCACCTATTTATTTAAAAATGTATTTAATTGCACTTCGCGCTCTAGCAACAAATGCTAGTTACAATATGGGTTCCCACGAAGCAAATTTAATCATTAGTCAAGCCCAAGTCAACGAGGGTACCAATTATAGTCCGCTCATTTCCATTTAAATGGGATCCCCAATAGCTGGAGACAAAGATTCAGCTATTTCAATAGCAACATCCAAAATGCCTATACGAACTCAATTCATTATTTCGGGATAAAAATGGAATTGTAAATGATTATTTTAAACCTCTCGAAAAATAGGGGATATTACAAAGGAGGTCTAATAAAAATAAGCTTCCAAATTTTAAATTAATTAATTAATAAAAATCCCACTAGGCCAATTATATCGCGGTCTAGGCAAAAGTTAGGGCACTAACCACCAATTGCGTACTACGTGGCTAAACTAGTAAAATGACTCACCAAAGTCCATAGTGATAAATCATTGGATACTTCTGGCCGGCAAGAGCTTAAACTTTGAATGGACCAACCTAAATTACCAAACACCCTAACCAATAATGGTGTACTATATGGCTAAAATACTGAAACGCCTCCCCAAATTCCACGGTGATGAATCATTGGATACTCATGGCCCGCAAGAGGATAAATTGCGTACGGCCCAACCAAAAGCCTGTAAGAATATGAATTGTGTATGACTTTACTGAAAGACATATGTTGTGCTCTTAAATCAAATTATTACTTTGAAAACAAGATGAATAATGTAAGAGGCACACATGCTGTGAAAAGTTCATTATTCTAGAATACAAGAAGGTTGAGAAAATTTGAAGAAGTGCAAAAACTAAAAAGCAGAGATGTCTAAGAAAATCATATCAAAGTAAAACACTTTAAGTCTCCTAGGGTAGCCCTCGCATGAAAGTAAAAAATACTAGTCTCTTACAGCAACTCTCGCATCATTAAGAGCTCGCTTAAAAGAGTCTAAAATAGAGGAATTCTTCTAGTGTGAATCAAGAGCATGAACAACAACCTTCATACTATCCTCTGATAGAGATAGCTCGTCTGATGCCTTAGACAAGTGTGCCTTTCGTGCCTCAAGCTCACCCTTACTTGAAGATAACCTTAAGCTCGTGAAGTTGCTGGCCAAGCAAGGGCATCTTAGCTTCAATTTTTGTAGATTGTATCTATATCATGGAATACACCCCTATTTGATTAATAGAGAGTGGGGAGGCCTTAAGATGAGATTGGCTAACCTTCTTAAAGCTTGCCTTTGCAAGATCAACTTGCATCTTTAGTCATTCAAGGGAGTCACCGTTAGCAGCAGCTTTCTCAAAATAGGCAAAGGAAGCCAAACACTTAATGAAATTTTATTACATTAGTATGAAAACAGTGGTAGTCAACTTGCATAAATTCAAAAGGGCAAAGAATCCATTGCTTCTACTATCATGCCCTTTATAACTACCAGAGGCCTTGCTCTAAGGTCATTAAGTTAAACCTTCTCAGATTGCTCGAACGGCTTTGTCGTATGCCTCCCCAAGCTTAGTGACAGTTGCTTCTAGAGGTTTAGGATTTGTGAACTCTCAAAGTGTCTCTTCCAATGCCTATCTTGAGCAATGTCCTTGCCCTCGACTAGCTCAAGTAAGGGCAGACCCACGGGCTCCACCATAAATTCTGTGGTAAAATTGGCATTAGTAAGGATTTATAGAATGAGGTGTGCCAAATATAAAGTGTAGCTTCACTTAAAACTCATCATGTGGAAGGTCCTTAGAAGGACTAGACGCTTGAGAGACTTGAGAGATTTGTGTAGCATCTTAGGAGAAAGGAACCTGTTTCTAAAGGTAAACCTTAGTCACCTGTCGTTTCAAAATTTAAGATTACATGATAAGAACATAATCATCATAAGACAAAGGAAATTTGATACTTCAAGATGTAAACAAATGAATTTATATGCCTCAAAAGTCTTTCGAGAGTAAAGAAAAAAGCGGGAGCTCCAAACCTGATGAACGGAAAGTAACTTGAGGGGATGGATCCTTTGCATAACTCATCATCAAGTTATGTTCTCAAGAAGATAAAAACCTACCCAATTCTGATTCCCTAACAGGCGAATCATTTAAAGTTGGGTTATAGTCGAGATTTGGACCATCCAAAAATATTTCATCATTTTCATCTTGAGAGGTAGGTAAAGACTCCGCTTAATATCAGTTATGCTTTCAATTCAAAGACAAGCTAGGTCAGGGATGGTGTGACCTTTACCATTCAACACTTTAGCAATTCTATCTTCATCATTGATGAAGAAATTGTTTAGGAAATTCTTGAATTGCCGCATAGACGAAACCTTCGCCATCGCTAAACATGAGCAAGTGTTGGCTCTTGCAATGTTACCTTAGGAAGTCTTTTTTCCTTCCAGAATTGATTGAAAATTACAAGTTAATCATCAAAACTAGGAGAAAAGACTAGGTAAACATCATCCTTGAGCAAAGGAGGCATGTTACCATGATAAGTTATAGCTTGCTCAAAACCAGCACGAGATTTTGTGGTAAAAATATAAGCTCTATATTCTGGAAGGTTTGTTCTAACTGTGCTATCGACATTCTCTACAGGAGGGTGGAATGTGAGCCTGGTCTAGATTTGATCTTCTTTTAAAATGGGTCATGTTGTTTTTTGGCCTTTTTCTTCCTTACTTTGTCCAGACGACCACCATATCTCTTGATACAAGAAGACAAAAGTTGTCTGGAGGACAACATAAGTCGGATCTACCCACCACTTTGTGTATGTAATATCCCTCTGAGCTATTTAAAATAATCATCTATGCTCTGAAAAATGAAAGGGCAATAATTTTGAGCAGTACTCGGGTATTAGTAGGGCATGAATGGTCGAAATCATTTTCGGGTCAAAATATAATTTTGTAAAGTTTTGGGGTCATTTTGTAAATATAGAAACTTTGGAACTATTAATATCATCTCTAACAACTGCCACTAAAGCAATAAATAAATATGCTAGAATTTAACATGAAACCAAACCTAGGTGCGGGGTATCTCATTATCTTCTCCTTAAAGAAAGTTCATCCTTAAAATTTGGTGTTCCTTAGATTGTTGTTCATAATCATGTCTGATCTCATATGCCTCCATCTTAACACCTCAAGTGCTTATATAGCTATAGCCATTTAAGTGGTTGGCAACCGAAGCAGATACAATTTTTATCGACTTTACAAACTATATGCACTAAGGTCCTAAAAGCACAAACTTGCCAGATTTGCATTGAACACATTTTAACCCGCTGATAAAGATTACCTCAAACGTGAATACTCTTAAATTACAAGATCCACCATCCTAGAGTTTTTCTACTCTTTACTCTTTGTTCATTTACATGGTTAAATTGTTGCTAAATGCTGAAGTCTCACCAAAGAACACAGATTGCTATATGTTCAAGTAAATTCATCACAATTAACAGTAGCCCCAAATTGATACATGTATTCTCCTCCCTTTAAAAGAAATTCTACCTTGCATTTGACGTGTATACCGTCATGTACTTTTAAAATATGCATGATTGAATTCATAATTAAACTGAAGAGATAAACTGCAGTTAAGCTAGACAAGAATAAACCACTGAATCTAATAAATGATAACGGTTAACTAGCCCTTGACCTCAATTACATCCCTTTATCCTGTGATCCTTCATAAGTGAAGGTCGGATCAAGCCATGTACGGTAATGAATCTAGACTATCGACTACATGCTAATACCCACAGTTCACAAGTCAAACCGTTACTACTTGAAAACCTCAACTCAACTCCGCGACACTTCAATATATTCCCTAACTTGTATCTATCAAAAGGAAGATAGAATATCTAAGGCCAAATCCATTCATGGCAAGTCAAGCTTATGCCCTCCAATCTTCAACACGCAAAATTTTCTTTTCCCAAGAGCACATTTTAACCCAAAAAGTGATCTTATTCAACAAAATATTGTTTTAGAAACTTATAAACACAGAAGCCTGGCTATGATAGCAAAAATTTCATTGCATGTTGTACAACCCCAATCCTGAGAACTGACCATTACTTCAAACTAAAATCAATACCGTGCAACTAAGAACACACTTATACAATCATTAGTTTGATCAAAAATCTTGAAAGGGAATTAATTTTGGACTCCGTGTTCCCAAAACCTCAAGACACAATGGTACTTCGTCCTCCAAGAACCCAAAGCCTCTAAGCATATATTGTTTAAACCATTACGCTTTACCGACATCAAATAGATCACCCAACTTTTAAGCCTATGTACTAGAATGTACAAAACTTATTTCATTCTCAATTTATAAACCCTAATCACCATTCGCAGAACTGAAAGCTCTGATGCAATTCTGTCATGACTCGAACCTGCAACTGAGCCTATGAAGCATGTACAACCGCCAGCAGGCCCAGCCTATGAACCAGGTACAACCGCCCGCAGGCCCATTTGCCAACTTCTCATGAGCACTGTCAGCCACACTTGCTAAAAACCAATACAAACTACAGTAGAAACCAAAACTACAATTTCATATAAAAACTGCATTTTGAATTTCATCATGACCCTTTTACAATAACACTAACAAAACTCAAGTCAACTAATGCAACAAACAAATGTCCACTTTAAATATTCCAAGCCTGCGCTAATCACCATTACCACACTTTTACACCTGAAATGCATTGAGGAGTGAGCTTCTACGAGCTCAGTAAGTAATCAGTGGCTCAACTAGCTGGATCGTAAAATGTCAGGAAAAACCTTTAGTTTATGAAATAGCATCTTTACCGGAGATTATTTCTTAAAGCCGTAAAAGAAATTTTGTTCCATAAAGAATAGTAAATACTAAGTAAAATAGCTCTAAGTCCATAATAGTCATTTAGTAGGAAAAACATCATCATATGAAAGTTTCAGTTCAACAACAGCTCAAGTGCTATGCTGCGGTCAGCGTTTAACCCCATTGATTTTGGCCTGAAATCTAGCCTTAGGATGACCATCATTAAGAAAGTTTCTCAATTAATTTCAATGTAAACCAGATCGATGAATCATCAACAACACATAAGTATTTAGGTGTTGGTTACGATACCAACACCTAAATACTGTTTCATTATACTTACTGAGATCAAGTAAGTATTTAGGTGTTGCTTGCCATTCTCGTGTATGTTTTACAAGATTTCAGATCTTGCTCGATATGTTATTCCCGTTTCTTTTAAAGGCCAGTGTCAAATGTTTCTAAGTGATAGTCGATATGTTAAAATAATTCTTAAGTATATATGTATCATTTGTTCAAGTGACATGCATGTTTGTACTAACCATTCATAATATAATCAATTCATGTTTGGACTTAAAAGCACCAGATACCCTACTGAGCCGTCAGGCTGACCCATTCCTGATTCTTTTTTAGGTTTAAAGTCGGAATATTTGCCAGGGGACGAAGATGAGTACCTTAGTGAGGAGCAAGAGTATTACGCTGGGTGAGCAAAGTTTTAGTTGTTCTTCTTTTGTTTTGGAGTGTAGCACTTGTATAGGAGAGAGGTGATCCGTAATACAATGTTATGTTCAGTCTTTTCACTTATGGATGCCGGTAACATTTAAGCCATGCTTCCACTGGTTCTTCTAAGGTTTGTGGTAAAGCTCTGTTTATCCTCGAAGTATATATATTAACCAACTTGTTTAGCTTGCACTCCCTTCTGGGGGGGGGGTGTGACAGGACTTATGTCTGAACCCTTATTTTGATAACTGGTGTTTGTAAGTATTCTTTTAATTTGCTTATAGCTATTGTCAAACACTGAGATATGTATTTGATATCAACATGTTATTACCAAGAAAAACTCCAACACTGAACCTGAATCGGTTATTTGAAAATTATATTTGGAAATCGTATCGATGCTTGCCTGATATTGCCTGCTGAGCAAATTGGATAATTGTTTGCATTCTTTCCTCGAAATTATTGTGCCTAAGTTTGATAATCGTTCGTATGTATTCTTGTTATTTGTGTGTGGTTATTCTGGAATTATGAGCATTATCATCATACTTATTGTCATTGAAACCTTAATTGATTTCAGTTATTTGAATTCTGTTGATGCTCATTTTTATTGCATAGCAAGCATCAAAATTATTGTTGATTCTATGATTGTTGTCTTTTGTGTTGACCTGGAGTTTGTTATGTGGGAATGCATTATAAGGATGGATTGTTCCTGGGTGGATCGTAGGCTAGTACCTTAATGGACTAGTATCGCACATCATGCATGTGTACACCATATTATGCATTCCTTGAATGACATTGCATATTGTGCATTGCAAATGGCATTGCCCCTGCCCAGGATCATTTTCTTTTGAAGGTGTATACATTGTATCTTACAAAGATTGTTTTGGAATTGGTTGGAAATGATTGTCTCAAATAGTATGTGCTTGTATGAAAACTCTCCTCAGAATGTCTTTGAACGCGTTTTAAAATGCTTTGGAAAATCATCTTTGTAGTTTTATTATGGCTTTGAAAATGACCTTCAAATGATTATTTGGTATCCATTTGTGATTGCTTAGGATCGTTTCGAAAAACCTTCAAACTGTTTATAATTGTTTTGAAATATTTTGAAAAATTATCATCGAATGGAATTTTGCGTTGTTTTGTGATCCCTTCGGTTGTTCCTTGAACCACCTTACTGAGCTCTCAAAAGCTCAACCTTCGTTTCATTTCTTTCTAAAGGTTATGATCAACAGTAGATTGCTCGGGGATGGTTTAGAGACTGTGTGAGATTCTAGAGTGCCTACTATGTTGAATAATAGGACCCCCTGTGTAAGTCGAAACTATTAGTTATTTGTAAAGGCTTAAGTTTGAGATTTGGAAGTTTTAAGTTGTAAAACTAGTTGAAGTTAAAGTTTTTAGACTGTCTATTTTGAAGGATTTAAACTCAGGTCTATTTAGAAGCTATAAAGTTTGTGTCAGTAAATAGGGTTTGATGTAATTTGATATAATGTGGTAGGTTAACACTCCAGGAGTTCAGGGCGATGGAGCTCTGGATTTTCTGAATGTTATATTTTAATGCATAGTCAGATGGTTTTTATGGATTTGACGTCCTTTTGGATTTGAAATGTTTTAGAAAAATATCGAAGTGTCGTGGGTTCAATAAAAGAACTCCAACGTCATCACAGGCACGCCAATAATTTCTTTCAAGAAGTAGTACGCATAGCTAGTACGTACTATCGAGGCATGAACGAGAACGAGAATGAGAACCCTGGCCGGATAACTTCCATCCCTGGCAAATAACACCCTTAACTCACTTTTTTTCGTCCTCATTCATGTGATATGCATAATCACGTACAAATGTCAACAAAATTTCATCAAGTACCTCAAAAGAGGTTTAATCCCCTGCCAAGTCATATTTACCATATTATCAACAACACATGCCAAACATGTAACCTAATCTCTAATGCACAAACTAATTAGGTAATCAAGCAAGAAACAATTTGATGTTCTTCCTTAAGTACCCTACTCATATGTATACTTATACTGTTGTGTAGATATTTTGGTGGCCATTTAAGACCTGAAATTTACCTAGTTATTCATCATTAAGCCCAACACAAAGAACTACTAGCTTAAGTTACATAATCTGCCCAGTATTTCTATTGGCAGCAGGAGTAGTCTGTACTCCGAAAATCATAAAAATTTAATTACAAGGCCTCTACAGTCAAACCATATATTTCTGAAAACTAGAATTAAAGAGATACATCTCAGTATTTTATTTGATACGAAAATATTATTTAAAGGTCATGCTAAGTCCTTCCAAAGACAGACTTCAGAATCCGTCCAGCAACAGTTTCACAGGACAGGTTCCAAGCCACGAATTTTAAACCATAGTAATACTGATTGAAATAATCTGAAATTTTGTGTGTATACTATATACATGTAGTAGTATAACATATAATATAACCAATTCCATATATCGACTAAAAGTATACTTTTTTTAAGTATCAAAATTACTCTAATTTCATGACTGTACAGTTTCACAGGATAGGTTCCAAGCCACGAATTTTAGACCATGGTAATAGTACTTGAAATAATCTGAAATTTGGTATGTACACTCTATACATGTACTAGTATAACGTGTAAAATAACTAAGTCCATATCTCAATTAAAAGTATACCTTTCTAAGCACCAAAATTACTTTAATTCCATGACCGTTTTGCAGATTTCAGCACACATGATCATACTTCTCCTTGAATCATTTCAAGCAAATATATATATAAGTGTTTTACTACTACTCATAATACTTATCATACATGTTTTGAAGACTTAAGAAAAACACGAGATAACCTACCAAGAAAATTAAGCTCAAGCCAATAGAAGAAAGTTGATGCAAATCCCCCTCCTTTACTCTTCCTTTTCCTCTTCTCTTCTTCCTTCCTTTCTCTCTTTTCTTTTCTTTTCTTTCTTCTTCTTTCTCTCTTTTCTTTTCCTACTCTTTCCCTTCTCTTTGTTTCTATTTTTGGCCGAAAGGTGGTTTTCCCCCTCCCTTTCTCTTTTGTTTCTAAGTTATCCACTTAACTTCTCTTTCCATTTTTTTATTCTTTTCCCTTGATTACTCATCCACCAACATTAGTTCAAGAGCAACACATGGTATGCCACTAATACCAACTTTTATATTTTCATATTGGCCTCAAGGTTTTGCATAATTACTTTTTAACCCCCAAAGTTTTACATAATTATATTTTCGGCCCACAACTTAATTTCAATATTTATTTTATGTATACAAATGATATAACACGATTATATTATTTCAATCAAAATTAAACATGTTTAAACTTAATAAAATGATTAAAAGTTAATTAAGATCGGGGTCTCACACTCTCCCCTCCTTAAAAGAATTTAGTCCCTAAATTCATACCTGATCATGTGAACAAGTGCGGGTACTTCGACCTAATCTCATCTTCATGCTCCCGGGTAGCTTCTTCAATATCATGGTATTGCCAATTGACCTTAACCAATGGAATCACCTTATTCCTCAATACCTGATCCCGACGATCCAAAACCTCCACCAGCTGCTCAACATAAGTCATATCTGCTTCTATGTGAACCGGCTGATCAAACACATGTGATGAATTTGGCCAATATTTACGCAGCATAGATACATGAAAGACATAATGTACTCCAGATAATGAAGGCGGTAAAGCAACCTGATACACTAGATCACCAACCTGTTCCAAAATCTCATAAAGCCCAACAAACCTCGGAGATAGCTTACCTTTCTTACCAATCTCATGACTCATTTCATTGGAGAAATTTTAATAAAAACAAAGTCTCCCACCGTAAATTCTAAACCACGTCAATGAGTGTCAGCGTAGCTTTTTTGTCTACTCTTTGTCGTACGGATACGTTGTTGAATTACTTGTATCTTATCAGTGGTTTCACGAATAATAACAGATTTAATGAGCTTGCCTTCCCCAACCTCTGACCAACAAAAAGGAGATCTACATTTTTTTCCATGTAACGCCTCATAAGGAGCCATATCAATACTAGAATGGTAGCTGTTATTATAAGAGAATTCAACAAGTGGTAAATGTGAATCCTAACTACCTTTCAAGTCTATTACACAAGCTCGTATCATATCATAGTGCGCTCACTTTGACCATCTGTCTGAGGGTGAAAGGCTGTACTCATGGCCAACTGTGTACCCATAGTCTTCTAAAAAGTTTGTCAAAATTGAGAAGTAAAATATGGATCCCTATCGGAAACGATACTAACAGGAACTCCATGCAAACGAACTATCTCATCGATATACAACTTAGCTAGTTGTTTCATGGAATATTTCATATTCAGAGTAAGAAAATGTGTAGACTTAGTAAGACGGTCTATTATTACCCAAATCACATCATTTCCGTCTCGAGTCCGGGGTAAACCTGTCACAAAATCCATGATTTCAGGAATAGATAGAGGCTGTAAATAACCACCTGGCTTTTAATGTTCTGCCTTTACCAGCTGACATGTTAGGCACTTGGAAACAAATTTAGCTTAATCACCTTTCATACCGTCCAGCAACTGTTTCACAGGACAGGTTCCATGCCACGAATTATATACCATAGTAATACTGCTTTAAATAATCTGAAATTTTGTGTGTATACTATATACATGTAGTAGTATAGCATATAAAATAACCAAGTCCATATATCAACTAAAAGTATACCTTTTAAAGTATCAAATTCACTCTAATTTCATGACTGTACAGTTTCACAGGACAGGTTCCAAGCCATGAATTTTAAACCATGGTAATAGTACTTGAAATAATCTAAAATTTGGTATGTATACTCTATACAAGTATTAGTATAATGTGTAAAAATAATCAAGTCTATATCTCAATTAAAAGTATACATTTCTAAGCACCAAAATTACTCTAATTCCATGACTGTTTTGCAAATTTTAGCACACATGATCATACTTCTCCTTGAATCATTTCAAGCAAATACATATAAGTCTTTTGAAGAAAGTTGATGCAAATCTCCCTCCTTTACTCTTCCTTTTCCTCTTCTCTTCTTCCTTCCTTTCTCTCGTTTCTTTTCTTTCTTCTTCTTTCTCTCTTTTCTTTTCCTACTCTTTCCCTTCTCTTTGTTTCTATTTTTGGCTGAAAGGTGGTTTCCCCCCTCCCTTTTCCCTTTCTCTTTTTTTCTAAGTTATCCACTTAACTTCTCTTTCCATTTTTTTATTCTTTTCCTGTGATTACTCATCCTACAACATTAATTCAAGAGCAACACATGGTATTGCCACTAATTAAGATCGGGGTCTCACAAGTCCTTACCCCGGGTTCATATGAATACCCTTGCTTGGATCCGAAGCTAGATTAGCCTAACCTGAAAAATCTTTTCCTTTGACTTAAATAGAATAATCAATTGATTTATACAGTTTATACCAGGATATTATAAGTGCAATAATGACTCACACGTACTTCCAGAATGACCCCCTTCACTGAGTAGGTAAAATTGCCAAAATGCCCCTTATGTGTAAAATTATCAAAATCACCCCTCTCATATTTAAATCACCAAAATAGCCTTCCCTTAACTAAAATATCCTTACCGTAAGTGAATTTATCCAAAAATACCTTTTACAGGTAAAATTACCAAAATACCCTCTATGGGTTGCAAATTACCAAAATACCCTTGGAGATTCTCGGCCCCGAAAAATCTTATAAACACATTAAAACACTATTATAAGCATCCTAAAGTCATTTTTTTTGACTAAAAAGTATTTTAAAAAAATTTTGTCCAAAAATTTCAAAGCGGTGTCCAGACCAAACGCTCAGAAACTGGTTCTGCTAAAAATAGCTATCGGCCTTTAAATGGCACAAAATAGATAATGAAACATCTTAGTAAAATAATATTTTCCTAAAATTTTTAGATTAAAATAATTTAGTTTTGTATGCTAAATAAATCAAGATTATTTTTAATTGATTCCCTAATTTAGCATCCTTCATAGAAACCAAAAAATTTCAAAACGTACATCTCATAAAAATAATGAGGGTTAATGTTTTGAGCTTTATCCAATCCTGATCCGAACTATGTACAAAAATGGCATAAAACTCATCTGAAGAAAATATGAGCCTTTCAACATCTTCATCTCTAGCTCTTTCTTACGTTGGTGATCTTGGATGGAATCCCTGCATTCTCACCGCCCAACAACGTCTAAAAGGTTTTGCATTTAAAGATAAGCCTTCATACTAGTAGATAATGTTGTTAAGCTTCTCCACACCAAACGGAGTGAAACTGCAACTACTATTAACCATGTTCAAAAGCATTGCGATCGATAAGTACAAGGTTCCTTTATCTTCCCTCCTTTACCGACTCGCTGCATCAATGTAATCACAAGCCAACTAATTCTTCTTAGGTACCATGTGGTGTAAAAAGACACAGACCAAGCTAGAATAACTAGACCACACCATCATAGACCTAGAGTTTGATAAGCACAACTCTGCCCCAACTACGCGGAACACAAGCAATTCACTGCCTGTGGATGCCTAAGTCTACCTTGCTCTTCTACTTGCATGTCTCAGCAAGTCCCGCGCAAAACCTTCTTTGCCCTCACACAAAGTGTCTCGACCATTGACTCCTCACTCAAACTTTGGACAACCACACTTGCACAACGTCAAAGATGGTAAAAGGGAAAAGGAAAGGAGAATATCTAATGAATATTGGTGAATAGCTTGGTGAATGAATACATACTACTCCACCTCTTAGATGATGGTGGTGATTAATCCTATCCAACGGTCACCATTATAGTTCTAAAATTCTCCCTAGAATTTTCTAAGCTTCCTTACCTTTCTAGATCATTCTACTAGAATACACCATGACAAGAATATACACGATAATCCAAGATTATTATCCTTGAAAATATGGAGACCTTTCATGAAACATCTCCTATGAGAACTCGTGTCATCCTAGTAAGTGCCTACAAAAAGAACCTCAAAAATTAGGTGGGTCATGACATTCTCCCCCACCAAATCCTTTGATTCCCTTATCATGACTTGCCATGCCTTTCCTTTGCAATGATTCCATACTGTTGGAAGTCTTGAGCACTTAAACTTTGCGAAGAGTTGGCCATTACTGCACGTTGCTCGATCATCCCTTATCTGATCCTTAATGAGCTTAAGAACTTCCACCTTAAAGGCTTACTCATTATACACAAGTAAAACAAGTTTTGGGTGTTCCTCCACCCAAGAAGTAACACAGAGTTAGACTGGAACATTGGAATGGCATGCGCATGTCTCATAAAGTCCATTCCAAGCACCACGTCATGGTCATCTGTGTCAACCATGGTGAGAGTTGCTTGGCCCTTCCAATCCTCAAACTCGATGTCGGCTTCCTCCACCATGCCATGAATGCATTTGGACCCGGAGTTCACAGGTTGAATCATGTTCTCATCCGCAACGATTGACAAGACAAGTTGCCTCCCTGCTCCTAAACTTATGAAGTTTGCAGTGGCAGCAACGTCAACTAGTGCCTCAATGCTCCTCTCTTTCATTTTTTCCTTGACAAAGAGTAGTGCTTGTTTTCTTATGGGTACACTAGACCCCTCCCACCACCATCTTGGCCTTGGATGCCAGTGTTTGCACTGCTTCCAAGCATGTGTGACGAAGGTCCACCTAATTCGGCAAAGAAGACAATGCTTGGGGTTCCCCTAACTGTCCGTCTTCCTTGTTTAAGGTGTTCTCCATCTCCATTATCTTGGACAATGTCTAGCAAGGTGAGCTCAGTCCATCGTATAAAAAGCACCCTTTTTTCTACTTTGAGCTCTTAGCAGCACAACTTTCATCCCTTACGATGATTCCTTTACTGGTTGTCACTCATTTCCCAGTCTGATACCTTCTCATAGTGGTGTGGTCTCCCCTACCATTGCCAAGATCCTTCTAGGTACTCTTATCTCGGTCCCTCCTTGGAGTCCTAAGGTGTTCTTTCTTCTTAAAATCGACTAACTTTTCGACCACTGCAAGCATAGTCCTCCACCCCTACCCATGGTTACAATTAATCCGTGAGCCCGTATAATGCCTCTATGTCGACCATTCCTGGGAGCTCAAAGATGGTTCTCGAGTATTCCTTCACAATCCTGAGAGAACCTGTGTCTTAACCTCCTCAACTTGCGATAAGTCTCAAACTGAATGTTCTCGATATAAACCTATTTCTTCAACTCCTGTTTGAAGTCCTCCCAGGTGCTAGTCTAGCAAGTACCTTTCTCCTTCTCAGCACATAGACACCTCTACCAAAGCCTTATCGTGTCCTTTAGATACATTGTAATGACTTGGACTGTATCGTCCTTCTCCCCAATCTTGAGTGCCTAAAACTAGCGCTCTATTCCCCAACTGTCTATGGCGCTTGCATCCCTCGTGCCTTCATAGCCCTCGGGTTCGGGAGTCTGCACCTTCTTACAAGCTTGGAAGCCTATCATGCTAACCCTGCCATTGTTGTCCAAGGGCGATCTTGCACAACTTTAACTTTACACATGGTTCCTCCATTTCATTCTCTAGTGCTTCTCTTTTCTTCCTTATCAATGACATCAAAGAGCGGCATGTTGTCAACCATTGACCTTACTTCGGTCTCCTTCTTAAGTACCCGCTCCACCAAGTTTGGGATCTCCTCTTCCTTCACCTTGATGTAAGCATCCCAAACTTTCGGTACTGACAAAACAAATTGTCTAGCTCGCTTTGGCGTGTTATTTGCTTTTTTTTCAAACTTGTCCAAACAGCTCTCCATATGACAACAAATCCGTGGTGACTTTTAATTGAGAAACTAAGCCCCGTTTGACGGGACTTTTTTCACTTTTTTTTTTCAGTTTTGGAACTTGAAAAAAATAAGCATGTTTGGTAACCATTTTTTTCCCTTCAATTTTAAAAATCCAGTTTTTAAACCAAGGCTATTTTTAAAAACTCCAAAAATGAGTTTTTTTTTGGACCACCACCCTCCCACCGGCGGCAACCTCCAGCAACCACCGCCGGCGGCCAACGGCCACCTCTGGCGACCACCGCCGGCCAACGGCCACCTCTGGCGACCACCGCTAGCCGCCAACAGCCACCAACCATCACCACCGTCGACCACTGCCACCGCAAACCACCACAAAAAAGAAAATTTCAAAAAAAAACTAGATTATCAAACACCAAAAAAAAAAAACTGGGTTATCAAACACTCACTTATTTTTGTAAAAAAAAATTTAACTGCTCTTTAATTTTTTTTTTGGAAACTGAAAACAAAAAACAAAGTGTTGTCAAACATAGCCTAAGGTGTTCTTGTTACCCTTCTTTGGCACCTTCGTTGCGTACCCCTCTTCCACCATCTTCAGTTTGCAATGGCTCTCAATAAGTGATTGCTATAATACCACCTGTCATGGCCCTAGCGTTTAACGAGCATAGCTCTAAACCCCAACCTTGCGACACTCGGGCGATTCACTCCCCATGTATGCTCAAATCATCCTTACTACCTTACTTGCATGTTCAGCAAGGCCCACACTAATCCCTCTTTGCCCCCACACTAGGTGTGTCAGCGACTCACTCCTCACTCAAGCCTTTGGGCACTCACACGCTCGCACAATGGCAAATTTGGTTGAAGGGAAAGGGAGATGAGAATATCTTATGGATATTGGTGAATAATTTGGTGATTGTTTTGGTGCATAGTTTTACTCCCTCTCTGTTTTGCACCTCCTCAATAGATGGTGACGATTGATCTTATATAATATCATTACAAGAATAAACAAGATATTCCTTCTATTGTGGAGACCTTTCATGCAAGCATCCTCATGAGCGCACACGTGTCATCCCAATAAGTAAGCTTCTGCTTGGAGAAACCTCCAAAACTAGGCGGGTCGTGACAACTCGCTCAAGATTGAGAAATAATTAATATAGGAGAGAACGGGATTCTGATTTACGAAAGCAGAACAAGTTTACATGGCAATACACGACACTACTGATTGTTTAATTCCCTCATTAAAGTATAATACATCTCAAAGGACATAGGAATTTCCATAGACACTATTTAACACCGTCATAAATGCAATAAACACAATTACCGGTTTTTACAAACATTTAACAAACTAGAATTTCACCTAGCTCTACAATTTGCACCCTTTTTAGGCAAGATAAGCTATCCCCACCTGAAGTTTGCACAACTTTAGCAAAATTGCTATCAGAAAAAGCTAGAAGTTGTGGCACAATCTAGTACATATTTGAGGCTACATTCGAAGTACCGCAAAGGAAATTGATAAATTCACTATAACTATACTATTCATGTGGAAACTAGCAAGTAACTTGATTCTGCGCCATTTCTTAATATTATGAAACCGTGAATCTTACAAAACACCGAACTCCCCTTTGAGGTAATGATACAAGATACTCTAAAATATACAGCAATTCCTTTCCAGTAAACACTCATGGGAAATATACAGCAATTCCTTTCCAGGCAAGACCATGTAAAAGTCGATTCTTTTATTCAGATATGAGAGTTACAGTAGCAAACACTCATGGGAAATAGGAAACACTGCAAGAGCTTGAAATATTGGAGGGAGACTCCAATAATTAAATATAGTAATCATTTATCATTTATCATTTACTTACAAAAAAGAATGGTGGTTTCTCACAAATGGAGAAGATTTGAGATCGGGTTCCAGCCCATGATCCATGGCCTCTTATCAGATGGAAGCACAAAATTAAGTTCAAACATCTCTTTCGACAAGTTTCCACCATTGCAAAAACCAACAAGCCTTGCCACTATCTCAGCACTTTCCTGTACATTCTTGGCATCATTTGGATTCGTCCAAAGCTTGTTTATGAACTGAATCCTTCTCTGCTTCCCTTCTAGTGGAACTTCCCATTTTAGGTACAATGTGTCTCTTTCCTCGGCAGTCAAACGAGTTGTTAACCTCTTTGCAAGAAACTCCTTTTCGCGTTTCAGTGCTCTAATACTGCATATCAGATGGTCCATACAAAGGAAAAATTAGCTAGATGTCTTTTTTCAAACAAAGTAGGAGGAAACAAAAACAGAAAAAAAATAAAAAATAAAATTACTCAGTATGTAGGCATGATACACACAGAAGAAAGAGAGGGATGGGCGTGAGGTCACCTTGACGATAAAGAGATTGTGGGCTCATCTCCCAGACGAGCTGGACTTGCATTGCCAAGTTCCGCCAAGTGTTTCTGCAGCCAATTCAATCGCCTAAGTTCCACTTCCATGTATATCTGATCGGCTTGGTCTCCTTTGAACAATAGATAAAACTGAGTCCTGTGAATAATGGAGACATGGCACACATCCCATAACTCAATGATCTGTTGCCTTTGCTCTCTGAAAGTAACATGCCACAAAGTTGGGCATTGCCCTTCCATCTCAATTATGTTCTCATCATTCTCCAAATCATAACCAGCTGCTTCATTGGCTTCTAGCTCAAGCACCTAGCGGCATAGGCAGTATGTAAATGAGAGTTTTCTAGTCCCATTACCTTTAATGGCACACAAAAGCAGCAAAAGATATGAGAAGGTAAGTAGCGGGCAGAAAATCTACCTGGCAAACAAGCAGCTGCTTCTGATATTGCAGCTTGGCTACACGTTCTTTGAGCTCTGTTACGTACGCTCTTATGCTTCTCACATTCTCTTCTGCTGCATTCTGAAACATCTTCTGCATTTTCCTCATGTTGACTGAACTTGAACGTCGATATGGAGTTCCTTCTTTTGAAGATGTACTTCCACCTTCGTCACATTTTCCAGGAGTATCTTTCTCGCATGATGGCATAGTTTCATTGGACACGGTGTCATCAAACTCTGGAGCCCTATTTTCAATACCAGAATCCAGTACTTGCCGAGCAGATGACAGAGGTGAGCATGGAGATCTTAAGAAGTTTTGCCTGTTGGCATTATTGCTTGAAGCTAAAGGAAGTAACTTTTTCGTTTTCGATTGATTCTTAGCCTTTGAACCTGCTTCACCACGACACAATTGATCTGCATTGCTTGGAAGAGACATCACCAATTTATCTATGGACTTCTGGACACTTTCTAGTTGCTCCTCAAGCTCAGCAATGTTGCTTCCTTGGGAGTGAAGTCTGGTGATTTCTTCCTTGAGGTTTGCACTAACGCTCTTGTTAACAGCAACGACGCTTCCAACCTCAACTTCTTTTGGGGCTGGTCGGACAGAACACATTTCTCTTATTTCGGCTTGCAGCTTAGCAATAGTCTCTGCAGCATCTTGATTACCTTGTCTATGACAAGCAACCTCCTTCTGTAGTACTTCCAGTGCTCGATTTGCTTCTTCTCCAAGCTGCTCCTGGAGGTGTTCAAGTTTCCGAATCTCATGCATAAGTGTGAAAGGAGCAGTTGACGATTGCCGTACAGTCTGCCTTCCCATCGTATTTCTTGATTTATCGCAAGGGCCTGGCTCCTTGAAATCGAATTTCGACACAATTGTCCCAGAAAAAGAGAGGCACTTCTTGGCCATTGGACTTGACTCAAACGGCTTTGAACCCTGAAGTACAGTATAAAAACATCATGTAAGGCATAAGCCTTTAAAATGACCCTGAGAAAGAGAGAATCATGTACCAGTGGTTCAATCTGGAGTTTTTGCCGCAATTCATCTACCTCTAACTGTGCAAGATCTCTTTGACGCCTCAGTTCCTCCATTTCCTTCGCCATCTAGAAAAGGGGTCATAAGACAAGCAATAGTGTCAGTTCTTTCAAAGAAAAAACAAAAAGAAATCAATCAGATCTAAATGATTGTGAACCTGCTGAATCTTATAATCTTTTTCAGTTGCTGGATCTGGTGTACGTAGCTCTGCTTCGAGCCTGGCTACTTCCTTCTGCAAATGCTTAACAAGTTGTTTATCTGAGACAACCTGATCAACATTTAAAGCACGACATAAGAACCTTACGCATTGTTCTTTGCATGAAGAAACGTAATTAACCATTTATCTTAATTCCACATCTGTCAGGCAAAAGTTAAAATAAGTACCATGTTTACTTGGGCAGTGTTTGTCACTTCCTTTGCTCGGGTGGCGAAGTAGAGAGTATTCCGGGATTGTTCCACATGGCTGGATGCTGGACTCAGAGTGCAAATGATGGCAGTGCGGGCATTTCCACCCAGTGAATGCTGCAATATGCGAGTCAGCTTAGAGTCTCGGTAAGGTATGTGACCACTTCGCTTTCCAACACTGCAATTGGGAAAATAAAGCATTAAAATTAAGGTATGTGACCCATTGACATGCGATGTCATTTGAAATTGTCCCTGATGTCATGTACAAAATAGAAATCTTCACTTTAACAAGTCAATTCATCCTTGCAATTTTGATATCAAGATCTTGACAACTAATGAAGAATTCTTTTAACATGGTGGAAACTGAAAATACAAATATTTCATTGACCCAACATTTGCTTTATGATATCTCTAACAATACTTGATGCCGAGAAACTTGTCAGATGTAAGGATAATCTATTCATATATGACGATATGATGGCAGATCTGCCTAACTACCCCCACCAGAGCTTTACGAACAAACAGAAACGGGAGAACGAAAGGGAAGAGATATAGGATTTTTAGAAAGCACAAAATATTTCAGAGTTAAGCATCTCTGATTTGCCTTTACTAATGAACATTGTTAGTGATTCTATGAGCAAATATTAACCTGAGCTTCCTGATTACAGTTGTAAGAGTCATCAAGCTAAGGTTAATATGGCAGCCTTCCCTAAGCCTAGCACCATCAACATTTGTCTGCGAAGCTCTTTCACTTCCAGCTAGATCTACGAAGTTCTGCAAAATATAAGATTTATGGTCACAATCGTTTTGCTTTCTGAATTATTGTGAAGTAACTACCATGAAAGCAAAGTCTTTTTTACCAGGCTTGCAACAAAAGACCTCGTACAATCCGAGTTTTCATGGAGGGTACTTTCTATTGTCTGTGTTATCAGTCAAAAAGAACAACAATGAGACAATACTATTGGCGAGCATCAGGAATTTCGATTTGACAACGTGTTCAACTGACCAGCCTTATTATCTGGTGTGACCGTGAGCTAGTATCATTCAATGCAGTTTCACCCACTTGCCTTTGAGCTGCAAACAGTAGTACAACTTTTATAGATGCAATACCAGTTTTGACATTAAGTAAAAGAAGGCAAGGCAATCCCATCGGAAAAAGCTTCAGCTTCTTACCTTCACAAATACTGATCAAGTTTCTTAAATGTTGATCGTCAATTGCTGTCTCCTCAACCAACTTCTCAACCACAGTTCCTTTCTGCATTCAGGGAATTATAAAATATCTGGTTTAGCGATGGCAGAAGATAAAAAAGTCTCACCAATGAAGATGTTATATTCCTCGTACGAAAATTACCTCTGGATCATCTAAAAGCTTAAGATTGCGGCCAGACTCTGAATTCAGTAAGTCTCTGACATTTTCATTATAGATTTCCAACCCAGAAATCTTTATTCTGAAATGTCTCTCTGGAGTCTGTGACAATGCAAAAACTACATGATGAAATTTGGAAACTTGTTCTTTCTGTCATTATGCATGGGCACCATTTAGCACCTTACGAGAAAAACACAAGCACACAGATAATAATAAACTCGAGAAGACGGGCAAAAGGAAGATAATGTTGGAACATTTGCATTAATCGGCACAAGGGAGAGTAGAAAAAGGAATATAAATAAAAACATACAAGCTTCTTGTGCCTCGGCCCAAGGAATTATAGATGACCTCATGTCGGGGCGAGGTTTTGTACATAGATTTTCTTCTTTATCATTTCGCAACTCTTAAAGGAACAACCATGTTGATATGTGCAGTAACTTCGCCAAGAAAATAATATCAAAGTAAGTAATCGCCAATACTCCATGGTAAATGTGACTAATCCCCAACTCAGTTATCTAGTAGAAAATATATCAGGTAAGCTTACATTCATGATATGCTTGTAAATATCATTTACTGCCTTCTCTGTGACTCCTCTCATTGTATACGTCTTCCCACTGCTAGTTTGTCCATATGCAAAAATGGTTGCTGCAATACAAATGTTCAAAGATTATTAACTAGGATCAGTATCCAAAGAGCACATGAAAACAAATAGGTTGAGGCAAAACTGTGCTACCATTAATGCCCATTAAGGAAGACAAAGCAACATTTTTTACTCCGTCTTCGTACACCGTTTGAGTTATGCAAGCTGGACCAAAGACTTTATCTGATAGAGTACATCAATTCTTAGACGTCAGATACATGCAAAACATATATAACCCGGGCAACTAGGCAAAAAGCATTATTACTCAGAGAGAGTTTCACTTTATACCAAACGTAAATGAAGCAGGTTGAGTTATACGCTCCTGTGGCAGTGGTTTGTACACTATAGTGTGATCTTCAATGCATTCCCATGCCACTTGGTCTTTGGCTGACTGCTCCCTTTTGTTTAAAGGCCTTAACCGTACAGTTACCACAATTTTCTCTTCCTTGACTCTTGTCCCTCCTGGAGTCGATACCGGTGTCCTCTCTAATTTTGAAGCTGGTGTACCGGGATTTTTAACTGTCATCTTGAGTCCGAAGACTTACGAGCGATACAGAAAGGAGCAGCCCTTAAGAGAGAACACCCCGTATATGTACAGCCACGGCCTCACTCAACCACAAGAGATCTAAGAACGTAGAACGACCACAACTAGAACGATGGAAAAAGAATATAGCATCCCACTGCAAAAGTAGATCTGTTCGAAACCAACAAGTTAGTGTATGACCCAAATAAACCCCCTCACAATTAGCAATTAACACAAAAATATCGTACTTCACTGACGTATTAAGTTTAAGCATTGAGATGCATCAAGTTAGGCTATGCCATTTCTGACCTAACAACCAACTCCAATTTGCGGATTCTCTACTCTCTAAAGGTAATAATGATCCAATTAATTCAATTAGTTTGCTTTATAACAAACATACCAGCACGCACACAGACATGCATAATAGAGAATACACGTAGACTTCCTTTCTTCTGCCCTTTGCACCCCATTATCCTGAATTTTGCTTTTGTGCTTCTACCCAAAAAGCTAAAATGTTAAATATTGTCCTAAATATTGAATTTACGTGTCCCTGTGTTGGTGAGGATCAAGAAAGTTCATGTTTATGTATAACCACTGTGGAAGCAGAATTCAAAAGCTCGCTATTTCTAGGTAATGAAAAGAATATAGCTGCCCCAAGTTGATTAATTTACTGATTGGATCAATGCACGAGCTGTATGACCCTTGAAGCAATCTGGACATGCAGTACTTCACACATGAATATTTAAAGCAAAATGCCTTGAAATGTGATGCTTCAAATTAGGATTGATCTTTTGGAATTATACACAAAAAATTGGTCTGAGAAGCTCCACTTATCTATGTGTTCATTAAGTGGTTACATAAATGAAAAGCAACTCTATGTTGCCTATGTTCTTTGGGAATACCTATCGGCTCTCTCGACTTGCTAATGGCACCTTGTGTGTGAGTAGAAGTTACCATTAGCCATTACCAAGTCCCATTTCGGCCACCCTTAGCAGGAATTAGTAAAAAATAATAATTTATGGAAACTAGGGATTTCCACATCAAATTTCACCTGAAAAACTGCAATGAAACTTGAAGAAATCAAATCCAGAAGAAAGGGGAAAGAAATACTTACAGAAACCCCAAATCACAGCCGAATTTGACTTGTACCCTGAACTAAACAAATCAGATCTGAAACAGATTTCCAGAGAGAGATAGAATAGAATCCTAGAGAGAGAACGCAAGGAGCCTTACAGAAACAGAGACAAAAAATGGAAAGGTTTGAGGGTATAAAGAGTAAAAGCTACGATTTGTCCCTCTGGCTTCGCAAATGACCGATCGATTTTTTAATTTGGGTCGTAACGGCTAGTTCAGTGTCGCCCTGGACTGGACTGTTTGGTAATTTCGGAGTGAGCGTTTTGTCGATTTGTCAGCCGTAGAAAGCGGTGTGAGGTTTCGAAGTTTTCAACGGTTACTTTATTTCATTAATGAGTTCAGTTCAAATCTATGATATATGTATTTATATTTTCCAAACCTCATATTCTTTTTTTTTTAATTTTATAAATTTATCTATTTATATTTATACTATATATAAAATCAAAACATGATTTGGTGTAACACCCTTTTTGGTGTTACATTCAGGCTCATTCTGGTACCGACAAGTGTCCTTATTATCTAAATTTCCTTAATTGTCCATTCTTTTGAGACTAATAGACAGGATCATTAGGGCAAAAAAGTCATTATCCGCATAGCCCACTCTCTAATTTTCCTTCACTTTCGTAACTACCCTTTGGCAGTTACTCTTCCCCTTCTCTTCTCCCGTCCTCCACTACCATTACGGCTCCCCATTTTGAAATTGGTTCAATGGTTGCTTTTCATACTTGAAATTGGAGATTTCGTGAAGCTCCAATTGTGAAATCTTGCATCTTTCTTTCCTTTGTCTGGTTTTGCTAATAAACAGGGAGAAGCTGTTTGTTTTTCAAGTTCAAATGGGCTGAATTTGTTATAGTAGGCTCAGTTGCCATTCCTCTATCTTTGCCCTAGCTTTCTGAGTACCAGTTGAAATTGCCTTCTCTCCTTTATCAGATACCCTTCACAAAATCGATTCTCTACAGGCAAGCTTCTTTCATCTGCATATTTTTCATGTTTTTTCAAAGTATTTTAATGTTCAAAATCATTTCTGCATTCGACGTGGCTGTTACTTCCCAAAACCATTTCTGCCTTATGATTTTTTTTAATCTGTGCCTGTGAGCTTTTGTTGGAGGTGCTAGACATGGTGTGATCCATTCATTGTTCATGATTGTGGGTGTGTCTGGTGGTCGCGGCTTTTGCCGGTTGTCATGGATACGGTGATGGGGTCAAATGTCGCGGTGGCGGCAGGTTGGCAGGCACTGTGGTGGCTGATGATGACCGTTCGCCGTTGGTGGGTCGCGAACTGTCGTCGAAGGTTATTGGTTGTGGTGTGCCAGCGTGGTCGTGGGTGATCGTGGGTGGGACGATTTGGATGCCGAAATCGGTCGTCGCGGGGCAGTGTGGTGGACTTGGTGGTCATGGGTGTGGTTCACGGGTGGCCGTGGGTGGGTCTATTGGGTTTGCCAGATGGTGTTGCCGGCGTACGCTTGGTGGCCAGAAAAATGGGAGATGCCGTTGAGGTCGCCGGAGATTGTCAGATGGTGTCGCCGGCGGGTGGTAGCTAGTGATGTGTGACATGAGAGCAGCCCAGCAGCCAGGTTTTGAATTTTGTACAACACGATTATAATATTATTTGTATCTTTAAATAATATTGTAGTTTTTTGTAGTCCTTTTTTGGCCCATACAAATTCAATATTGTAGCTTTATTTGGATCTTCAATCTTCAACATTTTATGGTAGTTTGTTTTTACCTTTGCAACTTCAATATTTATTAATTTTAAGTTTGGTTCTATAATTTAAATTTAATTTTACGAGAAGTGATAATAAATACTCATAGATGATACTTAATTTTACTCATAGAAAGATGTAGTGGAGAAGAAATATCGTCTCTTTATTTCTCTATGCAATCTTTAGTGTTACTTATTTGAAAGTGTTTACGTTTGATATATAAAATTAGAATAGACTTTCTTGGAAATCGTGATGTTGTATTCTACTTTTTAAACTTTGATTAAATATTACCTGAAAGATCTTTTACGACTGATACAATAAATGAATTGCACACGCATCACGTGTGCACAGCGGCTTGTTATTTATAATGAGAATAATATATTTTTTAGAACGCCCAAATTTTTGGTGTTATACTAAGAGTAATTCTAATGTTGACACGTGTTCATTATAAAAAAATGAAAAATACTATTGTCAACTCTTCACAAACCAGATAAAGACACTGCTCGTTTTTTATCCGAAACTTGTGATTCTCTTTCCTTATGTAACTAATCTATCAGCCCATATTCCTCCCATTCTCCCGTATCAGCCATTCAGCCCTATATTCCTCCCCTTCTCCCTTCCCCCGTCTCTATTTTCAGATTGAAATTGGCAGCCTAGAGTTCAATTTCAATAGTATGTTAAATCAAGAATCTTGCATTATTTTTTATGCATCTCTGAATATTTTTTTCTGCATTTTCTTCTCTACAAGGTGGATGTGGCGATGGTGGGCATGGCAATGGGTGGGTAGATTGCAACTCAAAAACCAAATCCGCTCGTGGTCATGCAGTTGGTCATGGCTGGTAGCTGTAGGAGGCCATGGGTGTGAAATTGACGGTGGTGGATCGTGGTGTTTGATTGGTGGTCATGGGTGTGCGACTGGCGGAAGTGGTTGTGTCATTCGTGGTGGGTGGGCAATTGGTCATGCGAATGCTGGTAAGTGGGCAATTCCTGGTTTGGATGTCGTAGTGGTCGTTGCTGCGGGGAGGCAGCAACACGGTTGCGATAGTTTTTGGCAGCGACAGTTTTTGTTGAACTGTAACCTTTCTTTTGAATCGGTTGCACTGGAGTATGTCCTGATAATCACATTTTCTGTACGTTGAACAAAGATGGGTCCTCTCTGATCTTTGTGTGTATTATGTTTAGCCCAAATTCCTTGAGCTGTTCCTAATGAATTTCGTATTTAATTCTCGGAATTTGAAAGTAAGAGTTGAAATCATGGAATTAGGGTGTTGGGATTGGGCTTGATGTTGTGTTAGTAAAGATTTTCCATTTTTGTTTCAGTTTTCCTCTGTTCTTTCAATATTATTCTTAAACTTCTTTGATTTTCTCAACAACCGAATGTGAATTGTCTATTAGAATTGAGTTTTATATGTATGAATACTGTATTTGGATATTGTGTGTCAATTTGTCTTGAGCAGTTTCATTGATTTATGTTTTACTTAATGAGAGTTTGAGGCAAAGAATATAAATCTTGGTCTAAGAAAGGAATTAGGGTTTTGCGATAGTAACGATTTTGCATTTATGTTTGAAATTTCCTTTGTTCTTCAATATTCATAAACTTATTTGCTCTTCTTTGCTTTTCTCAGCAAGCAAACGTGATTTCCTCTTATATGAGTTTTGTATTTATAAGTTATGTATATGCATATTGTGTATCGGGGTCTTGAGTAGTTTGCGTTGATTTTCATGTTTAAATGTTGGGAATTAGAGATGAATAATAGAAATCCTCGCAAGAAATAGGGTTTTGGAGCTAAAATTCATGTCGCAATCTCAAATATTCTACATGTCCTTTTCAATTTCTTAGTATTATGTGGTGTTTAAATTTTATCTGTTTACTTAGCAACCCAAAAATAGATTTTATTCGGTAAACTTTCTAATTGTTTGTTATTATTATTAGTATTAATAAAATTGTCTCATCTAAAATTAAAGGTTGTAGCGTTTTGGAGTTTATCCTTGATTTTGCAGCAGAAGTATTACGTTTCTGCATTTCCTTTTCAATTTTCTAATGATCTTGAAACTTTCTCTTGAAATGCCTTGAGAAACCAAAAAAAAAAAATGTACTCTTGTTAGGTTCTAATAACTTCCTTATATCGTAGACAACGATATCCAGAAAATCCCAAGGCCTGACCCAAAATCTTCTCCCAAGAGTTTGGGTATAGGTCACTTTGGCCAGCAAACTCATAATATCAAGCATGATAAATATAATATATATATATATATATATATATATATATATATATATATATATATTTTAACTCTATTTTTACACTCATTTTATCGAGTGTGAGAATAAATACTTATTGTTGATGCTTATTTTTTTTCACAAAATTCATTTCAGAAACTTAAGTTTTGTACGTGCATGGTGCAATGATGTTCTTTTTCACTTAATTGTAAATTTTGATAGTCTTTTTGGCATCGTAATGTTAAATATATTTTCCTAATTTTTATCAAACCACGTAAAAAGTGATTAGGAGTTTACAATAATAGCATCGCACACGCAATGCATGTGCACGATAGCTCGTGTACATTAATTAATACATGTACTAGTAATTAATTAACAAAAAAGTTACTTTTTATGTTCCAAATAAAACTAAATTGGTGGTAATTAATATTTGATCATGATGTATAACCACCCTACCCTATCTGTAATACCCCAAAAATTTGAAACTTTAACACTCGGATTTTTTCGGAGCATCATCACCCCCAAACTCCCAGAGCGTTAAAATAATCACTACTTAATGACATAAAAACTTCGATTTTAAATGACTTAGGATGAAAAACCTATCCTCAGAGCTTCTAATCATTACAATTTCTCCATTCAATTTAAGACTAACTAACAAGCTAGAGAAGTTTACCCGCGCAGGAGTCTTAATGATCAATACTAAAAGTTAAATTTTCTTTTTCTTTTTCTTTTTCACTCACTCTAATCCACACTCAGGCAACCTGCGGAAAGGAAGTCAAAGGAGAGTGAGTTTTTGAGAGCCCAGTATGATCGATCTAAGATTTAAACAACAAAAATGACTAGGACGATTTTACATGTAAACCAAATAACGACTAGGACGATTTTACATGTAAATCAAATAACGACTCGGACGATTTTATCCTTTGTCTTCTTAAGAAGTACGGTGGTAAAAAATTCTAGGATACATGAACCTTTCACGAGGCACTGCTTACCAAGCAAGCATGGCGCATTTGCTCAAAGTCATCCTCCTTGCTGTCAAAGGTTTTGTGTGGCTGGTCTTATGCCCAAACTCCTTACTAAGAAGCCCCAAGTAAGGAAATTTCTCACCAGTTTGGAGAAGTACATTGGTGGGTCAGATATTCTTATAACGGGTCTTCAGTATCAAGTCGTAGATGACCCATACATATCCATACGTCAAGATTGGTGGATACTGGAGGTGCGATTCTCTCGACTGAGATTTGACAGGTCTTATATACGAGAAGTGGCGTGTGAGGGATGTTATTACCACGGACACCTACATTTGCTTTCGATAAAGATTTCTTGCCAAAACAGACCCGATGAGATGGTATGCCCTAATCCTTGACTAACCTATTTTTGGTCTTCTTGACTTTAAGATGCTACAACATTTCTGTCAATCTCCTTGTCGGAGTTATCTACTCAATCTTAACCTTGGCACAAGCTTTGAAAATTACCTTTCCTTGACAAGATTCTTTTCTACCTCTGCTAACTAGTGAATGCAGATCGCAACTTTGCACTGAGCTAGTCAAAGGGCAATTGCTACTATAGTTTGCTATCCACTTTGCTTATCTGCCCTGGAGACTCACCACCATCTATTCCTTCAATGTGAGAGAGCGTAAGTTGTGTGGTTGAAAACTCCCCTAGTTTGGCCACTTAATAGGAAGCTACTACACTATGTTCAATATTGGGTATTAGCATGGTTTGCCCAACCAATTCTTTAGAGCAAATGGCAGCTGAAACCTTCTATCTAGATTGCTGCTACCCTATGGGAATATGTTGCGGTGTTTAGAGATCAGGGGTCTAACCCCAGCTCAACTTTGCCACCATGCAAGATTTGGGGGAAAATATCTGGATTACTCTATAATGCACGTACAGTAAAAAATAACACATGTTGCGACAACTGAGATCCGCTACTTATTTACATTATTTATTCACTTTCGTCCTATGTAACTCCTGCTACATCATGCTGGGATATACAGGTGATGAATCCGAACTGCTAGAGTTTTTTATTCTATCTCTATAGTGTATCTATATAGTGTATCTATATAGTGTATCTCTATAGTGTATCTATATCGAACTGCCTCAAAAAATTCTTAGACCCGAGAAAGGTCTAAATTAGGAGTCACCAACAAAAGAAAAAACAAGAAAAACCCCTAAAAAGACTCCAAAATTTCCAAAAACTATAATCTATTGAAAAAAGAAATTATGAGTTAGGGGACTAAGTAATTTATATGGCTGGAAAGTGTTAGGCACCCACCATACCCTTTTGGTCTCTACATTGTTTTTCTTTAATTTTGGTATTTATAACATATTAGCATTTAAAGCACATACAAAACTCAATCCTATACGAGAGTGAATGGCTTAGTTATCTAGCCGAACAAATCAGAATTAAAACCATCGGAAAGCAGTTCTGACTGATCCTATGGGAGGCGACCTGTACTTTGGTCTTTGACTCAAATTATACTAAGAAATGAAATGAACTGAACTGAAAGACTCTCTTTCAAAATAGTTTGTATTTATTGACCAAAAGGAAGTCGCAAGGATGGGAGACACTCTAGACTACCATACCCTAAATTAATCTGTAAAGCAGTAAATGTACATCCAGAAGGCTATTGCCTAAAAGACTCGCAAACATCTTGGATCCACAAGCGAGTTACTTATGAATGTGGATAAATTATTATGAAGTGCTGAATTTCTCCTTAGAGATGATATACCACTTCTAGAGGAAGAATGGTGTAAAAGCTCTAGAGAGAAAAAAGCTGATCCCCTAAAAGTGTAGCCTGAAGACCCTTTTTATAGAGGTCTAGGGTGAAAAAAAAAGATAAGGATATCAGTCTCAGTCTGTAATCTAGTGATCAAGCAGAACATTTGGCAGAAACTGCAAACTGAAAAAGTCAACGAACCAGCCGTTCGCTCTTTAATGTTTTAAGATTTTTCCCCGAATCTCAGGAAAATATGTCCTTAATTCAGTGATTATCTCTAAAAAGACAGAAGAGATATACCAGATTTCAAGTGATATCTCCCACTTTCATCTTAGTCAATGATATTTGAATGTATCAAGGATAAATCACAAGATATTTCTAACTCTTTTGTTCAAACTCAATCTCTTAACCGAACATGAGTTAAACCTAACTAACTGAATTGATTTAACTAACTGGATTGGACTCTAACTCCCATCCCTGCCCCGCGCCGTCGGCAGCCTTTTCACCTCACCACACAGGCAGCCTCTCCCCACCCCACCACGCTGGCAAGCCCATCTCACACCTACGTCGCCGGTAGTTCCTTCCCAAACCCACACTGCCGACAGCCCCAGATACACTAATTTTCATTCTCCCCAAATACGTAAAACACACGCACTCTTCATTTTTACACAATCCAGTGGATCTCATAACATTTCCATTCTCAAAACTTGGGGATTTGATTTTCCTCTTTCTAAAAACATACATCCTCGATTGTAGCTTATTTGTGTGCATCTCGATCTGCGCCATCGTACATATGTAATCCAGCCCTAGATTCTTGAAAGCGATGGAGGCGATTGAAGAGTTGCAAAATCTTTTGGACTCGATGTGGCAGGTGTCGCCCCCATCGTCAGCAATTGATTAGAGGCCAAAATTGAAGTTTCATCAATTGATTCGTCAATCGATTAGTTAATTTTTCAATTGGAGGACTAGAATTGAAGATTTCTTCTCGATTACTCTATTGGATTTGTAAGACTAGTTAATCGAATTGGAGAGGAGGAGAGATTGAATTGGAGAGAGAGAAAAGAAAAAATGGAATTTTAATTTGATTTAGGGACAATAAAGCCTTTTCGTTAAAACCGTTATGTATTATTGTATTCCAACTAGTCAATGGACATAAGTGTAATTTGTCAAAACAAATAGACACTGCTGTAATTATCCCTAAAATAAAACTATAAAAATAAAGTGTCTATAGTATCCATAGGATAAATATATTATAGGGAAAGACCCAGTGGTATACAAGCAAAATAGGCTCCAATCTGGAGCCGTGATGCACTTTGTTAATGCTATGGATGATCTCCGCCCTAAGATACTTGCATTTAATTTGGCTCTGGCATGGTTAACTGAGCTTCTTTGTTATCATTGTATTTGACTTATGCGTACTTTGCATTTCCTTGCGCAGATGTCAGACCCTAGGTTTAGGACTGTCGAGGATCTGGGTGATAGACACTGTATTTTAAGTTCCACACATATTGTCTGAGGTCATGACCTCGCACCAATGTGACACAGGCAATTGCTACTCATGCAAACTGAGATAGAACTTTTGTGTACCATGACTAGTTTGACCCAACTCAGGCAACTGTGGCTCTTTGGCCTCCACAGTTATAGGTGGCTGTCGATGTCTTCCTTGGAGTTTTAAGTCAGCATTTCTTTTGTTTAAGAGAGATGCATTAAAATTCATATTATATGTACCATTTATTGGTTTCACTAAATTCAATGGTAATCTCCAGGATTTTGAGCGAAGAATTTTGTGCTCGTCTAAAATTCTCCAAGAAGATGCATGCCTAATCTCTTTTTATGCCATTATTACACTTGTCTTTTTCAGAGGTCTGGGAGCCAGAAATGATAAGGACGACTATCTCAGTCTGTGATTTGCTGATAGAAATGAATATTTAATGAAAATCTGAAACTTGAAAAAAAAGTCAGCTAACCTATAATATTTTGAACTTTGGAAGTGGATTAAAATAATCATCAGTGCTCCAAAAAATAAACGGGTGATGATTTTGGGCAATGCTCGAGTATTAGTAGAGTATCGAAACTTAAAATAATTTTGGGACAAAAATATAATTTTTAGAAACTTTTAGGGGCATAAATGTAATTAATGTTTTAATGATGAAAAATTAATGAAATGGGTGATATTGTATGTTTTAGTGACATCTAATTTAATTAGTGAAGATTAGGAGTGTTTTCGGGTAAAAATATAAATTTTGGGGCCATTTTGTTATTTTGGAAACTTGCGGGGCAATTTTGCAAATTTTGGAAATTCATACCTTGGTGTCAAATTTTTTAAGAAATTATCTTAGTGGATGCCGCCTCCTTGTTTATTTGGTGACTAACCGAGCAAGGGGAAAACAGAGAGAGAATTGAGGGAAATTGAGTAACTTCTTCCCCCTTTAGTGTGTTAAATTCAGTGTGTGTGCATAAAGGTGATGACTGTATAGTGTGTTCAAGGTGTGTGTGAAATGGTGTGTGTTCTTTTGTGGTGGGGGTATGATCGTGGTGTAATTGTGTGTGACATGTGCGTTAATAGGTGTTTTGGTGCATAAGGGTATTTTAGGCATAGTAATGTAGGTGTATGTGTGATTTTATAGGTTAGAGTGTGTTTCAGTGTGTGTCCGTGAGTGTGCGTCTGTGATTGTGCGTGAGTGTGTATGTTACAGGTGTGATGGTGTGTGTGCATATGTGTATATAATGCGTGGATGTGTGTGTTAGATGTGTTATAATGTGGGATTTAGGTGTATGTGTGGGTATCCGTGTGTGTAGTGTGTAGTGTGTGTGTGTAGTGTGTGTGCCATGCATGAGTTTGTGTGTGTGTGTTGCAGGAGTGTGTGTGTGTGTGTGTGTGTGTGTGTGTTTGTGCGTGCGTGCACGTAGGAGTGTGTGTTTCTGTTGAATAAAAGAGAGAAAGAAGACAAATGTGTGTGATTAAGGAGAAGTAGTGTGTGGGCTGATCTAATTAGTGTTTGTTTTTGTCGCTAAAAAGAGGGTATTATTTAGGCAATTTTTTTACAAATTTCTATAAATAGTTAGGGTCAAAATTGGACAATGTTCAAGACAGAAATCCTCAATATTTTTACGAGACATCATTTGAATAAAGTGGGGTAAAAATAAAAAACCAAACCTATGGGGCAGAAATAAATGGATCCACTTATCACAATGAATTATGTTTGTTCGGTACGCTATTGTCAATATAAATATTGAAAAAAGAATACAATGAAAAAAAAATCTATTATAAGAATATTAAAAAAAATAAGTACGCTTTGAAAGTTTTTGGGAATTTATGGTGTCCGCGAAG
Source organism: Escallonia herrerae (assembly GCA_033070095.1). NCBI lineage: Eukaryota > Viridiplantae > Streptophyta > Magnoliopsida > Escalloniales > Escalloniaceae > Escallonia > Escallonia herrerae. Next base: position 297,891 of record JAVXUP010000899.1, read on the forward strand.
AATGCTTAATTAGGGCGTCGATTAAAGAGAATTAGCGATTTAATCTAAAAATTTTAGGAAAATCTATATTGCTCATATGTTTCATATTCTAAAAGTTTCGTGTCATTCTGAGGCTGATAGATATTTTTAGTAAAACTGGCCCTTGACTGCTCGATCTGGACACCAGTTCAGGACTTTTGAGCAAAAATCTGTTAAACATACTTTTTAGCCCAAAAATGACTTCAGAATGCTTAAAATAGTGTTTTATGGTATTTTGGGATTTTTTTCGTTGTCAGAAACTCCCAAGGGTATTTTGGTAATTTGTCACCCTAAGTGGGTATTTTGGTAATTTTACATGTAAAAGGTATTTTTGAGTAAATTCACATACGGTAAGGATATTTAAGTAATTTTACTTACAAAAAGGCTGGTTTGATGATTTAAATGTAAGAGGGGTATTTTGGTAATTTACCACCACAATGGGGTATTTTGGTAATTTTACCTAGAAAGGGTGTTTTTGGGTAAATTCACATATAGGAAGGTTATTTTAGTTATTCTACTCGTGAGAAGGCTGTTTCTGATGATTTGAGTTTGAGAGGGCATTTTTGAAATTTTACACCCCATGAGAATTTTGGAAATTTTACACCCTAGGGGCATTTTGATAATTTTACATACCTATTGAGAGAGGATTCATTTTGAAAGTATGCGTGAGTCCGTATTGATTTATGATATCGTAATAGGCTATGTTCTGATGAATTGATTATCTTGTTCAGGTTAAAGCCAAAGACTTCCGGTTATGATAATTTAGCTGCGGATCCAGGTAAGGGTTTCCATCTGAACCTCGGATAAAGATTCTTATCCGAACCCTAATTTTGATAACTGGTATTCATAAGTATGCTTTCGAGTTTCTTATAGCTATTGTCAAAAGCTAAAATGTGCATTTGATATCAGAATGTTATTGCCAAGCAAACCCTAATATTGAACCAGAATCGGTCATTTAAAAATCTTATCTATACTCACCTTAGATTACATGCTGAGTAAATTTGATAATTGTTGGTATTTGTTCTTCTGAGTTGCTGGGCCTGAATCCGATAACTATTCATAATTGTTCTAGCTGTTTGTTTATGACATTCTTTATGTTGAATAATCGTGCTTAAATTCAATAGTTGTTCGCAATCGTTCTTGCTATTAGTTTGTGGTTATACTGGAATTCTAAGTTAATGGTTATTGAAACCTCAATTGTTTCGGTTACTTATTGTAACATCCCAGAAATTTTTGAAATGTTAACACTCAATCGATCGATAACACTATGACAATAATGTCCTTAACCTCAATAAATAATGCAACAAGCTGTCAGAGCAACTATCCGTCAATCAAACTATACTCTCAATCAACTGTCATAATTGAAATACCAAGTCTAAGTCTAAGAAAATTTAAACAATAATATTTACCCACGCATGGGTTCTAACGATCAATACTAAACTTAAATTTAAATTCCTTAGCTAGCTCGGCTCTAATCCATGTTCAGATAACCTACGGCTGGTTATCACCTGCGGAAAGGAAGTTAAGGGAGAGTGAGCTTTTAAGAGCCCAGTAAGGTCGATCAAAGATTAAAACATCAAAAATGATTTGGACAATTTTTCATATAGAGTCAAACAAAACTTTCTAAGAGTATTTTCAATAAAAAGATAGCATTTCGATAAAGATCGGGATGAACAAAACGAACGATTTTTACATTCAAGCGCAATAACATCTTTTTTAGGGATTTACTTTTGATGTAATCACTGCAATACGATATAAACATAGGGACGAATATTCAGCTCGATCCCCTTAAATAATAGTCATTTGAAACACTTCAGGTATAATAAAGCATGAACAAATAATATTCAAAATAGTTCAAGTGTAATAAAACATAAACAGGAAATATTGAACATGAGCAGTACAGAAGCAAAGCCACCCCGGCAGTGCTCGATCGCTTTACATAGGGTCAATTGCGCTAGGCACCTTCAAGTTATCACTGTGTAGCGCTCTGCACCACAAATTTTTTTTAGCTACCTTACACCCCAAACTTGCATAAGTTTGGCGACCATCACCCCCCGTCAATTTTCCGACCAACAGCTTCACCGGAGAAGTAATTTAACTCAAACATGAGTACACTGACTAGTCCATTAGAGTTTGGCGAACATGAGTAGTACACTAGAGTTAAGACACCCCGACAGTGCTCGATACGTTTTATATATGCATATGTACACTTACTAGTCCATCTAGGTACTAGTTAAACCCATCCAACAGACCATCTTTATAACGCCAACAATACAGACCATCCTTATGGCTCCCAAGTTATTAACTCAAGTTAACATTTAGAAGGAGTAAATACAATTGAAAAATGCTTACGATGAGCAATCAATAAACATATGAAATGAACAATGAATTCCAATATGAGAATGAACCAGAATTTCAAACGATCGCTAAACGACTCAAATGAGGATTACACAGGCAATTGAAAACATTTTCATGACAAATAAAATATCTGAGTTCATTATAAATTTGATAACAACTCAGAAAATTATATTTGATATCAAAGATGAAATGGGGGTTCGGATAGAAATCCTTACCTCGATCCAAGCCAGTGCTACCAAACCTCGATAAAAAAATATCTGAATGAACCTAGATCGACAATTTATTTGTTAGAACACAAGCTGTGATCAATACACTATAAATCCTATATCATCTACCCACCACGTGCTCACTTCTAAACCCGAAATCGCTCAACTTAAAGCGCGCCTCGCACTCGGCCAACCTAACTGAGAATCCTGGTACACTCTTTAATGTGTAACAATATTCTAAATTTATTATAAATTAAAATAAAATACTTTTATTGCTTAAAACATTATAATAAGTCAAAATATCAAATTTCTGAATTTTTGAATATTTTCAAATTAAAATAATTTCTTTAAATACAATAAAAACCCCATAAATATCTATAATTGTTTCTAGGTTAAAATAAAGCCCCATAATTTTTGTAACAGCTTTACAATATGTATAAAAATTATAGAAATTTAAATCAGAAATTAAAAGGTATTAAAACTATTTTTAAATTATTCATTTTGCTAAAACAATGCTATACGGAAACCATAGTAAATCAACTCCAAAAATCATAAAATTCAAAATAAGTCATATTTGTACCATAAAGACATTACTGTAATTTTTCCCATGACATTTTCTGGGTTTAAAGGCTCCAAAAGAATTTAACAAATTCTGAAATTGCAGAAAATATTAAAAATACATATGACCTCAGAAAATTATAAAATTTTACCAGTAATTTTATCATAGTCTCAGGTACTATACTATAAATGTTCACGTTCTAATACTCACCATTTTCTATCCAAAGTGCGTAACGAGCCTAACATTATTCGTATACACACGCGCGCGCAGCATAACCCCGGTTCGCCAGCTGCTTGGGCACCTGCTCTTCTCTCTACATCCACACTCACTCTCTCACTTATTCAGAGACCCACTTTCATAAGCCCCACCTACACAATTTATTCACTAACACCTATATACATATATATATATATATATATATATATATATATATATATATATATATATATATATATATATATTTCACTACCATTACACTACATTTTCATAACCCCTGATGCACATCCAACTGGGTGCTTGCTCCCCCCTTCTCTTCTCTACTCATGCACAGCACACCCAACATACAATATACACACGCAAGCACTCAACAATACACACACACACAAAGACTTGTTTACACCCACACAACACACACTTTTACACACAACATACACATGAACACATGCATGCACAAATCAGTCTAGCCATTGCAGCCACTGCCTCACGGCAGTGGTGCATTCCTGTTTTCACAAAGCACACACCTCACAGCACTCTCTCACACACACATATACGCACACAACACCCTAAAAATTACAACTCACACACCCTCACTACGAATGCCTTCAAGGCCGTTCTCAAACACATTTACACACACTTGTATACACACGCCAAAAGACTCATGCATACATCTGTCTCTAGGCAGCCATACCCACACATATGGAAACACAAACACACAATACACACACTTACACACTGCCTTGCACACACCCACACATAAAGACATGCATACTAACTAGTTTCCACCCATTTTTCACACACACACCCACCAAGCACACAGCACTACTCACACACAAAACTCCCACCTGTATACCCACAGTTCAAGCACAAAGAAACCCATATACACTGCTGAGCACAGCCCTCACACGATTGTCCTCATGGCGGCCCCCTCTCCCCACATTCTTACATACAAAAAAAACCTGTCATTTACCCATGAAAAACACCACAACACCTCACACACACTGCCATCATGGCAGTCTATTCTCACGCGCAATACACCCATAACATCCTGCAAACATGCTGTCATATGGCAGCTTCTCCTTCACCCAACCACACCCCGCAACACACACATTTAATCACACAAACACTCATCCGTATGATGTTCTACGGCAGCCCTTTCCCTGGCAACCATCCCTCCACGGCCTCACCAAACACACACCCACACGGCTGAAATTTTCGGCCTCTCCTTCTGCTCATGCACACAGAAAACCCACATGATCTCTCACTCAAACAAGCATGGGAATATAGCTTCCCTTTCTAGACTCTCAACACTCACGGCTTAACCCAAACTCCTACAACCTTCACCCATTTAGTCACGCATAAGTATATATGTAAATAACATGTATGCATTGAATATCAAAGCGAGTAAATCTTATCGGAAAAACCAAAACCTTCGCCGAAAAGTCCTGCTTCCCTCCCCCCCACTCTCTTTCTCTCGTTGCCTTTCTACTGAGCTTCAAGAAAGGAATGGGAAATATAGGGCCGGCTACTCTTACATATGTATATATATAACCCTAAAAGAAAAACTACCAACCCCTTCAAATTTTTTTATTAGTTATTATAAATTTACCCAAAACGTTTTATTATTAGGAAAAGGCCCACAATAGTTATTTATAATAGATTAATGCACTAAAAGAAAATTTTAATGGATATGACATAATTCCGCTACGCTAGTTGTCTCTCAGAGTTACCGGTAGAATTATGTCACACTAATCATCACTAAAGATCTAAATAAGTATTTCTTATAACTACTATAATTAAGTCACAAATTAATTAGAGTTTCTAAACATTATCGCTAAAGATAACAATATTTGATACTCACCAATACGTCACTAAAACTCGCTAATTAGTATACCGATGCTAAAAAAATAAATTGCCGCTAAAGGTTTTTGATTAATTCGTAAAATGTATTTTAGGGTTCGGGGTGTTACACTTATATTCATCTTGGTGCTTATTTATTTGCATATTAAGTAGTTAATTTCTTGTTGATTCTGTGACTGTTGTTTCTGTGTTGACCTGAGAATCTATTCTGCATGGATGCATTATAAGGGATCTGAACCTGCGTAATTATGCAGGGCTAGTACCTTAATTAGAAGGTCTAATTATCGTACATCATGCATTGTGTGTGTGAGATTTCTGCGCATTGCCTGAATGGCATTGCATCTGCCCAAGATCAACATCTTTGGTTCGTCCATTATATCTTAATGATTGTTTTGATAATGGTGTCAAAGTGAATTTTTTGATATCTAAATGGAGAGGATTGAGTTGAAAATCTTCCCCATACTGTGATCAAACTATTTTTGAATGTCCGGAACCCTTTCCCCCCTTTCCCTTGAAGTAGTGGTGTTCTTTTTGAAACCTTTTGGGTGGGAAATCATCATTGTATTTTAAAATGACAGCTTTAAAATGATCCTCTAACTGTCGCTTGATATACGGTTATGATTGTTAATGTTTGTTTGAAACTGGGATGATTGTCAATGGTTGTTCTGGGGTCTATCTAGGATCATCTTTGGTCATTTTTTGGTATATGAACGTTTTGGAATTTTTCAGACTGCTCATGACTGTCAAAATGTATTAAAACATTATCATACAATGGATTCTTTTGAATCGTGTTGTAATTCCTTCGATTGTTCTTGTACGACCTTACTGAGCTCTCAAAAGCTCACCCTTCGTTTCATTCCCTTCTACAGGTGATCAGCCGTAGAATTCTTGGGAATGGGTTTAGAGTTGTGTGAGATTCCGATGAGCCTGTCACTTCTGTATAGTAAGACCCCTGCGTGGGTCAGTATTATTAACTCGTCTTGAAAGAGCTTGAGTTGTAAAGAACCTCGGCTTTAACAGTTTAAGCGTAAGTAGTTTTAAAATCTTGAAGTTTGAGGAATTTGAGTTGATGTGTAGTTAAATACCTTGAAGTACGTGTCAGTAAACAGGATTTAACAGGTTTGACTGAAGTGGTAGGTTAACATTTTGGGAGGAGCAATGGAGCTTTGGATTTTCGGGGCGTTACAATCTGGCCGGTTGGTTAAAATTTTGGCCGGTTCATTTGTCGAACTGGCTAGTTTTTAACGAATCGGCTGGTTCACCCAAAAAAACGGTTTCTAAAATTTGAGACATTATTTGCCCCTAATTCGGTAATTATATCCAAACATACAGTTAAAATAAATTAGATTCGGGAGTTATCTCTAGGTCTCATATTAATCAAGGATAAATCACAAGATAATCCTAAATCATCTAACCAATCACAATTTCTTATGGACTTGGGTTAAACCTAACTAACTGGACTAGTTTAACCAACTGGACTGGACTAAACCAATTAGACCGGTCCGGATTACTAGACTGGACTGAACTGGACAACTAGAAAGGATTAACAATTAGACTTAACTAAATAAATTAAGTTTAATATGTGACACCCCTCAGCCCAAGTGACATCACCTGAACAGGGTTGTCGATTGCAAACGAAAAACAACCGTGTCAGATTACAGAGCAACTCTAGATACATAACTTTATATACATAAAGCTTCAAAAAGGCATCTTTACAAAAAATTTCACTATGACGTTCAGCATAAACACAACGGAAGTTTTAAAATAGAACATCTAGATCTCAAAATACGGTTGACACATCTTATGTCTCCTTTTTATAAATCAAGCCAACTTCTCCTTTCCTTTCCCCAACGTTTCATCTAATTAGACCTTACCACTTGAAACAACACAGATAAGGAATGAGCGCAAATTGCCCAGTAAAGAAAACACGAGGATTAAAGTGCACAGACGATGCGTTAGCTTTAGGAAAAAATAATAATCAATCCAACGATATCAATAATCAAGAGTTCAGTAAGAATGCAACATCAACCTATTGGCAGAATGTATATGTGTGAAGCTGACTACTGTTTGTAAATGTTGTCTATACTAATATTATGATTTGTGTAAGTTAAATGTTGAATTTAAAATGTTAATTATGTTAATGGCAGAATAGCTCGCCAGTTGCAAAACCGGGTAACACCTCCGATGGAGGAACCTCTTAATCTAGAAGAACTGCATATGGAAGCATCTTCGGCAAGTGCTGAGGGCGGGAGTTTGGGTCGTGTGGAGGGTGGAGGGTGGAGCTATGAACAATAACAGAGAGGATTTAAGGAGGGAGTTAGTGGGGCTGTTGCTAGAAATCGTGGGAACACCCGCAGCACAGCTGGCAGCTATGGCTGCACCTGTTCCTGTGGAGGAAAAAAGGGAGTGCAAATTTTGATATTTTCAAGAAGTCCACCTAGTGAGTTTCACAGGGGCAATGACCTGATCTGAGCAGTAGTTTGGATTTGAAAAAAGGAGAGGGCCTTTGAGATAACAGGGTATGGAAGGCATCAAAAGGTAGTTTTTGCAATCCATATGCTAAAAGAAGTAGCTGGGTATTGGTGGGATGTCCAAAAATAGGTTGAGGAAGTAAGAGAGTTTAATCGACCTTATGTTACCTGAAAGCTTAAACGGGTATTTAATGAGAAGTATTTTCTCGTGACTGTGCAAAATAAGTTAGAGATGGATTTTCTAGACCATAAACAGAAAGATAAGACGGCGGAGGAATATATATGGAAATTTGATGAACTGGCTCGTTTTGCCCCGCACCAGGTGATTACGGAGGACATGAAGGTTAGAAGATTTGAGGAAGGACTAAGACAACCTTTGAAAAATATTGTCAAAAGTTAAGTGGTAACCGCCTTGTATCCGTCATTTCTTTCCAACTTAGAGAAAACCCTACTAATAAAAGCTAAAAATAAAGAAGCATGGGAGGAAAGAAAGGAGCAAGGGAGGAAGAGGAGTAACAACCAAGAAAGTAGAAGAAGAGAACTTTAGGCAAAGTTCTGGCCAAGCGGCGAATAAGGAGTGTAGGTGGTGTAGATTGAAACACAAAGGTATGAATTGTATAAGGGCGACGGGAGCGTGTTTCAAATGTGGCAAGCAAGGCCACAAGGCGAATGATTTCAAGCTAAACTAGAGGGTTTGATTCAAGTGTCAGTTACTAGGCCATAATGCAAAGGAGTGCCTGCAAAGAAAGATGATGACTCTGGAGGAAGGCCTCAAATAATGGACCGGGCAAATGCTATAAACCTGAAGGAGGCCCTAAAATTAGAAGATGTGGTGACAAGTACTTTTCCTGTATGTTCGCATTAGGCTATGGTATTATTTGATTTGGGTGCTACCCACACCTTTGTGTTTTTAGCTTTTGCTAATAAGTTAACTGTACCCTGGCAACTGTTGAATACGGTGCTAGCGGTGAATATACCTAGTGGACATTCCCTTTATGCCACTAAGATATATAGGCAATGCCCGATAAAAGTTTCTGATCAGACATTATATATTGATCTTATATCACTTGAATTGGGAGACTTTGATGTCATACTTGGAATGGATTGGTTAGTGGCATATAATTCTAATGTGGATTGCCAATGTAAGAAAATACAGTTGTCGACGCCAGGAAAACTTAAATTGGTTCGAGGTCATCTAGCACATGTATATGATGCACGTGCCAGCGAACTGCAATTGGACTAGATTCCAATAGTAAATGAATTTCCAGATTTTTTTTTCCCAGTAGACCTTCCAGGTTTACCACCGGACCAAGAGATTGAGTTGAGTATCGATCTCATTCCTGGAATGGGTCCTCTATAGAAAGCCACTTATAGGTTGGCGCCATCGGAGATGGTTGAGTTGAAGACACAACTAGAAGAATTGTTAAACTTGGGTTTTATTCGCCCTAGTGTGTCACCTTGGGGAGCCCCGTTGTCGTTTGTAAGGAAGAAAGACAGCTTGGTGTATAGAAGTCGTCCAACATCACATATTGATGATGCAAACTTACTAAGCATACAAGCATGCATTTTTCCCCCAAAAAAATTAAATTTGTGGGTTCGAAAGCCGGCCGGTTGATCAGTACCTAGGAAACTTTTAGAAATTTAAAGTTTTGGGTCGATAACCGGCCAATTCGTCGCTGGGTTTTGAGAATTCTTGAAATTTGGACACGAAATCGGCCTGTTAGTCAGCCGCTTTGGGAATTTTGAAAACTGAAGAGTTAGAAACGGACTAGTTAATCACATTGTTCAACTTAAACGACAAAACTGGCAGGTTTGGCCGCCTAGTTTTATGCTCGAATTTAGGATTTCTGCGAAACACTTTTAACCCAATCCAACCCTAATATCTCTAAAATTACTTCTCTCTAAGACTTCTAGAACATATGATCTTACTGTCACGCCCCCAAAATGGAAGCCGTGACTGTGACCAAAATTTCTCAACTTCACTAACATCTTAGTGGCAGCGGTATAACAGAGCAACTAAGTCCTCTATTTAATAAAATAATTTCCATAAACCATAAGTTTAATACAAATTCTTCCTCTTAATTAAGACCGATTTACTGAAATACAGCAGTAAAAACAATTTATATAAAAAAAATCAATTCAGTATCAGGGTGAAGTTCTTAATGCACAAACTGAAGCTACAAGCTTAACAACAAGAAACAATAGTCTTTAAAATTCCATTTGCGGTCACAAAATCCTCTAGTCATCTCCTTCACCTGTGGCAAGGGGCAAGATAGAGAAAAAGGGTGAGCTTGAATAGCTCAGTAAGGTGTCAAAGTGATAAGATGTCAACAATATTAATAGAGCCGAATGACAACATTAAATGGCATGTGTGATTCATGTATTGCTATAAAAAAAATCAGAACAACGAAATTTTGCATGTAACCCAAATCATATTTCTATTATATGTAGGGTATAGTGTGATGATGCCGAAAATGGTTCGATGCTACGTGGAGGTGCCACAAAGGATGCGGTCTGCGTCAGCTTCCAAGTAGGCAACGCGGGAGACAGCAAGGACAGCGCAAGGGCCGAGGGCAAGGCTCCCCAGACAGGTCGCGAGGGCTGGCAGCGCTGCGCAGGCAGGGTGACGATGAACATGACCGATAGTCTACAGTCCGTGCTAAGGGAGCAGCATCAAGGGTTCGTGGACGTGAGCCCAAGTGTGTTTCTCTCACTAGAATTTCAGAGAGAATGTCTTTTAGAGAGAGAAAGTGAAAAGTTCGAATGAGAGAAAAGATCCTTGCGAAAGCTCCAAAGTCCACTATTTATAGGCAAAAATGTGCATATGTCATAAGTTGACATGTGTCACCCCTGGGAACGACACGTCGCCAGGGGGGCCAAAGCACTGACCCTCCGTTGGACTGCCGGTCCCTAAGTTCGTGCTGCCCTGCCCTTACAACATCTCTCTGCCTGTCTGAGGAGACTGATCATGCCGCGGTAGCATGGTCAGAGTAGCCCGTTGCCCCAGCCTCCAGTCCAAGCCCTTACTGAATCCCACGGTCCTGGCAGCGGTGGGGAAGACCCGACGCCCAGCTGCCAGGTGGACTAGGCAAGATGCCCTTCCGAAGACCTGCTCCCATCTCGGAGTGACCCGGGGGTCATAGTCCTTAGGGGTGCCGACGCGAGCCCCCAGTGCCAGAGCACGTAGGCCAGTCACGCAGGCACCCCGGTGGAGATAGTGTTCTGGAGGAGTAGCCTATCCCGTGAGCATATAACATGATTGCAGCGCATGGGGCGCGGTTGAGTGAGGGCGACGAGGGTCGCAGAGTGATCTCCGAGCGATAAGGGTCGTTGCGTGGATGGCGCGCGACCGTGAGCGACGGTTGTCATGGCGACAGAGCGGCCACAAGTGACGGTCATCGAGACGACGAACGACTGTCATCGCGACGAAGGAGCACGGCCGAGAGCGACGGTCGTCGTGACAATGGAGCACGGTCAAAGGTGACGGCGTCGGTATTCAAGGCAGGTGGCCGACCCCCAAAGGAGGCCGACCCCTTGGGGTGGCCGACCCATTGGGGTGGCTGACCCCCTAGGTGGTCGACCCATTGGGGTGGCCGACCCCCAAGGGTGGCCGACCCATTGGGGTGGCCGACACCCAAGGGTGGCCGACCCATTGGGGTGGCCGACCCCTTGGGGTGGCCGACCCCCAAGGTGGAAGGCACGCCGAGGTCGCTTCACGAATGGTTCACGTGACTTGAGCATGCATTGCTTTGACCGGCCCTCGAGCGTTGAAAAGTTGACCGCTGACTGGGTGATGTGTCGTACAAAGTGGGTCCCTTAGCGGGTCCTGGGGTGCGACCAGAATAGGGTATGAACATAAGCCCCCTGCGTGTGGCGTGCGCGGAGGGGCAACCCGAGCGGGCGTCGCACGCATAAACGATGTGGTTACAGCCCATCTTGCTGCGGGGGCCAGGGTCCCTGGTGATGGAGCCGGCGATGACGCTAAGCCCGTGTAGCAGTTTGATTGAGCCGGCGATGACGCTAGCCCGTGATGGCGCTCAGCCCATGCCGCAGTTTGATTGAGCCGGCGACGGCACGAAGCCCATCCCGCAGTTTGATTGAGCCGGCGATGGCGCTAGCCCGTGATGGCGCTCAGCCCATGCCGCAGTTTGATTGAGCCGGCGACGGCATACAGCCCGTCCCGCAGTTTGATTGAGCCGGCGACGGCACGAAGCCCGTCCCGCAGTTTGATTGAGCCGGCGACGGCATACAGCCCGTCCCGCAGTTTGATTGAGCCGGCGACGGCACGAAGCCCGTCCCGCAGTTTGATTGAGCTGGCGATGGCGCTAAGCCCGTGATGGCGCTCAGCCCATGCCGCAGATTGATTGAGCCGGTGACGGCATACAGCCCGTCCCGCAGTTTGATTGAGCCGGCGACGGTACGAAGCCCGTCCCGCAGTTTGATTGAGCCGGCGATGGCGCTAAGCCCGTGGTGGCGCTCAGCCCATGCCGCAGGGAGGGGTCCTCGTGTTGGAGCACTACGAGCGGAGCCCCCATGATGCCGCACACTCTGGAGAGTGGGTCGGGGATCTTCCATGCCCATGGCGGGGGCGCACGGCGTGGTGAACGGGTGTTATGCCCGGAGGCTTGTAACAGGGTCGTGGTGCATGGGCATGGCGACGATCGTCGCGGGGACAATACTTGGTGATGTTGTCGTGGCAATTGAGCGCGGTTGGTGACGAGCATCAAGAGACCATTGGCATTGAGCGCGCGTTGCAGAGAGCGCGATGAGTTAAGACGGGCGACATGGGTCGAGGAAACGGCACACTGGTGACGGGGCCAGTCTCGGAGTTGTCATGTGAGTGCGTGCGACGAAGGCCGTAGGGGTGGCGCGTGGGCGCGCACGGCGGTCATGGTGGCGACGGCGCGTGGTCGACAAACTGTGGTGAGGCGCCGGCGTACGGGAGCATAAAGTAAAGGAAAAGAGAAAGAAAAAGAAAAGAAAGAAAGAAAGAAAAGAAAAAAGAAAAAGAAAAGAAAATTGCCCACCCCTATATAAGGAGATGAGGGGGAGGGGGCGGAGGCACCGCCATTTGTGCCCACAAAAGCCAGAGAGAAAAGAGAGAGAGAGAGAGAAAAAGGGATGGTGAGAGAAGAGGCGGAAGGGGGCGAGGGGTCGTCGGGGCCAGGGGGTCGGCCGAGAGGAGAGGTCGGTGGCTCTGCGAGGGGAGGGGGGTCGGCCAGCCATAGGGGGTCGGCCAGCCACGGGGGTTCGGCCAGTCACGGGGGGTCGGCCAGTCACGGGGGGTCGGCCGGTCATGGGGGGTCGGCCAGCCACGGGGGGTCGGCCAGTCACGGGGGGTCGGCCGGTCATGGGGGGTCGGTCACGCAGGGTGTCCGACAGGCCCAAGTCCCGACCTCACAGCCCGGAGCTACGCCAGCAGCAAAGAAAGTTCGGCAGAAGATGTGGGCGAAGCCGCGAGGGGCCGCGGCGGGTACATCGCGACCGCCGCGGGGTATGATGACTGTACCTGTGCCGGCGTCGCCAGTCGATGAGGCCATACCATCAGTGGGTGTCAAGGCGGCAGTGCCATTGACCTTTGATGATGGCGGTAGGAGGTCCTACGATCCGGAGCCGGATAAGACAAACACATTGCTGGGGGTGAGGGGAGTAGTACCGTGTGTACCGGACCGGGATCTGTGGAAGGAGTTGGCTATTCGTGTGGCAGACGGAGCGTTCACGACACCGTGGGGTGGTCCATCGATGGGAGAGGAGCCTCGGCTGTCGTCACCCTACCTTCGCGCGCCGAGCTGGTCAGAGGCGCCTGTGATGTCGCCGAGGTATGTATCGGCATTGTTGATTGGGAGAGAGGACATACCTTGGTCGCCGGTGATGTTCAAGGGCCATAGTGCGATGCCGGTAGGGTGGGACTTTTGGTGTGAGCATATGGTGGAGACACCGGAGAGGGCGCAGGTGTTGCAGGCACTGGGACTGTTACCGGCGATCAATATCACGGCGAGGGGGCTGGAGTTATATAGGGATATGCCAGGGATGACCCGATTGCTGGCAAGATGGAGTACGCAGTCGCATACGTTCGTGACCGAGTTCGGGGAGATCGGGCCGACGTTACTCGATGTGTTGATGCTGACAGGGCTGCCGATACACGAGGAGGTGGATGCACGGGTGACCCGGCTGAGCGGGGAGGAGCGGTTGTTGCAGACGCAGCTACTAGACATCCTGGCGGAGACGAAGAAGCACCGGAAGGGGACGTACGGTGGGTGGCTGCGCCAGTTCTATGGTACGCCGCAGGCGAGGACAGGCCAGAGGTTGGGCAATGCTGCCCAGTTCGTGATGGGGCCGTATCATGGCAGCGATCGGTACGAGTTGGTGGCGTTTTTGGCTATGTTCTTGTCGAGGTAAATTTTCGTACTGTCATGTGATTATGCATGAATATATCGTATGTCCTGCTTGCCATGTAAAACTTCAAACTGACATATGTTGCCGGTCGTTGCTTGCAGGTTTGTGTTTGAGGGGACACCTGAGGATGGCATTTCCCCGAGGGTGTTTCCCTTGGCCATTCGGATGGCGCAGGGGAGGCGGGTCGGCTTGGCTCCGGTGTATTTGGGCACGTTATACTCGCGGCTAGATCAGTTCGTGAATGACGTGAAGCGGTCATATGGTCGGTATTAGGTGGCGACGTACGTGGACTGGATGTTCTTGCAGAGGTACCTGTACGAGTGCTTTCCAGGGTACCGGCCCGATGGATACCCACTCGCACATCCGTCACCGACGATGGGGACAGTGACCCGTCCAGGCAGGTCACGGCAGGTAGCGTTATAGTGCAGCGGGTCTCGGGCGTTTGCTTGGGCAGGCATCAGGAGGCCGGGGTGTCCGTTGGCACAGATTCTAGACAAACGGGAGGAATGCGAGCGACGGCCTTCTATGGAGATGCATGCGTCATATGGTACGCCGCCATGGCTGCACGTGCAGGAGGTAACGACAGATCTGAGCAGGAGAGGCGAGTTAGCGCCAGGACAGCTGGCGCTATTGGTTGCGTATTTTCCCGGCTGGCTCCCGGTGTTGACAGATGATGGCGGGAAGCCCGCCGAGTGCTGCTATTATGTGGCGAGGTATTGCCCGGACCGTTTGTCGTTGGCATTCGGGTATGACCTAGAGCCCCCATGTGGTTATGACAGCCCTTGGAGTGTGGCGACGGCTTTTGGGTATACACGATATGACAGAGCCCGCGAGTGGCCGGCACCGATGACAGAGTGGAGGCAGCCAGGGATAGAGGTGGCAGGAGCGGTGACAGCGGATTATGCGCATTGGTGGGAGCGGCTGCGAGGGAGTTGGGCCGGATGGCTGGCACAGCCGTCAGGCACAGTCGACAGGTAGATGTGTTCGCATGCGACCGACCCCTTAGTCTGATATCGGCCACAGTCGCGAGGCAGTGCGGGATGCTGTCACTGGTGACCGGGAGTTCTGTTCCGAGCTCGGAGAGGGAGGCGAAGGAGGATGCCGGAGAGTTGGGGGACGCTGCCCCAGGGGAGGACCGCGGAGAGGAGCTTATTGCAGAGGTGCCGAGGGTGCCGGGGGCCGGCAAGGGCCCTTTATCGGCATTACGAGTGGGGATGATAGAGACAGCGCGTCAGGTTAGTGCTGGTACATCAGCCCCACACATATCAAGGGCGAAGAGGCCGCGCGACGTATTAGAGGAGCTAGACTCTGAGGTTTGCTTCTGTCCTTTCTTTTTGTCATATAAATATGGTTTGCATATTGCTCATAATTTGTGAACTGACAGCGGTTTTGCCAGGGGGACGAGGAAGAGGCGATCGCGGAGGGTAGTGAGGCTGAGACCGAGATCGAAGGCGAGGAGGCTATGGCAGCCGAGGCCGGCAGATCAGTTGACAGTGATGAGACTAAGGCCGTTGAGATATTAGCGGCCGGTGTGACGAGGAGGGTGAGTCCATTGCCTGCTACTGAGGAAACGGTGGGTGCACTATACGGCGGAGAGGGGAGCGATACAGTGATGTTTGATATTGACGAGGACTGGTGGACAGGCATGGACACGCAGGTTGTGGGAGGTGATGGTGGTGATATGGCGGAGCCTGAGTCTGTTGTTGCTGCCCCGATTCGTGAGCATGAGACACCGGTTCAGGCTGTGGTGGCGCGACGGCACGACACATTGCCGGAGTCCGTGGTTGAGGTTGGCGCTACTCTACTGGCGATGCACTCAGCCACGATTGGTGCGCAGAGGGCGGGTGGAATGTCGGAGATTTCTGCAGCGGGCGGCAGTGGCGCGACAGCCGGAGAGATGAGTAGAGGATCCTCGAGCGGTCAGGTGGATGTGGCGACTTGGGGGGGCCTCCAGCTACCACCGGAGACGGTGCGCCGGTTAGAACTGGTGAAGGCAGCGTTCCCGCAGACATTCGAGAGGGTGGGGGTAGAGAACCCAGTACTACGGATGTGGGTGTCTGCCGGGTTTATGGAGTGGTTGCTGCCGTTCGCTAGTGTGCCGTCGACGGGTTGGACTGCAGAGTTCGTTGCTCGGTCGCTTTCAGAGTTTGCTCCGTTCACATCGCTAGGTATGCAGCTGGACTGGCTAGCAGATTTCTTTAGGTCGAGGAGCGGCAGCCATGAGATGGATGAGAGGCGCGCAGTCGTGGTCATGCGGGAGATGTTGCTGGAGCGGCACCGTACAGGACTAGAGGCGGAGCGGTCAGAGATTACCCAGAGTTGGCCGGGATTGACATGCAGGTAGCAGAGATAGAGAGACAGCTCGTCGATTTGCAGAGGCAGTTGTCCGATCTACAGAGGCGGCGAGGTGAGGTGGACGGGCGAGAGTCAGAACGGTTGAGGCGACAGGCCGAGCTTGATGCTGGATGGTCAGAGGTACAAGCATAGCGAGAGGCACTTCAGGGATTCAGCTCCCACCCAGTTGCATCGCTGTTGTCTAGACTTTCTTAGCTTGTATGTTACTTTGCTGTAGTTGTAGCGCTCAATGACGGCTAGTAAACGTTTGATGTATATGTATATATTTTCGATGATCTTGGCTTATTGCATGTTGTGTTCGGTTGCTCTCTTCTTTCTTCTCTTTTTTTTTTGAATGTCTTGCGCGTTTTGGTCACCTGTGAATGCTCTCCCATTCCCGCCAGTAGAAAGTGACTTAGGAAGCATAGGTTGAGAATGAGTGTTAGCTAGGCAGAAGCTGAGGTAACAGCATGACTTTGTATTGATAGGACGTGGGACAAAATGCCATTACATGAGTAGCGTAGAACGCTATACAGATCAACAAAAAAATTACAAGTCTGTAAGCAATGTCGCATGTACAAAAATGCTATGAGAGCGCGTACTATGACGCGGGCGGATAGGGCTGGGGGAACATTGCCGTGACTAAACATAATACTTCTTCAGGTAGCGGCCGTTGATGGGGGCCAAGACCTGACCGTCGTCGTGGTTGAGCAGGAGGTACGAGCCATTAGTGCGGGCTTCGTGCACCGTGAAAGGGCCCTCCCAGTTTGGCGTGAATTTAGGAGCTGACATGTTGGCCCGTACATGCTTGGCGGCTTGAAGAACAAGGTCACCCTCGATAAATGAACGTGGCTTGACGGTCTTCCCATAAGCTTTCGTGAGCTGCTCATGATACTTCTTCATGCGGCGCAGGGCCGTGGCTCGTCGTTCGTCGAGGCCGTCAAGTGCCGCCAGCCGAGCTGCTTCATTTCCGAGACCGCTGCTTAGAGAAAGTCGAGCCGATGGTTCTGCGATCTCGGCAGGTACCACGCACTCGTCCCCGTAGACGAGAGAGAAGGGCGTGGCCTTTGTCGCTGTGTGCAGGGATGTTCTGTAGGCCCAGAGTGCCAGATTCAGTTGTTCGGACCACGACCGGTCGGCGTCATGCACCATTCGCGATAATACTCGTAGCAAAGTCTTGTTGGAAGCTTCAGCTTGACCATTACCTTGCGGGTAATAGGGAGTTGATGTAGCATGGCTGATGTTGTACCCTTCCATGAGAGCTCGAACCTCTCGGTTAATGAATGGCGTGCCATTGTCAGATATAATACACCGAGGGATGCCGAAACGACAGATGACGTCACGTAAGAAGTTAGAAACGGCACCTCCCGTGGCTCTCCGCAGAGGTACGGCTTCGACCCACTTCGTGAAGCGTTCAGTAGCAACCATGATCCATGAATGGCGTCTGGACGGCGGGTGGATGGGGCCGATGAGGTCGAGGGCCCAAGAATGAAATGGCCACGGGGCTGAGATCATGTGCAAGTCGGATGCTGGCGTGTGTATCCTGTCGGCGTGCCGCTGGCAGGGTTGGCAGCGTCGGACATGCGAGATGGAGTCGGATTCCATAGTCGGCCAATAATACCCCAATCTTAGTAATTCTGCATACAGCTTCTGGGAGCCTTGATGTTCACCACAATCACCATTGTGTACTTCGTTAATGACCTTGACCACTTGGGCACCCTGCAAGCATCGCAGGGTGCGTCCCGAAAATCCCTTGCGAAACAACTCGCCTTCCGTCACAAAATACTTGACTGCCTTGCGCTTGATGGATCGTGCTGAGCCGCGGTCAGGTGGTAGAATCCCGTGGGATAAATACTGGATGAAAGGCTGGCGCCAGTCACCTTCGATGTCAATGACAAGAGCTTCTGCACCGTCGGGTGCATACAAGCACTCGGGACAATCTTTTTGTATATCCGAGGCGTCCTTGGCCATGGATGGCCAATATAGGCCCATACGCTGGAGGCGACGATATAGAGGGGGACCGTCGAGGCCACAACACTTCTGGTGGCCGAGCTGTAATTTGTGCTTTGCCTCTTCCGGTGCCAAACATCTGGCTAGAGTGCCTCCGGGACACCGCCTGTATAAGACATCTCCCATCATTGAAAAGTCTGTAAGGGTGGAGGCATGAGCAAGAGATGGCGCTTTAAGTTTGTCGATAATCGGTTGCCTCCAATCGTCCGCAGTAACGTCCCTCGGGACTAGGTTCAGTGCTGTGCATGGTTCCATTCTCTTGACGATGGTTAGCATCCGTTGTTCACCATCGACCTCTATCTTTGACGCGATCGTGGCCAAGCTGTCCGCATGTCTGTTGTGGCACCTATTGTGATGTTCATACTGGACATGGCCGAGTCTTCCTTCCAAGTGTTGCACCAAGGCACGATAAGGTGCCAAGGCTGGTTCTTTGACCGCGAACTCCCCGTCCGCCTGCTTCATGACCAAATTTGAGTCTCCTTTCACACACAGCGCCTTAGCCCCCATACTGACGGCGATCATGAGGCCAATGACAAGTGCCTCGTATTCAGCTTCGTTGTTAGACACCGGGAATGCAAGTTTGAAAGATAATGAAGTGGTAACACCGTCTGGTGCCCGGAGGACTATGCCGGCACCCCCTTGCCGGAGGGGTGTGCCATTGGGACCTTTGCTAGTGGCAGAGCCGTCGAATTCAAGCGTCCACAGTTCATCGATGTCGGTGATCAGGGCTGTCTCCTCCCCAGGCAGTTGATCCGATATCGGTTCACATTGTTGGCGTGGGAAGAAGGCCAGGAGGTCTGCAAGTGCTTGGCTCCGCAGAGCTGTAGGATTCTTGATAGATAAACCGAATTCGGCCAATAGCAGCAACCACCGGGTGAGTCGACCAGACAGGGCGGGACGCGTAAGCATGTAACGGAGTGGGTCAGCCTTGGTGACGAGTGTGATCTGGTGCGCCAGAAAGTAATGTCTGAACTTCTGTGAGGCGTACACCAAGGCTAGACAGTGTTTCTCGAGCTCGGAGTAGTTGGCTTCGGGCCCCCTGATCACTCTACTGAGGTAATAAACAGGACGCTCGACACCTTCGACTTCTTGGGCAAGCAAAGCCCCGATGGATCTGGGTGTGGAAGTCAGGTAGAGTAGGAGTGGGATGCCCCGTTGTGGTACGACCATGGTTTGCGGTGACATGAGGACCGCCTTAATTCGTTCAAATGCTTGCCGTTGGGGCGCGCCCCAATTCCATGGTGCGCTTTTACGCGTCAAGTGTTGAAATGGCGTAATGAGCTCGGCCAGCGCGGGTATGAAGCGTCGGAGGTAAGAGACCTTGCCGAGGAAGCTCTTCAGTTGCTTTGTGTTCTTGGGGGAGGGCATTTCTTGGATGGAGGCTGCTTTCGAGGGGTCAACGTCGATGCCCTGTCGACTGACCAAGAAGCCGAGGAACTTGCCGGAGGAGACGCCGAAGGCACATTTCAATGGATTCATCCGCATGTTATACTGGCGGCAACGATCAAAGACCGCTTGAAGGTCGGTGAGGTGATCACTTTCCTTCCTGGATTTGATAATAAGATCGTCGACGTAGTCTTCCACAGTACGGTGTATCATGTCATGGAATATTGCTGTCATAGCCCTTTGATACGTAGCACCCGCATTCTTGAGGCCGAAAGGCATAACTTTCCAACAAAAATTACCCATAGGAGTGCGGAAGGCTGTCTTGGCGCTGTCGTCGGGGTTCATGCGAATCTGATTATAACCTGCGAACCCATCCATGAAAGATAAAGTTTCATATCCGGCGGCGGCCTCCGTAAGCATGTCGATATTGGGTAGTGGAAACTCGTCCTTGGGGCATGCCTTATTCAAGTCCCGAAAGTCAATACAGACGCGGACTTGGCCATTTTTCTTTTGTACAGGGACGACATTAGCCAGCCAAATAGGGTGAGTGATAGGTTCGATGAAGCCTGCCTGCAGAAGGCGTTCAATCTCTTGCTTGATTTTCAATTCGAGCTCGGGGCGGAATGTCCGCGGGTGTTGTCGGATAGGGACGGATCCGGTAGCAATGTTGAGATGGTGTGTGACTAAGGCAGGATCCAGTCCGGGCATCTCATTGTAGCTCCATGCCAAGACATCACGATACTCGTGCAGGAGGGAAACCAATTCCTCTCTTCGGCCGGGGGCGAGTTTTGTGCCAATGTAGGTGTGCCGCGGTTCTTCGCCCGGGTCGGCCAGGTTGATTTCTTCAATATCTTCAGCCTGTGGTCGAGGGCCGTCCTCATAGCAAGGTGGTGCCGCGCCGGGGGTGAGGTCAGGATCTGGCTGGCAATGCTCGGCCGTGCGGCACCATTCAGTCTCTCCAAGGGGGTCGGGGTCGAGGGGGTCTGATGAGGGACCGCCTGGAGCCCCTGCATACCGTCATAATTGATAGATGATTTTGCCGTCCTTGACGATACGTTGAAAGGCCGGCTCAGCCTTTTGCTTCTTGGACTTGGGGAAGAAGGGGGAGAATTGGTCGTGGCAGCAGGCGGAAGCGGTGGGGTTGACCCATTATTCTTGTTACTTCTCTCGGTTTTGGCCTTGGGAAGCTTGTCCCCGCACAGCTCATCCCAGGTCGGCAGCCTGGTAGAATGTATATGAGTAGCATTCTCACCATCCTCGGCGAAATTAGTGAAGAAGGAGGCCTCGGCGAAATAAGACTCGGCGCATTCAAAGGGGGCTTTGGTTGCAGGGATTGTCATTGCTACCTCATGTCCCGTAGAACCGGCTACCAGCTTCACACATTGGTGGTATGTTGAGGGAACGGCCTTGTTGACATGGATCCATGGTCGCCCGAGCAGGAGGTGAAAGGCAGACTCGCTGTCTATTACGTGAAAAGTAGTGTCGCGACGGACAGTTCCGACCATGAGGTCGACAGTGATATGGCCGAGGGTCGACTGAGGACCCTGTCCAAAGCCGGTAATCTTGACGGGGTCACGGATGATTTTCCTTGGGGGAATGCCGGCCTGTTGCAGGGTGATGAGAGGTATGATGTTGATCGAGGCGCCGCAATCAACCAAGGCACGACGGAAGCCCGTGCCATTAACAGTACACTCTAAAATAGCGGCCGATTGTGATGCTCGACCGGCGGCGAGTCTTCATCCGAGAAGACTAAGGCCGTGGAGGGGATGTGACGTAATTCAGCCTGGACGGCGAAGCATTCGGGACCGAGGCCGGTGGTGACCTCGAGCAGGCAATTGGAAAGATAAGTCCGGGCGGCGGGTGAAAACCCCATTTCATCAAAAAAACTTTTGATCTTCGTCATCTGTCGAAAGGAAGGCATCGACTGCTTAGCTGGAGGAGGCACGAGGGTCAGTGTGGGCTCTGCCGGGGCTTCGTGGATTACAGGCTCGACATGGTCAGTGACAGCCATAAGGGCCTGGTGCTCCCTATTGTTGCGATGCGGTGGGTAGGGATCTTTGCGCACATCGTTGTTCTTCCGTAGCTGCAGGTCGCCCGACGCTACCTTCCTTGCAAAGATGGTTCGCAGTGCATTGCAATCTTTGAGCGGATGGCCAAGGGCTCGATGGAAAGGACAGTAGGTGGGCCTGGCCTTTTCTTCGTCTGTGATGTTGGTCCGCATTGGTGGCAGTTGGAAATTTTTGTCATGCGCCACCCATTCGGCCAAGAGTTCCTTCACTGTATTCAGATCACAGGGATAGTCAGGTGCAGGCCTTTGTTGCCTTCGCTTGTCGGAGCCTTGGTGTTCCATCTGGAAGCTGACGCTTGAAGCCTGCATAGTTGTTGTTGTCGTTGCTACGTTGAGTG